>JH598476.1:155916-303985 GCA_000173235.2 Hyaloperonospora arabidopsidis Emoy2 | reverse complement strand
CAGAAGTAATTTTTGACATCGTTTTCAAATAATAAATACTATATCCGAACATTCTTACCCGTGTATTTAGGTTGGCGACGTGTGGTAATTTATTTCAGCTACTTCCTTCACTATACACTGGAACCCGAGCATCAAGGAGTGACTGCAATCGACGGTTGGGGACAGTGCCCAACATGAGTTAAGCACACTTACCTGGCTCTATTAAAATCGACGCGTTTAACCGCCGCACGATAATTATCGTTAGATTTTAGCACATTAAAGGGGAGAGCAAGGCGAAGCCAGTGAAATACTCCAGTGCAGGTGGCACGGAATGATAAAGTGTTGTCGGAAAAAGGTCAGCTGCTTCTCTTACTATACACTGAAACCTATGCAGCAAGTTTTACCTACATCCAACAGCGAGATATTGGTGGGGTTACACCACTACGTGACTTTCTTTTAGTAAGGTGATTCCGCTATCCGATAGTTTACGGGTTGTGGTGAAAAGATGATTGAGAAGGAGAAAATAGGATTTTTATTTGATATTGCCGTATTTAATGTGAGTTTCGATAAGATCGAATTTTTGGGTGCCAAGACTTTGGCGCGCTGCATTTTAATACAACTGGGCTCAGACGGTGATCGACCACGGCATAGATTCATGTCTCAAAGTGTATCAGTCCACATTTTAGCTCCTCCATAATTGAATAGTGATCAACGTGGGCTAATTAATTGGAAATATAGGCTATATCTAAGCGTCAGACGATTTAACGCTCCAAGCAGCTTAAGGACAGCGAAATAATAAGAAATTGCTTGTTCACGCTTTCGTCCAATTCTATATAAGGTTTAAGCTGTTGGTTTTATTTTTGTGGACAGCAAGTTGTTCGACCGGACCTAACACGCTTGATTAGCCTCGCTGCTGATGCTTCGTCAACGTCAATCGACTTGGGTATGTTTCTCTGTGAATACTATAGATTAATACTTTGATTGCACTATCTTTTCTGGTTTCACCCTACTGGTACGCTTGATCGTTATAACATATCCTTCGACTCCTGCATGTTCGCTAAGTGCCTTACGAGCTTGCTCCGATGTATCCTAGGGAGTTTCAGGAGTGGTAGCAGAGCCATTTTAAAATACTGACTATGGTTTTTGCGCGTTGAAATGGTTGCTGAATAAGTTAAAGACGTAGGGTGTATGCGTTTGCGATGGGATTGGCGGTTAGTATTTAGCAATATGACGTTATAATATTATTATTTAAAAACATGGAAGCTTAATCACTTAATGCAATATAGAAGGGGTTGTGGGTGGTTAGCGGCTCCCTTTTTTATTTTCTCATTATCTGTTTTATTGCGAGCACAAAGGGTGAAGCTATTAGTGACTGTGCGCAAGGTTTAGAATGCCGAACTTTATAATCGTAATTATTTGTGTGTGTGTCTGTGTGTCTGTAAATAACGTGGCTAGGTGTAGCTTATCCGTACTAATTGCGATCTAGCCTGTCCCCACCACATAGGTATATAGGCATATACGTAGTCACTCTTTGGCTAGGTCACTATTGAGACGCACGCTTGTGATTTGATTAGAATTGACAAAAGGTGAAAATGATCACATAAATAAATGCTGGATTCTCACAAGCAAAGGATGATCGCGTCGCCCTATCATACTGTACTGGGTTAATACAGACATTAACAGCACCATACTCATTCTTCAGTGATCGCTGTTGTATATAGTGTTTGTAGCTTAATTCAGTTTTATGAACTGGATTACTTACATCAAAGGGCGAGCTCTAAAGCGCACTCCCCTATCTTTTTTTTTAATGATCTAGGCATTTATTATTGCGAGCCCGAAGGATGAAGCTATTAATGATTGTGCGCAAGATTGAATGCCAAACTTTTAACTTGTACTTATTTGTGTCTGTGTCTCTGTCTGTAAGTAACGCGGCGAGGTATAACTTCTATTGTTATTTGAAGTTTACGCTTGTAATGCTAATGCACTGTTGCAGAAATGGTCAATGCAAAAGTGAGAAATGTATTGAGTGGTTTAGAAATGTTCTTTCTTGTTGTTATAGCTCCTTTGCTCTTCGTTTCTACTCACTATTCAAATGCATCATACAAATGCTAACCGGTCCTTGTTTACATATACCATGACTACACCGTTAATGCGTATCGCTTCATCCAGTTGAACCGTGACTGAGCATTCCTTATGACAATCTGCAGCCAGTCGATTTGCGCCCTTGGCCTCGTGCTCGATTACCTTTAACACTCTCACTTAAACGATACGCGATCAAGGATCGTTAACCCAACTTGTTGCTCGACATTTGCTAGCTTTTGGCGCGGTACACTCTTTATCAATGCATCGGCAATCATGTCTGCCGTCGGAGTGTACTCGCCACGTAGATCGTTCGACTCGACATGTTCTCTCGAGAAATGGTACTTCGTGTCGATGTTTTTCATTCGCGAGTTGTAACACTGGATTCCGTGCTAGCGCGATTGCTCCTTGGTTGTCCTGATACACTGTCGTCGTTCCATGATACGAAATACACAGACCCTTGATCAAACGCCTTAGCCATATCATCTCTTGAGTGGCAGAGTGCAGGCTCATGTACTCTGCTTCAGTGCTCGAACGTGCCACCGTCGGTTGTCATTACGAGCGCCACGCGATCGCTGCACCGTTGATTATAAAGGCAAAGCCAGTTGTCGAACGCCGAGCAGCAAAGCCTACCAACTAGCTTGACAGATTTCCATCATATACAAGCGCGAGGTCTTGCGTGGACAACATGTACTCAATAATGCGCTTTGCCGCTGACCAGTGTTGGCTCGTGTGGTGCTCCCAGTACTTGGCCACGCTGCCGATTGCATCCGCGAATTCGGGTCTTGTACAAGTAACGATGTACATGAGGCTTCCGACCAGCTCTCGGTATGGTACATTCGTGATGCAGCGAAGTCTTCAGTAGCTCGTGTTAAGCGTGCATTCGCGTCGGCCGGTAGGTAAACGGGATTTGCATTAGTCATCCGGAATCTTTCACCAAGCTGCTGAATATACCCGCGTCGCAACAATGTGAGGTTGCGATTGGTCCGGTCACGAGTTACCTCAATTCCAAGAATAATACGTGGATAGCCAAGCTCCTTAATGCTGAACGCAGTCTTGAGATTCTTGATTATCTTGCGCACCCCATCTTGTGTCTTGCTTACAATGATCATATCGTCAACGTTAACCACGACCGCTGAATAATATCTGCTACTGATGTGTGTATACAAACACGTGTCTGCATCGGCTCGCACAAAATCATGGGCAAAAAAAGTCGTTGAGAGTTTTATTTCACTGGTGCGCTGCTTGTATTGTCCCGTATAGGCTCTTGAGCAGTCGGCAGACCATATTTGGGTGTGTCTTATCTTCATAGCCGTCTAATTGCTTAATATACAGCTCATCTTCTATTGATGCAAAAAGGAAAGCTGTATCGACATCAACCTGTTCTGCATCAAATTTTTCACCAGATGCAATCGACAAGACGGTTCGAATAGATTTTGCTTTGCGACAGGCGCAAATGTTTCATTGAAAATCGACTTCGAACTGTTGTGTAAAGCCTTGGGCGACCAGACGCACCTTGAACTTGTCTATGCTGCCGTCTGAATTCAGGTTCACCTCAAACAACCATCTGCTGCCGATCATCTTCTTTCCCAGTGGCAGGTCGACCAATTTCCATGTCTTACGCTGCGACAGTGATTGTATTTCAGTATCCATTGCCGCTTTCCACCAATCTTCAAACCAGAATGCATGATGTCATCATACGTTGTCTTCTTCTCATCGTCCATACAGTTGAGTAGCAGTGAACACCGTCGAACTCGTCTTCCAAGTCAGTATCGTTGGACTCTATACGACGCATCCCGTTAAACTCGTCTTCATAGTAGACTATATTACGCTTCTTCCGCGCAGGTCGCACCCGTCGTTGATTTTAAGCCGTCTCGATCAGGAGTACCAGATCCATATCGATTAGCATGATGTTAATACATCCATTTGGTTGAGGTTGAACTTGGACCTAAACTTGATCAGCACCATGTGGCTGAATACCGGTGGAGCGTGATAAGACTTCGGATTCCCGCGGATCAAATACTTGCAGATGATGCGTAAGGAATTGATTGCGATGCACAAGCTGATGCTCACTTGCCATACCGCGCATACAGCAGTCGTTCGAATTCGCACTAACTGGACCGTCAATCATAATATTGGTCAGTTCGGTCTCGTGATCAACTGACTCGACATCTTCATCAGTATCCGACTTCGCTGTATCACGCACAGTTTTATCAAACGTGACGCTTCGCGAGTGCGTAATCTGTCCCGTTGATATATTCAGTAGACGAAACCCTTTTAGATTGTCGAGATACCCGAGCATACGACACCGTACATCACTGTCGTCAATCTTCGATCTCTTCGTCTTCGGTACACGAGCAAAGCACTCGGTGCCAACACTCGAAGACTTCCGTAAATCGAAATGAAGATCAAATGCTTCTTCATAGGGTGTAGTGTGAGGACGCATCGCTGTGCTGATTGTGTTGCGAATGTAAGCCGCAGTTACCAGAGCCTCCGCCTAGAATGTCTTTTTGATACCACTGTCTCTGAACATTCATCGAGCCATCTCGACTAGTGTGCGGTTTGCACGCTCGACCATACCATTCTGCCGAGGGTTGTGCGGGATAGTGAATTCATGTTTGATATTCTTTAGCGTGCAGTACGTTTTCTGGTCGGTCGATGTGTACTCACCTCCAATATCACTGCGATTAGTGCGAACACTAACGCCCGCTTGTGACTTCATTTAATGCAAAAATTCGATGAACTTAGATAGCACGTCTTACTTGCGCGCTACCGGGTACACTTTAACGAAGCGTGTCTTTATCCTGATGAACGTCACTACGTTAGTACATCCGAATCGAGACGCAGATGTGATTGGTCCAAGCACATCTAAACATACGATATCCGATCGTACGTTCACACCATTATCGTGCACTGGGTAGGATTTTCGTAATTGCTTTGAGAGTTCGCACACATTGCATAACTTGTTGCTGATACTTCCAATACTGATTATGTTACTCGCAAGGACCTTTGCAATCGAGTCGTGCGACGCGTGTCGAATTGACGGTGCCATAGGTCGCTAAATCCAGAAGCCACATGACACTCAGTGCCATTCGCAACGTTGAGGTAAATAAAATTGCCTCTTTTCGTGCCACTTCCAACAACTTTGCCGTTCCAGTAGATCTCGCACCCGTTGATGTCCATGCTGACTTGCATCGCCTTAGCCAGGATCGCTTGAATCAAAAACAAGTTGCTACTCAAGTTTTCCACGTGAAGTGTGTTCTCAAGTCTGGCGCACACCGTCCCAGTTGTTTGTGCAACCGATTGTATCGCAGAATTAACATTAAATTCAAGCACGACCGTTCTGACACCAATCACTCGTAGAGTCACGCCAGACTTGGGTATTGACACTCTACGATTACTGTGATCGGTACGATAGTCCACGAATGCGTCCCTCGATGCACACATGTGGTTCGACGCTCCACTGTCGACCACCCACTCACGGCATATGCCCCCATGGGTAGTCGTTTTATGGAACGCCACGTTTGACTCGTATGACTCATTATTCCCATCTGGACACATACGCTTAGAGTGACCACGTTTGCCACACTGGTAACACTGAATTGCACGCTTGTCGAATGGCTTGCTCTTCCATTCTTGTCTACGTCTTCCAGCTAACATCACAGTCTCATCCTTTATGTGGCCTTGCTCCTTCTGTAGAATGTTCCCCGCCAACACGCGACTCATCACGTCTCCGTACGTGAGCTTGCCGGCGCTCATACGGAACACCTGCACCAAATCTTCGAACAACGCTCAAAGGCTGCGTAGCAGCGTCGCACCCACGTCTTCTTCATCCGGACGGCACCCCCGACCGCCCATCTGCAAAACGAGAGCCTCAAGCTCCTAGAAATGCTTTCCATCAAGCACGCCGTGTAATGAAACGTCGACAACTTCTCCTTCAATCACATGCGACTTGCCATATCCTTTGACTCGTTCAGGCGCTGTAGCGTGTTCCATGCGTCCGTCGCCGTCGCAGTCGTGATCACGTGTAGCAACTGTGAGTCAGTAAGACTCAGCACGATTGATGCATGCGCTTGCTCCACCAGCGCACGGTCGGGCGGCGAACTACCGTCCACTTGACCCCACAGTCCTCGAGACCGTAGGTACATCATCATCTTGAGACTCCATAACTGCTAGTTAGAACCGTCGACTTTATCGACCCTGTTGAACGTTGTCGGGCTCATAATCTGTTGTTATTTGAAGTTAACGCTTGTGATACACTGTTGCAGAAGTGGTAAATGTAAAAGTAAGAAATGTATTGAGTGGTTTAAAAATGCTCTCCCTCCTTTTTGGAACTCGTTTGCTCTTCGTGTCCACTCACTATTCAAATGCATCGTACACACGCTAACCGGCCCTCGTGTACATATGCCATGACTACACCGTTGATGCATATCGCTTCAGCCGGTTGAACCGTGACTGAACATTCCTTATGACAATCTGTAGCCAGTCGATTTGCGCCCTTGACCTCGTGCTCGATTACCTTCAACACCTTTCACGTACTAAGTGCGATCTAGCCTGTCCCCTCCTCATAGGTATACAGACATACCTAAGTCACTCTTTGGCTAGGTCCCTGTTGTGATACACGCACGTGATTGGCTTAAAACCGATCACAGGTGAATATGATTACATAAGCAAATGCTGGACACTAATAAGCAAAGGCTGATCGAGTCGCTTGAATTAAAATACTTACATTAACAGCATCATACTCATTCTTCGGTGACTGCTGTTGTATAGTGTTTTGCAAATTGATTCAGTTCTCCGAACTGGATTACTTGTATCAAAGGGCGAGCTCCAGAGCTTGCTCCCCTATCTTATGTTATAAGTTAGCGTGCGTAGAACGACCATTGAACGACCACGGTGGACCTTTAATCCTATAAGGTAGGGGGTATTATAAGTTACTGGGGGAAATCTTATCAGAGGGAGGACTGTAGCTCTAAATATCAGCTTCGGCGCTCACCGTCTGGCTCTGTAAAAGTTGACAAATTCGTACCAACGAATACTTAGGATGGCAAATCATGTAATCCGAAATCGAAAAAGTCTATTTTGCTGAGTGGCCATCAACGCTTCCACGCACCAATGGCCGAGCACAACCGATATGAGCACCCTTTAGTGAGCCGCTATGCCACCAAGGAGATGAGTGAGATCTGGTCACCCGACCGCAAGTTCTCGACGTGGCGTGAATTGTGGCTGGCGCTGGCTGCGTCGGAGAAGGAACTGGGACTCGCCATTACCCAGGAGCAGCTGGACGCCATGAAAGCGCATCTGACGGACATTGACTATGAGTACGCGGCCGAGATGGAAAAGAAGTTTCGCCATGACGTCATGGCCCACGTACATGCTTTTGGCAAGGTGGCACCTGTGGCTATGCCTATCATCCATCTGGGTGCGACGAGTTGCTACGTCGGGGACAATGCCGATATTATCCAGATTAAGCAGGGTCTACAACTCATTCAGCGCAAGATGGTCAAAGCCATGAAAGTGCTGGCGGACTTTAGTCTTCAGTACAAGGACATGCCCACTATGGGCTTTACGCACTTCCAGCCGGCGCAGCTTGTGACCGTCGGCAAACGGTCGTCGCTTTGGCTACAAGACTTGTGGCTCGACTTCCAGCACCTCAGTGAGCAGATTGAGAGGTTGCCTCTACGTGGCGTGAAGGGCACGACCGGCACCCAGGCTAGCTTTCTTGACTTATTTGAAGGCAGTCACGAGAAAGTGAGATGGAGAGAGAGCTACTGCGTTGGCGTGTTTTCGATGGTAGAAGTGGAGGCTAACATATTGTGCTCATTTGTTTGTGCAACATAGGTCAAGAAGCTGAACGAGCTAGTGGCCGAGAAGATGGGTTTCAAGAAGGTCATCCCTGTGTCGGGTCAGACGTACACGCGCAAGATTGACTACTTTGTACTGTCGATCATGTCGGGCATTGCCCAGTCGGCGTACAAAATGGCCGGTGATATCCGTCTGCTGGCTAATATGAAGGAGATCGAGGAGCCGTTTGAGAAGAGCCAAATTGGCTCATCGGCCATGGCGTACAAGCGCAACCCGATGCGCTCGGAGCGTATCTGCAGCCTTGCGCGCTACGTCATTTCGCTAACAGACAATGGCGCGCAGACCCACGCTGCCCAGTGGTTTGAGCGCACGCTTGATGACTCAGCGAACCGGTACGTTTTATCTCTCAGTGATAGTCTGGAATGTGCGCTGCTGACCGTCATTTATGTTAATGTTCCGACAGCCGCATGGTGTTGCCAGAAGCCTTCCTGGCAACAGACGTCATCTTAAATTTGATCATTAACGTGTCGGATGGGCTGCAGGTGTGGCCTAATGTCATCAAGGCGCACATCAAGGCCGAGCTGCCGTTCATGGCCACGGAGAATATTTTGATGGCTTGTGTGAAGGCCGGTGGTGACCGGCAGGAGCTTCACGAGGCCATCCGCACGCATTCGATGGAGGCTGGCAAACGTGTAAAAGTAGAGGGTGCCGCCAATGACCTCCTGGAGCGCATCGCTGGCGATCCATTGTTCAAGGTTGTGCACGATCACATGGACGAGCTACTCGACCCGTCGCTTTTCATTGGCCGCTGTCCGCAGCAGGTAGTGGACTTCATTGATGAAGAGGTTGCTCCTATTCTCAACGAGTACGCTTCACTGATTGAAGTTGTCAACGTGGACGACATCAACGTGTAAGGCGCGTTAGTTTGCAGCGATGACGTAAAGACCGAATATAGCTACGATGGGGCAGGTCCCGGCACT
This sequence comes from Hyaloperonospora arabidopsidis Emoy2, assembly GCA_000173235.2. Classification (NCBI taxonomy): domain Eukaryota; phylum Oomycota; class Peronosporomycetes; order Peronosporales; family Peronosporaceae; genus Hyaloperonospora; species Hyaloperonospora arabidopsidis. The sequence continues at coordinate 295,142 of JH598476.1, read as the reverse complement.
TTTTAACGATTGCGTCACCTTAAAGCAGGAGGAGATTGATCGTAAACTATTTGAATGGCACGTGCGCACAATCGTGAATCTAAAAAGCAGGAGGACGATCCACCTACAATGCAGTGGTAAATCGGCAGGCAAAAGCAAGCGGTACGGAGCTAATGTCCTTTATCTGACGTTATCTAGTTCTGCTTCCAATTTTGCTATTGCTTAGCTTGTGAGATAAGACAGTAGCAATCGAGTGCGTGACAACGCCCCTGCTCGAGCAAGCACGCCTGGACTGGTGGTGTCGTAAGCACAATAAGGTATCGATCTTGGCTGGAATGCTCTTACGAGCGTTATCCGGATATTCTTGAGACATGTTTTGGAGCAAGATCAATGAGGAACAACGTATGCAAACCTTTGAAAATGGTAAATCGCCTCGCAGTTGAGCTGTCCAGCCCATAAACACCACAACTATTCTGCAAAGCGCTGTCATGATACCAGACAAGTACACTTGTGATAATTTTTTTTATTTTAGGTTTTTTAGCATAAGGTGATACAGTTTCGACTTTTGCAAGATGTGACACAAGGGTATTCAAACAGCAGGTACTGTGTATGTTGTACGTGAGCACGAGCAGTTGCCCCCTGTCAATAAATACTTACATTATCTAGTAACTAATATTCCGACCGCACGTTAATGGACACAGACAAAGTCCTACTTCATTGACGTGAGCTAGGCAATCTAAGACGCAAACGTAGGGCTGTATAAGCTGTGCTTATAATTGAGCTTGCCGAGACACGTCGTATGATTTCGTCCACAATCATAAAAAGAGGAGTCGACTACAGTCCAGCCATAAAAATACAAAACCACACTTCTTACTCATAACCCTCGCTGGGTTTTTATGTGTATTATGCACATACGTTCTTCTTTTCGTAAACTGGCTCAGTTACGTTGATGGCATAGGTCGTATTCAAAAGAAAACATTTTTTACCCGATCTAAAATACATAATACATAGTAGCATTTTAAATTTTAGGTACAAGATAATGTTTGTTGAATGCTCAGGATCATCATATATTTAGATAACTTAGAAGCTGTAAGATGCCTGTAGAAAATTGAAGTCAACGAAGTCTTCCAGGCAATTTTGACCATCAGGCGAATGCAGCTAAGATGCGCCATGCCACTAGCAAAATCACTGTTTGTATTTTTATGTGCTTGAATGTATTCGAAATTACAAAAGTGATAAATTTTGGCTCGAAGTAACAATTGATACTAGCTTTTATTTTGCCACACATATGGTATGCGCCTTGATTTTTTTCCTCTAATCTTATGATATTTACTTAAAGATTTGCTTTCTTAAATGTTTTCCTTTATTCTCAAATGTTGTGATCTTTTATAAATTGTTATTGCAATATCTAATATATGTATTATCATCCTATCAATAATTTTAAGGAAACGTTAACCACCCCCCAGGTTTTTGTTAACCACCCACCACCCCAATATATAACCGTAATGTACTCGATTTACGCCTTCTGATTGGTAGGATTGATGTCTCCGGCCTCAGAAGTATTACAACCTCATTTACAAATGATAATATGCATGTCGTTAAGTCGGCGACGTGTGGTAATTTATTACTCAGCTACTCCATTTGACCGAGCCATTACTCGGTCAATTGAGAATATTATACGAGCGATTCTGGAACAGGTTGGTCTTGTAGCAATTATCCAGCCAACATGTATGTAAACGGACAAACATTGACACCACATCACGGCGTCGTTAGCTGCTTCAACATTAACAAAAAACAAGGCGATGCTGGCTACAGCACAAAGTACTTGTTGCGTCTTCCTCGCTAGCTTCTAACGCTGCCGCACCCCGCTTGTCATGGCTAGAATACCGCTGACCACCATCCCTGCTGTTTATTCCTGAGCGGCGTCCTGCTACCCTATCTTCGTTGCCTTGCGACTACGTTGAGGATTTAAGTTACCATAGCGGTACCATGAAGTCGTGCCGGCTTAACGATTATTGTCACTAACTTTATGCGCCACGCGCGAGCTCATAGTCTTGCTAAAATGCAGTAATGTCAACGCACTCTTGTGCAACTGCTTAAGTTTCTCTCCGGTATTGCTGATCGTGTCCGTGTTTCTACGTGGCGCGGGGGCACGACCACGGCCCTTGGCCATGGAAACCATGTCAATCTTCTCCATGGGGACAGCGGCTTCGTTCTCTTATGGTTTATCCGCCTTGTGGACCATCTCGTAAAACAGACCACCCTGCTGTACCAAATCATTGTAACGGCCCTCTTCTGCAACACGTCCTGTATTAAGTACTAGATTTTAGTCTTCATTTAGAGACGTGGACAAGCGATGTGTAACCCAGATGATCGTCATGTACATCTTGCCTGAGAGGCGCTGCAGAGTAGACACAATCGATGCCTCAGTCTCAGGATCCAAAGCGCTTGTGGCTTCATCGAGCAGCAGTAGGCTCGGCCGACGGCAAGCTAACGAAACAAGTAGATACCTTGCGCCTGGGATTCGATTATTGTGTTGGGATTGGCTGCCCGAAGTTAGCGGTATGACTTATTATTATGACCAATCAAAAACATGGAAAGTATATTGAAGAATGTAATATATAAGGGGTGGTGGGTGGTTAACAAAAACCTGGGGGGTGGTTGACGTTTCCCTAATTTTATTATTAAAAAGTCAAACATGACCGTGTTATATAGTCGATATTTAGCAAGAATTTAAGAGCCTTGTCAGTACGAAAGCATCGGGTCAAGTGGATTGAGTAGAAAGCGGTGACTTATATAGAAACATATCTTCGTCACGTGGTATGACGAACAAATATTCCACGAAATTGGTGTACAAGTAGTGACTTGCAGCAGACATACTTAGCACAAAGATAGTCCGTCTGTTTGACAGGATCTGAGCCTTGTTTCTTCTCCTATTTTTGCAATGAGTATGTAGCAGTGATTCACGTATTGGCAATAGAAGTTGAGAAGATGATTGGTGGATACTCCGTTGCTGGTAACACCCGCTTTGTAGTCCAGAGTAAGTTTACGAATACAGACTGTTTACAGCTAGTGTCTCAAGAGACCCAAGTTTATATTTTTCAATACCAGGGACTCGTTCAACCTCTTCTATGTTTGCACCACGTCGCCTGGGATTATCATTGCTAGCATTAAAGCATCTTTAGCAGCGAGTATATCTTCACTTTTTCTACATCAATTAAAAAATTAGACAACTTTCACCTAGAGCATCCCCAGCTGTGAGTAGAACTTAATTTTTTGCATCTATTATCGATCAGTACAGCTTCCGCTCAAACTTGTGCGCATAAAATCTAACGGCAGTTAGTATAACTTTATGCTATATTTTTTGGCTATACCCGTACGTGAGCTTATTAAATATTTTGTCAGTATCATTTCGAGCTTCGTCGTGGACCTTGATTGTTTCGTTGTGCTTAATAATTTGAATGCGTGCAATGAAATGCGAGTTGTTTAAACTTGTGATGTGCGCTTTATTTAAGCCTATGACACAGTTGGTCTCGAATTTCCGAGCAAATGACATGCCGGCCAAAAAGGATCTTGGGTGTCGCTGAAATACAAAACGTAGGCCGACTGAACAAAATATCTTTGCGGGTTATTAACTGATTTATTTTGCTGTTTTGTGGTGCACTTTTATGAGTTTAAGCAAGTAATGATGTTAGTTGGACAAAGTTACGTTATACTGTTTGCTGGAGATGCTCTTATGACTGCTATTATTTCTGCTTCAATAAACCAAGCAATAAAAAATCATACGACTACGTCAATAGTTCACTTCGTAAATCAATATCTAGAACGATTGACTTCAAAATATCAGCCACTAGACTGCAATGAAGAGATAAGTACGAGGGAAGCATGTTGAGCATCAGCAGTAAAATTATGCGCAAGTACCTTCGGGTAGTAAGGATATTCGTTTTATGAAGTTTTATTACGGACATATAACAGAATAAAGAGAAGTGTAAGTACGTATTATTCGTGGTTGTTTATAATATTCTGGATATATATGCTATACTGTAGCATTATTCTTGTCCGAGTAGCTGAAACACCAATTTCTGGTATCAAAGGAACGGGTGGGCGATGGTCAACGGTCGGGTGAGTGATGGATAACACCTCACAATATAATGATAGCGTTATCGCTTCGGTACAGTCTTGGGGTGCACCGTTTTCTCAGGCCACCAGTTCTGTTTCAGATTTCTTTAAACGGGTGCAGGATATCACAAGAGCAGACGATCTCGTTTAACTTGGAAAAGAGAATTGCTTCGTTTACTACAGGTATTTGCCTTTTCACCACAGTAGCCACACTTCCTCCCCTCATAAAGGGAGCTATCAACACAATAATTGTTGCTGATTTCCATTGCCCCCCCCATCCCACCTCTACTAATGGAATTGGAGTTTTACTATGTCTAACTGGTACTTTTTTAAATTACAAAAGAGCAGAGCTGATCAAGCCCTTACACGAGCTGTTACCGACGATAAAGCGACAGGCACAGCTGATGCTGGAGGAGAATGCACGCGCTATGATGTCGAATAGAAGATCATTAACTGGCCACAGTAGTGACGAAGGCATGTTGTCGGACGGCGTGGCTGCACTCCTACCCAATTCAATAAAATAATTATCCGGAAAAATGTAAGGTACAATGTAAATACCAAGCTTCCACAAGCGTCCTGAACAGCACCATATTTGCTACTACTTTGATAAATTAAAGTCAAATATAGTAATTTCTATCATAGCCAGTACTCCAAGCAATAATAAGGTCCTGCTAAACGACGAATCTATATGCTTATACAATAATATATAAGTGTTTCAATGACGGTAAAAGCGGACAATGCGTGGTGGCAGAATGACTATTTAAAGCTCTATTCATGAATTAAGCTTTTATTACGTACATTACATCCTCACGCACACTTGCCATACGCACGCTTTTTTTGAGTTCTATTATCCTTTATTGAAGAAAAACGGTTCGATGACGACAGCAGATAAAGTATCTACATCATCACTGCTGGTAGTGATATTGCTGCTCGTCGGCTGCTGGAAGCTGTCTTCATGATACTTTTTAGAAATTTAGGTTGCGTTAGAAGGCCGCTGCGTACCTTGCATTTCGAAAATGAAAGATGTTTCCTGAGCAGCACATATAGGCAAGTTTATTTTATCGTCATATATTTCCATGGCTAGTTTGCGTGATGGTCAAACAGAACTGACGTGTGTACGGCGATTGTTAGAGGTGTAATTGTGGTACAGTGGTGAACTAGCAAATATTTGTGTGAATCTAGCATTTTTCTAAAAGAAGGTGCTAAGGTATGTTTTGTTGTTGTCATCACGACGCCGACCTATCCTGTCACACAGAAAAGCAAAGCTCGAGCCCGCTGCATCGCTATTGGATGTCTACGTTCGGGGTAATGGCGGCCGCTCGACAACTTGATTGAGTGATTCATTGCTGCAAATTGTCGATCACTGACACCTTTGCATCTAGTACACTGAAATGTGTGTGCTCGCGCGTTATACTTTGTGACCCAAAATTCTTCATACGAACGCCCAGCGTCGAGGTGGTTGCGCGTCCATTAATGCGGATACGCAGCGTACTGACTAGGAGGGTTGCTTGCTTGACGTTGATGGTCGAAAGTGTGCTGTCACGGTCGCATACAAGAAGTGCGCTTCATTACAGCACGCAGAAGTTTTAATATTGCTTTGGACGGAGAGAATGGGGCTCCGTTCCTCGAGAAGCTACTACTGAGCTAAAAATGGTAGTTGCTTCTCAAGGAACGGAGGCTTCAGCAGGTAGTACTAATTACGTAAATTTTTCACGAGAAACCGAATACGTTTATCTTACATGTCATGCTCTCAGCAACTTCAGGAAATTTGTTCGTCAAAGTCACGGGAGTGTTGCGTATTGATCCAGCTTCGCGGCCCTGTCAGCTTGCACTTTTCCGTTCTTGGCCGGACTCATTCTCCGCTGCGACCAAAGTCGTGCCGCCGTCATTAGTGACGTACTTGTCTCGTACGCATCTTGCAAAATTTGAACGATATCGTATGTGTTGCGGCCAACAGAGAGTTCATCATCCAGTTCTGCATGATCGCGCGCTTGTAAGATAAAGACCAGCGACTTGACCTGCCCTTGTCCCAATGGCGGTTTTTCTATTATTTTTCGTAGAGCAGGGCAGCAGCCTCATGTGAATAAGGTCGATGCAGTATCAAGAAAGTGCGCTAAGAGCATACCTGCTAGAGTCCCCCGTGATCACCAATGCAACAGATGCCTCCCACATATCTTTTCGACTTTCGCATGCCGCGAACATGAGAGTCACGCGCTTAAGCGACGGTCGTGTTCTCGAATTCTAAGGTCAAAACGAGGCAGGATTAGAGCATACATTAGCAGATTACCTCCCACGGAACGACAGCGGTCGTAGTGGCCGCCGCCGGGATAGGCAGCGGAAATGACGGAAGTCCTTCCGTTCAGGTTGCACACGATCCCTGCTTTACATGCTTATGTTTTGCTGCTCCAGTAACAGACCGGTAAATTGCTCCTAATTTGTCAAACTCGTCAAAGCATCGTACTGCCGTTCCACTAGAACGAGTGCACCTGCTATTAGAACTCGGCTGACAATTAGCGCCCATGAGTTGGCTGCGCTCACTCATGGGGTGCTTTTTGTCAGCCGAGTTCCGTCGAGCGGCGCCGGAATTAGACTAGCCTTTACAATAAATGCTAAAATGAAAGAAATGGTAAACACGGTAGAAGACGTTGCCCTAATTATAATTTGCTTATCGACTCGTGCTATACTTTGACAAAAATCAATATCAAATCGCTGTCTTTGTTTTTCTTTATCTACGAAGGAGCAAGCAGAAGGACAGGACAATTATGGAGCGCCTGGTAAGAAAGACTTCACAATACTTAAACTACCTTTGCTGGGTTTCGACTGGGTCGGCGCTGATCTAAAATGTAAAAGACAGTTTACTTGTCATGCCTCTATATCCTCCTCTACAAATTTTCAAGTCGACGCTTTCAAATATACGCGAAATGGTCAATACTTTAGATGTTTACCATTTCGATTGACTTGCCACTTATTCGAAGCTTTCATTACTTCAAGCTTGGTACGAGTGGCGCTTACATGTGGATTTTGTCGAACGATGTTCGTCGGCGTCTCAGCGTGTTGGTTTTGTGTTTGAAAGTTGCCATTAAGTCAATAAAGCAGATTCGATGATATTTGTTGTGCACATGCCGAGTGCGTGATCTCTGTTTTGCGCAAGTAGTAAGCATGCCCCTTCACGTCTACGTACCGCTATTGTATTTTAGTGCTCTCTCTTGTGCAACGCTCTCGTTCAGCTCGTCAGTTACCCAGCTACCACATCTCAATTGTCGGCAACGTACTAGTAGTCCGAGTCGTAGTACAAAAACCCAGAGCTAACAGGCAAGCCTGCTCTCGGCAAAATATCAGGATCAATCACACTCGATCGGTGAATAAAAATATCCGACCGAGGTTGGCCTCCTGCCAAGCGCTGGCGGACATTTTCCAAACTTTGCAGAACACTAGAATTCCCACGTGGAGGTTCAGTCCCTCGTCTGGATCGATTATCTTCCTCCGCCGAGCTTTCTGTGGCGGCAGGCGAATTGCTAGTGGCAACGTTTTCTGGCAAGCCTAACACTGCGCACTCCGTGCGGTGGAGCTCCACCAAAGTCGCCATGTCACGATTAGCATGGGTCGAAACATTGTGTGCGCGACAAAAAGGGCAGTAATTACTGCGTCTCAGTGCTTGGCGTAACACGCCCGACGAGAAAGTCTTTCCACAGCACGTAGTGACGACCGGGTCCTCAAACAGATCCAGCGAAATTGGGCACGTGAGCACCGCTTCGCGCTCCGACAAATTCTCGTGGCTGATATCACGTTGGGCATTGACTGCTTCACTTGCTTGTTCTAGGAGATCGGCTCGCTCTGCATCAAACTTTGTCTCCATCTCTTTCATACGCTGGTTCAGATCTTGATGAGAAGACTTACCCGTAACCGTGACAGTCTGCTGAGCCGGTTTTTGAATGCCACTGGCACAATTTCCTTGCTCGAGGTCATACGCGTCGAGTAGCCCCCGCAGTTGCGGCAACATTCTCTTCAACGAAGAGTCTAGCTCCGTCTGGGCATTCGAAGCAACTCGTGCGAGCTGCTGTTGCGACCGATTTCGTTCTGATATAAACTCAGCGCGTTCATTTTGCAGCTGCTTTTCCAGTTCCTTAATCACCCTTTCTTGAACTTCGTAAGTATCTTGCTGTGATCCCTCTCCAATCTCACCTAAACCCGGTGCATTCATAAACCCCCTCAGACGAGTTACCACCTCGTTCTTGCGATGAAGAAGCTGCTGCGTCTGATGGTCGGGGGCGCGATTCCAATAGCGCTGATTCAAAGCAGATCCGAGTTCCAATAGAACGGACTTGGACTCCTCCGCTAGACTTAAGAGCTGCGCCTTCAGTTGCGCACACTCTGCCGCATGCGGACGTCCTCTGTCTCGTGGGGCCATTGGCGCTTTTCCACTTGTGCGCAGAGTTGGTGGAGGGATGCGTTCTGCTTTTCGAGGATGGCGCTGGACGATGCGTCGTCAGGATCAGAAATATCAGGAGGAGAGATGATTGATGGAATCGCTTCGTGAGTGGCAGAGAATGGCGACTATATCGTATATTGAAAGAAAGAAAGAATACGATCCCACTTTCAAAGTTACCGAGCGTACCTTCATGGTTGGAAACTTATAAAAGTACGATATGACTCGTTAGGTACCGAACAAGGATTTTTGCTTGTCACACCTCGGCTAAGGGTTAAGTCAGACCATGTCAGAGGCTCGTTCGGAAATAGCATGTGATGCGGAACCACTGAATGGCCCAAGCACAACAGTTTAATTACGATCAATATCTAGCAATGCATGCGTATGTAAACTTCGCTAGTCGAAATAGGGCTCTGTGTGTGGCTTTACCTCTACAACTTACAGCTAGAACGCTACATATGTCACAGTGGAGGGCGTTTGCGAATAATAGATGCATGTCGATCACGTATGTCTATTCATCCTGGAGATGGAAAGAACTTGGTTGATACAGTCCGTGTGATTAGCTTTGAAACGATTAACTTTAGTCAATGTGATTTACTTTCGTTTACCTACTCAACATGGTGTTCCGAGTAATGTCTACGATGCGGCTGACCAGCGAACACTTAGTAGATGCGTATTATATCTGTACTCATTAACAGCAACGCCGCAAATTTGATTGCGAACCGTCATTAGCGTCGTAGTTGTTTCTTGCTCTTTTTAACCTGCGCTGCTACAGTGTCGTGGACAGCAGATCTTTCGACTCGTTGTTTGCTAAATATGTTGTGTCATGTCCAAGGGATACAAGAAGCACAAGTCACAAGCACACGCTATCATGCTTGCCACCATTCGATGCTGAGACGTCACTGTAGTCGATTGCATTCGTAAGAGGACACCACAGGTGACATTACCTATTTCCCGAGCATTTAGAGGGTTACGAATACGTTTGTGTTCGAGGAAACACTGAGCAAGTCTAAGATGATTTCGCGTTTTTATGAATACTTGATCCAGCAAGAAGTCATCCGATTGATTGAGCTTCCCTCCCGCTCAGAAGTGCTGTTGGTGAATGGAACATTTGCCTCTCTGTTTGGTCTCTCCAACGGCTACCGATCAAGCTTACACCAACTTTTCAATCTGCGTGATGAAAATGAGAAAGTTTATGCATCGCGACTCAGTCTTTCAAAGCGTTTGCATCATAGGTGGACATGTAACTAATCACGATCTGTGCCGTAAGTACATCTGGTACACGAAGATATAACGGGTTCGGCCGATTAATATACCGTATCATATTCCCCCATTATACCCTAATATGCAAAAAAGGTATTGTATTAGGCAGGGTACACTATGAATTCACATGTATTTGAGAAAAATAATTTCTTTCGGATAATAAACGACGGCAGTGATAGAGTGGTGTATATGGCTGTCAGTCACGCAAATAGCCCGGGTCCAAACCCAGCAGCGATCACACAGATAGAACCCCCACAGGGGGGGATCTGGAACCGCCACGTAAGTCCTTTTATTTCAGATTTATCGCGACGCGCATAAGAAAAGCGCTGTAAACACAAATGAAATGCCCCTATCCAACGACTAGATCGTCAAACTCATCTGCAATATCAGCACCATCTGCATCGTCGGAGGCTTCTTCGTCAGCACTCAACCATTTACTCTGAAAGAGTCCACCGTACACGTCGTGCTTGGCAATGTGCCAGTCGCGGTAGTCAACAGCGAACCCAGATGCGGCAATTGACTTGCGGACAACATCGTTGGGGACAGCTTTCCACGAATTGCTGACCCAAGCCACCACCTCCTCCACGCTCGGTGGCCGCGGATTTCCGTTCTTGGTGTACTGCACCCGATCAGATCTCTTCCAGTCGTCAATCACGCTGGATAGACAATCTTTGAACGACTTGAATATTCCGATGTCCCCTGCCTGCAGGTGCGGCGTTAGACCTCAACCATCATATCGATCTTCTTGCTGATGCACTTCACCTTGAAGTCCTTCGCTATATGCGCTGGAATCGAGTCCCACACGATCCCTTTGCCGTCGCAGAAGTTCAGAAGCGCTGGAAACATCAAGTCGATCTTAATGAGAAGCTCACTGTTCATCCAGGCACGCTCTTGATACGCAACGTAAACTGCGCCGCTCTTCTGGATCGGTTTTTCCGCGCCTTTCCTGATCAAGAGAGGTGGCAGCTTTGTCCCCGTGGCTGTGACGGGAAGCGCAACAGTGATCCGCATCGAAGCGAACCCTGTCGACAGCAAAACGACATGACGTACACCGGTAAAGTCCACAGTGTCGCGCCGCGGGTCTTCGAAGAATACTGCCGTCTCATCCATCAGAAGCGTGCCGCTGGGGTTGAGCTCGCTCTTCTTCGATGAGAGATACGTAAGAAATCGCACGGTACGCGCAGTGAGCTCGTTGTCACTCAATACGGTGAGGTTGGTGGTCCGTCGGAGAGAGAGGCCATAGCGAGTCATGAAGCGAGCGAGCCACTTGTCCGATGCGCAGAGGTCATCGTCGTCTAGCTCAGCTACAGCGAGCTTGCGTGCAGATGCTTGAATCCACTGATATGACACCATTTCCTTCTTCGATCTCAGGAAAACGATCTGATCAAACAGGACATCCTCTACCTCGCCAAGCCGTGGGTGTTTACCGCCACCTGTCACACGCAGCTGCAGCGCGGGGGAGTTCGTGATGGCTTCGTGGTTCTTCCACCAGTAGCAAATCTGGGCCTCTGACACTTCCACCCTCGCTCCGCTTGAAAGTGCTTCAATGCGCGCGTAGGAACTCCACCACCTGGACCTTCAATCCACTTGGTCACTTCCCGCTTCTCGAGGTTGGTCTTGGAAACGCGCCTGGGTGCCATGGTGTGCACTAGAGGATGAAGGTCTTTAATGCGAATTGGGCTTGATATCTAGTGATTTAAACATATGGAAGGTGAACGGGCTTTTCTGAGTAACCGCTGCCAACCTTTTATCTAAGGCAATAGTTGGTAAAAAAACGGTTTTTTGCCAAAACAATTTATGGTATACTAATGGGCACGGTATAATACTGTTTGTGTACCTTAAAATATGGTTTGGGTATTATATTCGGACAGGGTATATTATACGGCAGAACCCGTTATATTGGATATCTTCGTGTACCAGATGCACTTATTGCACGGATCCTATTGGTCGAAGTAACGATAGTGTCATTATAAATACGTGTCTCGTTTTTTTGGCTAGTATTACTATGATTGCTATGTCAACACGTCCAGCTGCTACAGCGTGGCGTAGCTGGGTCTTTACTTGGATGCAAAAGAGACTTTGTTGGTCACGAACTAACTTCTATTCATCTTTTGAACGACATTTGTTGTGTTGAAAAGAAGCCATTACATAGCTAAAGGTAGTCGTCCAAGTTGGTCTAGTCACCGAAAGATCGCACTTCAAAGCCTATATCCCCCTTTGTGTTCGGTATACACTCAGATTTGGTGAAGCTGAAAGACATAAATGCGCTTGACGGTCTTGAATTTACAGCCAATTTCTCCACGAGCTGTGGGTATGAAGTCCGATATGTACATACGAAACAGCACAACTTACCTACGTAAATGATTAAGTCAATCAGTAACATCTCAAAATATCACATGGATAGTTGTGGTACATATACGACTCGAAAATACGAGGCGCACGCCTATTATCCTGCCACAGCACACTTGCCAGGCAACCCCGAGGACCGTCACTTTAGGTGACAAGCCCCGTACAACCGTACAACCACTGGACTCGACCGAGGAACCGGCGTTGCTATCCAGGCTTAGGAAATATCAGACATCTTGCAACCCCAACTATAAAGGTTAAATAGACCCGTTTGCCTCTCTCTATAGTTGTGGTACAAATATATATAAATTGAAGCTTACCATAAATCACACTATACCATAAGATTGACGATTAAATAACAAAAGATGAGACATCAGATTCTTTAAAGGAGGCGTTACACATCTTTCAAACAAACGTTAGCCATCACTCGCCACCCCTTTCATAGCATATATATATATGTGTATGTCCTATTATTTCTCTGGCTGTGAACAACATGTAAATATGTGGTTTAGGAGAATTATAGGTACAAACCCACACTTTGGTACGTGCACAACCAATCAGACTGTCTAAATAAATTACTCGCCACAAAGCTCGCTTGTATACATAAGTCACAGCATGTTCACTCTGTTTAAGGTAAAGCAGCAGTGCAATGGGTGGCTATGGCCAAGACGCTCGTGCATGCTTTCAATGTAGCGCAATTCCGACTGTAACGTAGCGGCTTAATACGCACCGAAGTTTGGACTGCTAGGAAGAGCGGGCTATTTGACACCCAAGTTATCGACGTTCTGCATTACTACAGTTGTAACAACTATAGCCACTGACTCTGTCCGATGAATGAGTACGCATTAAAAAAAGCATAATAATACAACAATCTCGTGAGAACCTGTACAGCTTATAGATAAGACCGATAGATCATCGACAGCGATGAGTAATATACAAATGCGTCAGTTTCAATAAAAATTGATGTCACTACAAGTATAATGCAAATTTGACTGTGAAGTTTGCTATTGACCACCACCATGACCGTTTCATCACACAACAGGACAGCGATTGGCTCCCGCACAGCGTCAGGTTAAGTCAGAGAATGCTCAAAAGCACTTATATCACGGCGAATGGGGGCTGTTTTTTCGCTAGAACGTCTCGAGCGCCAACCGAGCAATAACGACCCTGTCGTACAGCTCAACCTTGAAATGAGTAAAATCGTGTTTTCGTGTTTTCAAGTAGGTTGTTTGTATCAAGAATACGCATCAACTATCTAAATGCGTCTGTACATAACAGACCTATGGCCTATAATTCCCATGGTCTTCATTGCTGCATTATTTTTGTCAGATTCATCAAAAAGCCTAGGGAGGTGTGATCCATCACTCATCCCAACGTTAACCATCACTCACCTTTCCATTTTAGAACAGAAATTGGGGACTTCTCGATACCGGACAAAACGAATTCTACAATGTAGCACATATACCTTGAATATTTATAAAAAAGCACACATGAGACGTGCTTATACTTCCTTGTTATATCGGTTTTCGGTATCACAGATTTATAAAAACGAATACCCTGATTACGTCAAAATATTTGCACATGATTCTGTTGATGAGGCTCGAGGTGCTACCCTCGTATTTTCTGCCCGATACGCTGTTGAGAAAACGCAACATCGTAACGGACGACCAAAAAACGGTCAGGGTCAGTAGGTGTGGAGCACCTTGCTGATCCAGCAACGTCAAGTAAATATGCAGGCCTCTTGACGAGAATTTCTCCCAGCACGCAATCATTGTTTGTTAATGCTAGCTTCAGGGTAATAGCTTTTCCTAATTACCCTGAAGCTCGAAGTGGCAAAGGACATGTCACTACGAGCCCTAGTCGATTGTGGGGCGTCAAATAACTTTGCACGACGCCAATCGCTAGACAATGACAAGCTTGAATTTATTGAGCGAGAGATCCCTCTAACGAGGATGACGGTACATCTCACGACAGGCGCATCCGTAACAGTGACAAAACCTGTAGTAGGAATTTCCTATACACTGAAAAAAGTCCAATACGATGATGACTTCATCGTATTGGACTTGGATGAAAGATTTGATGTTATCCTTGGTTTACCGTGGCTCAGAAGGTACGAGCCACAAGTCAGCTGGCCACGACGAAGTGTCGATATGCCCGCCGTTTTTTCATCAGACGCCCTTCTGATGAACGTCTTGGAGCGTCCACCAGCATGTGGATGTACTATGAGTGAGTGCGATGGCCTCATGTGTGGTTCGGTCGTTAGTACGACTGCACAAGATCACAATATGACTAACCATTATATTGCGGAGCAAGATCCCGGCGACTGCATAACAATGCAGGAAGCGCCGAATGCCCACCTCTCGAATAAGTCGAGCGGAACGGAGCATGGTCGCCTCCTTAATAGACAACACCCAGATCATGACCAACCGGTTGCGAATGATGGTCAATACGGAGATGGAATAGATCAAGGGGCTAGAGTTGAGGGAAAAAGTCCCCAACAAATAGTAGAAGTAAGTTCCCATGAGATGACAGAAATATTGAATATCCTAATTAATGACGGATCAAGCATAGATAGACATACACTTAATCTGATCGCGCCTCCGAAGTTAACCTCGGAGAGCACCCAGTTACCCCCGCTGGACCAAAAGAGGTTCTTTCGTGATATGCGTAGTGGCAAAGTCAAGCAGATCTGCGTACTCGTCGCGGAAGATGAGTACGTCAGTGATATCCGATCGGTAATGGTCTTTGCCAAAGATGAACGAGTTCTCAGTAGCTCATCGATAGACGAAAGTGTCCTTGGTGAGAAGACTCGAATTGATCGATATACATCCTAATCGAGGGAATCGCTCAGAACAAATCATCTCTACGATGATTTGATGGAATTCAGGGATGCATTCCCAAAAGTAGTGTCTTGCAAGTAACCTAAGGACAATAGTACTCTTCATGAAATCGACCTGAAACCGGATTCGAAGTACTGTGTCATGAATCAATGGCCACTGCCTCGTGAAAAAGTACTAGCGATCGACAAATTCTTTGTAGATCGCTTAGTAGCCGGCCATGTGAGGGATTACACCTCTCCACATAGCTCTCCGGCCTTCTGTGTGCGAAAGGCCACAGGAGGGTGGTGGATAGTACACGCCTTCAAAAAGTTGAATGCTGCTACTGTACCCGCTCAAACACCAATACCAAGGAAAGATGTCATCATAGATGATTGGCTAAGAGTACCATATTTTCAACCATGGATCTGATGGATGGGTTCTATCAGATCCTTATGCGCGAATGGGACACTCCCTATACTGCAATGAGCACCCCGAGCGGTATGCTTTGAGAGTGTTTAGTAATGCCACAAGAGCTAAGTAATGCACCTGTCACATTCAACAGATGCGTAACGACTCTGTTAAGATCCGTAATCGAGTTCTCGCACAGCTACTTCGACGCTGTATTCGTCCATAGCCGAGCTATGGATGGACAGACGGATGTGGAAGTGCACCGACTCCACGCCCGAAAAGCTCTTACACTAATGTGCGAGCATAAGTTGTACGCCAACCTTCAAGAAAAGTATATTTGCTGCTAGCGAAATACCACTTCTTGGTTGCATATGGTGTCTGGCCCGTATCCAGAAAGGATTAAGGTGATCACCGACTGGCCGGTGCCTACAGATGTCAAGGAATTTCGAAAGTTTCTTGGCCTAGCGGATAATTTGCACAAATATTCACGCAATTACGCCGAGATGAATGTTCATCTTTCTAGCTTATTGAAAAAGAACGAGGAGTGGGAATGGAGTGCCGGCTGCCAGCGCTCTTTCGAAAGTATCAAGCAAAGCTTGATACGATCGCCAGTTTTGGCAATTGCAGACCAACACAGGCTATTCCACGTGAACTGTGATGCCAGTTTTTTTGCAAATCGGCTGTGCATTAATGCAGTACTATGCAGACGATGCGGACCGTATCGTCTGTTACCAGTCACGCCAGCTGAAACCAGGTGAACGCAAATACTCCGTCCATGACAAGAACTCCTTGCCATGAAGTACGCGATGGATAAGTTCAGATTATATTTGCTAGGTGATAGACCCTTCATTGTTTATACGGACCATGCGTCTTTACGCACGGCCGTAAACATTCCACACCTCTCGCAGCGGATGGCGAAGTGGCTGTCATTCTTTGCGTAGTATAACTTCTCCATCGAGTATAAGCCAGGACAACTTAACGTCGTCGCTGAAGCACTCTCGCGCCGGCCCGATTTCGATCCGGCTACGCCACCCGACACTGGTCCGACCACTGTCGCGGTACTGACTTCTAGTGTCCCGTTGTCAACCTTATTGGAAGACATACGAAAGGCTTATGATCCGGGAATGGTGCGATTGATGCATCATCTCTCGCACCCATCCGGAAAGAGCCTGAAACAGTTGACATCAGTATATCGATTCTCTAAGGATAGATATACAGTTCGCAACGGCTTACTCCAATATTTGGCTGTTGCCGACGACACACATTGTGTCGTCGTTCTAGATCATGGTGATCTGCGATTGCGCTTCATGTATGAGTACCACGACGCACCTGTTGGTGGACATCGTGGTCGTGGGAAAACATATTGCACAGTGAGCCACGACTTTTACTGGCCCCGCCAGTATCTGTTCGTGCGCGAGTACGTTCGGGCCTATGAGGTCTGTCTACGGGTAAAGTTTAGTCCTTCCCTTCAATCCCCATTGCAGCCTCTGCCCGTCCCGGCCAAGTTCCTGGAATCTGTCTCAATGCATTTTGTCTTTGGATTCCCCGCAGACTCTCACAAGAATACTGGTATTCTTGTGTTCGTTGACAGGTTCAGCAAGATGGTACATCTGGTTGCTGTACCCGAATCAATCAACGCATCGGCTTGTGCCCGTGTCTTTATCGACACGGTCTTTCGCCTTCATGGGTTGCCCGTGAACTCGTGTCCGATTGGGACCCGCGGTTCACAGTTGGGTTCTGGCGTTCCATGTTCAAAACACTCGAAACACGGTTAAAGATGTCCACGTCTGGTTATCCTGAAACAGATGGTCAGACCGAACGCGCCAATCGTGTCCTCGAGGAGATCCTTCGAGGATACGTCCGTTCTTGTACGAATTGAAGCGAATATCTGCCGATGGTGGAGTTCGCCATCAACAACTCAGTCCATGCTTCGACGACGCACACGCCGTTCTTCGTGAATGGCTTACACCATCCGCGTCTTCCCACCTTTTTAGAGTGTGACTCTCGTGTAAGGAGGGAGGGACTCATTCGAGCGACCTTTTATCCGGCTCTCACTCGTCACTTGTTGACAATGCGGTCACCACGTTCGATGACGATGTCGATCCCATTGAATTTGGTGAAGAAGACGAAAATAAGAGCGAAGATGCTCTTACTGGCCACGATACTGATCAAATCAGCATCACGCCTAGTGCGTCCAAAGACGCACTTTCAGTGGTGACAAGTGAACTTGCTACAGTACGCTCCAAGAGCACTGCATCAGAATTCGATTGGGTATAGCAGATTGATATTAGAATCCATATTTTTGATTGGCCAAAACAAATTGCCCGTACAATGATCCACTCGCGACCGGTACGTTTAACCGTCCCCCTATACTAATACAATTCTACTTTTACCCTTTCCTCGTGTTAAAACCATCCTCTGCACGACGCGTGTACGTGAAGTCTCGATGTAACAGGGCACCGGAGCAACACTGGAAAACCAGTGTGGAGCTAGTATTACCAACAGCAGTGCTAGTGATGCCTCGCTACCTCTGTGCAAGCGTGAAGAGGAAGGTAAACAACTAGAGACAGTCTAGTTGTTGGTAAAAGTAAAACTGTATTAAATATAATAAAGTCCTAATCATTAACCTATGTTGTAGTCCTAACTTAAATATATTTATCTACAAAGTCTTGCTCACCACTCATTGCGCGCGTCCATCGTTGATTGGACCGCTAGAGCTGACTGATATGATGTCCCATATCAGCCAATCGGTGAGTGTTTCTGGATATTACCCCTTATGGTAATATTCACGAACATTATCAACCTTTATGATAATATTATAGTTAACAAGTATCAAGGGTTAATTACATGTAACAGGCTCACCCCGTTACATCACCCCCCCCGTTACACGATAGTCACTCAATCACTATAATGTTGATGTGGTCACTGTTATACCACATCAGGTACAGGGAGCACTTGTTTTGGTCTAATCCATTCATTTCTGGATTTTCATCGCATGGTGAACAAATCCATGCGATGCGCGGCGAAAGCTGCTGAGAAGACAGCTGCGCTTGTTAGTGCAGCTGCTCTTGATGATGCCCAGCATCTCGCGGCAGACGATGCTTCGTCTGCTGCCGCTGCAGCACCAGTTGCTGCAGATGCACGTGTTGAGTCACCACGTGCTAATGATGATGTCTTCGAAGTGGAGCTCATCTATTCGGAGGAGTCGGACGTTGGGTCCGACTCGAAGAAGACACCTAGGTCACCCGAGTCTATAGTGGCGGCCGAATACGAGCCTACGAATAGGACTCGAGCGGGTAGTCAGACTCATGGTGACTACCGGAGTCTGTTCTGTTCGGAGGATGAGCATGCTGACTCATTACCTGCGTCTACTACTGCACATTAGCCTTATAGCGAATGCGGTGATGACTTGAACCGTCGTGATGACGATTCTAGTGGTACCAAGGCTTCCTTTGGTACCACGCAGGAGGCTCTAGACGGCAATGTGCTGCGTCTAGCCCCTGGACACAAGCGTTGGGTATTACCAGAAAGGCTTGTGAATGATTTGTCAGGCGAGACAAGTCTCCATCATCGAATTCCATTATTCGATGCGAGGCAGTTGCACAGACTCGACATCAGCGCTAGTAACTTTCGCGCTGAAGAAGACTTCTATCTGAATGCTTTTTGAATCATCGTTGGTATAGTGGTGGCAACACTAAGCGAGAAAAAATCTTGTTGCTGCACGCGTGGAACGCCTTTATACGCAATGTGTAGCACCCTGGGCGCGAAGCTTAGATTTGGAAACTTGATACAGCTCGTGTTAGGTTTGAGAAACGAACCTTAACTGGTGCAAAAGTCAAGTTGTACAAGCTGTCTCGTGAGGAAGGAATTCCATGCCTCACGTGGAGCGATCCGTGTCCATGTTGTTTCGACAACACTCACCGCATCCAAAGGGATGTGTACTCCCTTTCTTCGCCCTGGGGTAGGGTGCACATCTCTTCTGAGATGCGCGATGCGATTTCTAATCTGCAATATTGCTCTAGCAGCGCCATGGGCGCGTCTTTTTCGATGGCCCTTCTAAGCCATCGGATGTGTCTCGTCGTACCGGTGGATGAGACCCTCAACGTCAATCATCAGCTGGTCGCGAAGCACCCAGCTGTCGTGCGACAGCGGATAGTCGCGCCAGCGAACAAGATAACTCGTTCGCTGCCCCTTCACGTCACGGTGGTTCAACATATGCTCCACGTAAAAGCGTTGACCACCGTGCAAGTCCACCAATGGATGTGGTGGGGGATGGAATATCAACTCCGAATCCCTTGGAGTTGCAGGCGGAGGTTGGTCGTCTCCAGCAACGCTTACACGATCTGTGTGATCGCACTGAACAAGAGAGACAGGAGCGTCTCTCTTTGGAGGCGTGGGTGCAACGCATCCGCCTTTATCGATCAGACGACCGATCGGAGTTCGAGTTCTAGCAATCGGAGAACGAACGGAAGCGTCAAGTCTTTCGCGACGAAGTGGCTGACATTCGTCGCCAGAATGCCGCTCTACAGAGCCATATTGAGAAACTGGCTCGGGAACAAAAGAATCTCCTGGAGGTTCTTGAGCGTGGTGGTTGTATTCGCCCGACGAAGAGACCTTGTGGTGATGGTACGGGCGGAAACGACCGACATAAAACGTAGGATGCGTACGCATCCTGCGAGGAAACTCGATCGTGTACGCATCGCCTTTGCGACGTAGTACACGGAACGGGCCGATGTACTTGGGTAGTAGTTTGGTACTACCCACATTAGTTACTGCGTGCTTAGGTAGATTTAACGTAGACAGTAGAACTAAGTCTCCGACGTTAAATACAAGAACATCTGCTCTTCCATGTTTGTCAGCGTTCCGTTTCTGCCGGTCTACCACGTTAGCGATGGAGTCTTGCACGAAACGGACCAATGCTTCTCGTGCCATCAGGAAATCTTTTTGCTGCATCACTTTGGTTTGTTGCAGTGCGTCTTTTGCGCACCGCGAGGAGGTCTTCATCCTTTCAGCGAGGGTGTTCTCATCCTCGCTGGTGTAGTCATTGGCGATGCTAAATATACCAGCATCGTCATCCCCATCTGGATCAGCAATAATGCCGTCACTATTGCTGATATCATCAGCTTCGATGTCGATTTGATCAACATCGGCAACGTTCGCGTCGTCGATTACCTCGACACGTATTGAGCAAGAGTCAGAACGGTTTTTGCTCGAGCGAATCCCTCCCCCCTTGAATTAGTGTCACACTCTAAATGGGTGGGTAGGCGTGGATGGCGTAAGCCGTTCACGAAAAATGGTGCATGCGTTGTCGATGTATGCACGGAGTTGTTGATTGCAAACTCCACCATCGGCAAGACTTCGCTCCAATCTGTGAAAAACTGGACGTATCCTCGAAGTATCGCTTCGATGAAGCGGTTGACGCGTTCGGTCTGACGATCAGTATCGGGGTGTTTAGAAGTAGACATAGTCAGACGTGTTCTGAGGGATCGGAACACGGATTGCTAGAACTCCGCCGTGAACCGAGGATCTCTATCAGAGACTAGTTCACGAGATAGACCGTGGAGTCGGAATACCGTGTCAATGAAGACACGGGCACAACCATGTGCTGAGATTGACTCATCAACTGCAGCAAGATGTACCATCTTGCTGAATAGGTCTCCAACATAAGAATACCATTATTCTTGTGATCGTCTTCGGGAAAACCAAAGCCAAAGTCCATTGAAACGGACTGCCAGCACTCTGCCGGGATTGTTAGAAGCTGTAGTGGCGCAAGAGATGAAGTACTGGGCTTCATCCTTTGGCACACTTCACAAGCACGAATGTACTTGCGCACAAACTGATACTGGCGGGGCAGTAAAAGTCACGACTTACCGTGAGATGAGTCTTCTCACGCCCACGATGCCTACTAGTTGGTGCATCGGGACACTCATACAGGATGCGTAAGAGCTAATTAATATGGGTGGGGACGACGACACGAGGTGTGTCGCAGTTAACGGCTGTATAATACAGAACTCGATGCGTGTTGTGTATCGATCGGCGGAAGATGATACAAGGCCGATAAATCTTTGAGAGATTTACGAGATGGAGTCACCAGATGATCCATTAGTCGCAGAAGAGCCTTATCTTCTGCGTAGGCTTTTTCTATGTCGCCAAGCAATGTTGACGACGGGACACTAGTGAATAGTGTTGCAACAGTGGTATCAACCTCACTGTTGGACTGCGCAGCCGACTAGAAATCGGGTCGGCGCGACAACGCGTCCGCGACGACATTGAGTCGTCTGGGTTTGTACTCCACGGAGAAGTTGTACTCCGCAAAGAAGTACATCCACCTCGCCATTGGTGCCTTTGCGAAAGGTGTGGGCTGTTCATGGCCGTGCTTAATGACGTATGGTCCATATAGACTACGAACGGCCTATCTCCAGGAGATAGACGCGAAACTTCGCCAGTGTATGCTTCATGGCAAGACGTTCCTTTTCATGCACTGGATAATTACGCTCAGCAGCTTGCATCTGACGCGTTTGATAACAGACGACGCGCTCTGCGCCGTCTGCATCGTACTGCATTAACGCGCAGCCGATTGCGAAATCGCTGGCGTCACAGACCACATGAAATGGTATGTCTTATTATGCAATCGCCGAGATAGGCGATTGCATCAAGCTCTGCTTTATACCTTCAAAGGAACGCTGACAATCAGCGTTCCATGACTATTTTAGTTCTTTTTCAAGAGACGAGATAGATGAACGATCATCTCAGCGTAGTTGCGCGAGTACTTGTTTAAGTACGCCGCTAGACCAAGAACCTTTCTTAGTCCCTTAACGTCGACTGGCACAGGCCAGTCGGTAATCGTCTTTATCTTTTCAGGATCAGGGCGTACGCCGTGTTTACCCACGATGCACCCAAGAAGTGGTATTTCGCTAGCAGCGAATGTGCACTTCTTGAGGTTGGCGCACAGCTTATGCTTGAGCTTAAGTATAAGAACCTGACGAACGTGTGTTGTATGAACCTCTACGTCCGTCTTTCCGCCCATAGCTCGGCTATGGACGAATACATCGTCGAAGTAACTCGGTGCAAAGTCTGGCACTAGTCTCAACAGATTTGTAACGCATCTGTTGAAAGTGGCAGGGACGTTGCTAAGGCCATGTGGCATTACTAGCCACTCCCAGAGCATACCGCTCGGGGCGCTTACTGCCGTGTATGGGATGTCCCGTTCATGAATTAGGATCTGATAGAAGCCACCCATCAGATCCATGGACGAAAAGATGTTACTCTTTGACATAGCATCGATGATTACGTCCTTCCTCGGTATCGGTATGAGCCGGTACCGTTGCAGCATTCAACAAGTTGAATGCGTGCAATATCCTCTATCCTCCTGTGGCCTTGCGCACACAGAAGGTCGGAGAGCTGTGAGGGGAAGTTGACTCCCTCACATGACCCGCAGCTAAGCGATCGGCAAAGAACTTGTCGATCGTAAGTACTTTTTCACGAGGCAGTGGCCACTGCTTCATGACACAATACTTCGAGCCCAGTTTGAGCTCGATTTCATGTCGAGTGCCTTTATCCTTAGGCAATTCGCATGGTACGAATTCAGGAAACACGTTCTTGAATTCGATCAAATTCTTATATAAAGGATTTGCCAGAAGCGACACCCAAGATTGAGACGTGTATCGCTCAATCCGAGTCTTCTCATCGAGGACACTTGTGTCCATTGATGAGCTGCTGAGGAACCGTTCGTTCTCTGCAAATAATACTGCCGACCAAATGTCAGTCAGGTACTCGTCCTCCGTGACGAGTATACAAATCTGCTTGATCTTGCCACTACGCAGATCTCGCTAGAACCATTTCGGTTCTAGGGTTGGCAATTGAGTGATCTCCGACTTTGGATGCGCGATCAGATCAAGTGTATAAGCGCCTACACTTGACCCGTCATTAACCAAGATATTCAATGTCTCGGTTTCTTCCTGGGATCCCTTTTCCTCAAGTACGTGGGGACTTATTCCCTCGACGTCTTCTAGCAGTGGTTGCGCTACTACAGCAAGGTCCCCTACAAGCGATCAGTAAGAAAAAACCGGTTGCCCACACAGGGCAACCGGTTTTTTCTTACTTGGATGTCGCCCGCTAGGCGTACGTCCATGTCCCGATCCACTCGACTGGTTCGAGTGGTGGACCTTCGGCGCTGCCTGTGCATCCGCACAGCCGCCGGTAACTTCCTCCACAGTGTGATTGGTTGTCACACTGTGATCTTGTGCAGTCGTACTAATGACCGTACCGCAAGTGAGGCCATCGCACTCACTTGCAGTACATCCACATACTTGTGGAAGCTCCATGACGTTCATCATATGGTCATCTGATGAACAAGTGGCAGGCATCTTCACGGTTCAATGCTGCCAGATGATCCTTGGCTCTTAAGTTCTGATCCAGGGTAACCCTAGGATGACATCAAA
Organism: Hyaloperonospora arabidopsidis Emoy2; assembly: GCA_000173235.2. Taxonomy (NCBI): domain Eukaryota; phylum Oomycota; class Peronosporomycetes; order Peronosporales; family Peronosporaceae; genus Hyaloperonospora; species Hyaloperonospora arabidopsidis. The sequence continues at coordinate 271,341 of JH598476.1, read as the reverse complement.
TTTGTCATCCAAATCAAGTACGATAAAATCATCATTGTACTGCAAATCTTCTAACGTGTAGTGAAATCCCCTACACGTTTATCACTTCTATAGATGCTCCTGTTGCGAGGCGCACCGTCAGCCTCGTAGGAAGAGTAACGCGCTCAACGAACTTTAGCCTACGGTACTCTAGCGACTGGCGAAGAACAAAGTTATTCGACTCCCCACAGTCAACTAAGGCACGAAGTGACAAATCTTTTGTCACTTCTAAATTCAAGGTGATGAGGGGTATTTCATCACCAAGTGCGGAGACACACAAGGATTGTGAGTCTGGAGCAACTTTCATCAATAGATTTACAATTCTATTGAGGTTTCTGGATCAGTAGGGCGCCCCGCCCCTACTGACCCCGACCGTTTTTTGACGGTCCGCTACGCTGTTGTGACTTCGCAACAGCGTCGGACCCGCGTCCGTTGCCCTTCTTGGCAGACGGTCGATCACTTTGCTCAGTGTTTTGAGACACTGGGCATGAAGCACTACACTCGTAGGCGTAGTGTCCTAGATTCTGACAGCGATTTCACTTCTGCAATCGCTTACTGCTTGCAGAACGAGGTCTCTCGCTCTCAGCACTGCAGAGGTCCATCGGTTCTGGACCTCTCGCTTCTACTCGTCTCGAAGAACGATAGGGGGTCAAGCTAGTGTGAGCCTGTCTCACACTAAAGTCCTCTTGCACCACAGTTGTGATCGCTTTCTCAAGAGACTTCAACTCGATGCGGAACAGGTAGTTCCTCGCGGGACCATCTATAACGCCCTGTAAGAATATCGTGATCAACACGAATTCACTTACAGGGTTCGCTACTATGCAATTTGCAAGGTAACGGGTGTGCCGAGCGTAAGCGTGAACGTCACGATTACCTTGTTCTATCTGCAGGAGCTCTGAAAGAGTCCTGAACTCAGCTCTTGGCGGCTCATACGTTTCGCCGAGCAGTCTTAAAGACCGCGCACGATCCAGACACGTTTGGATGTGAAGATTCAGGGCTCAAGTTCTGGCACGCCCTGACAGATTCGATTTGGCAAATGCAACTTGCATTTCATTATTTTCAATGTGGCAAGCCTTAATGGAATCGTCCACTTCGAGGAACCATCTCAACAAGGAGTCTTCCTCGACTCCCCGGTACTTGGAGACTTCTAACTTTAGAGTCTCGCGTCGACGCTCACGTGTCGATGCTGCAGTAGCAGACTGAGACTGTTGCTGTCTCAGAAGCTTAGTCTGCTGGTGACCGTGCTGATGCAGCAGGGTCACTTCAGTTTGCGACGCGTCAAGTTCTCGATGCAAGAACTTGGCGATTACGGAATGCTGTTGGTCCATATCCCTTGAGGATAGCAGAGACCAGATAGCTTCTTCGCCAACGGTCGAACTCATTCGTTCGACCGCACTCCATTCGACATTGCCCAAATAGGAGTAACTTTCACGGATGCCGTGAAGGGTATCGTCGCCTTCGTCGTCCAACATGTTCATGTTGAACGGGTTTTGTGGTCCTTGGACGGACTACAAAGTGCTACCAGGTGTAACGGGGCACCGGAGCAACACACTGGACAACCAGTGTAGAGCTAGTATTACCAACAGCAGTGCTAGTGGTGCCTCGCTTCCTCTTTGCAAACGTGCAGAGGAAGGTAAACAACTAGAGACAGTCTAGTTGTTGGTAAAAGTAAAACTGTATTAAATATAATAAAGTCCTAATCATTAACCTATGTTGTAGTCCTAACTTAAATATATTTATCTACAAAGTCTTGCTCACCACTCATTGCGCGCGTCCATCGTTGATTGGACCGCTAGAGCTGACTGATATGATGTCCCATATCAGCCAATCGGTGAGTGTTTCTGGATATTACCCCTTATGGTAATATTCACGAACATTATCAACCTTTATGATAATATTATAGTTAACAAGTATCAAGGATTAATTACATGTAACAGGCTCACCCCGTTACACTCGAGACACCACCTTACTCTGTGTTCAGTGTAAGTAACTTGTACTGTGACAGTACAAGCGACCGGTGGCCCCGTTGCACTGCACTATCTGTTCCTGGAAACCCACCGTCCTGCCTACAAGCTACTCCGCATCCTTCAGGCTGACATTCGCAGTGCCAACACCATGTAAACCACCCTCGATGCTTGGCTTGAATAGGTTTACTCTCCCCAAAATCTGGTACAAAATCTCCCTGTACACCCTTAATCCTGGTTCTCGGCTGTTCGTTTTATGTTATAAGTTAGCTCCGTGTACCAAACCTATTTCTATTGTAACGGGGTGAGTTGGTGATGGTTAACAGTTGGGTAATTGATGAAAAATGCCTTCTAATAAACAGTATAACTTCAAATATAATGTCTACGATCTCATGGAGTGGGGGAGTGTGCGCTGATTAACGTTCTAAGCGATACCAGCTGATTGAGAGAGAAACAGTGCGCGTTAACTGCGTCCAAGTTATAATGGGATTAATCGAGGACCCGGTTATATGCGTTAAGTTTGAGCTAAAAAACCATTGCACCGAGCGCCACGTTCCAATTTGAGTTCTGTCTCGAAGAACCAATTCTTGGTTGGGCATGTTGTTGAGCTCATATGGCTCACCTCTGACGATCGTAAGTATCCCAAATGCTTCTCCCATTATTTGTTAGGAATACTCCTATCATTTGTTAGTAAGACAACTTAAGGAATACTGTTAATATGGATTCGGCGGATTGATATAGCTGACCGTGTCGCGCACATTAGACCGTCTTTCTACTAGCTTTTATTATTCATGAGACTTACCGGCCACGCGCAACGCTCTCTATATTTGATAATAATGAAGCAGTCCTTTATGTCTACTACAACTACGCTGAACCGATTGGCGTGATTCTTGCAGTCTGGAGTAACATGTCTGAGTTAAGTGCCAAGGTGAACTAAACGATACTCAAAATGGTGACGTCGTATTGTCGGTTCACACTGTTGTAAGGCAAAAGTTCTTTCAGAAAAATACATATTTCATCTCTACGATAATGTGCCGAGCGATCAGCCATTTTCCAACGAACGTTCTCTACTGGTACGCGACCGAAACGCCGGCACTACAGCACTTTCACGTACAATACACATCTTCACGCATTATGGACATCGGACATCCAACAAGACCAATCAACCTTCAAAAACGTCCAGCGATCGAAACACAAACAAACCTTGACGCATCGGCAGATGATGCTGTAATTTCTTAGTGATTGAAATGGGGTGTCCAAGTGTTGCTTTTCGAATCAAAAAGTCGACCCGAGCGGTGCTGGACTGAGTACAGTCACAGGCCTTAGTCAACTGTACAGGAAAGCTACACCACCTCCACGTTGTCGGCTTTCTCGGGATAAATACCTGAAACAGCATCACAACCCGCGTCGGTACAGGCAGCTAACTATCATAAACGGTTTCTCTTTTACTTCGTACCGTTCAATTGCTCCAATGCAATCATCAATGCTTGAGTCCCCAAACGACCGTGTCCTTGCGCCTACAAACTCAACCAGTCCAATCAGCTCTCCAAGTAACGACAGTGAAATTCAACATCTTGGAGACACACCTTCACAGCAACGTAGAGCTGATGTGCCAACGAAAGCCCGGGGAGTGATAGGTTCATCCTGCAACAGCAACAGCAAAACTAGCCCTGTGACTCTCTATTCGACACTACTAATTGCTGTAAGAAACAATGCAGCGTACTTCTTTGCTTCTTTGAGAGCAATGCCCATGTCCTTCAGAAAATGGTCGACGAAGAAACCAGGATCGAAGTCTCGTTTGACGATGCGCGAACCCATATTAGAGATCGACCATGAACCTGCCGCGCCCGCGCTCACAACCCGAATAGCTTCTTCAATATCCAGGCCACTCTTCCTTGCATACAAAAGGCCTTCGACAACTCCTATCATATTGGTCGCGATCAATATTTGATTCATCATTTTCGTGTGCTGGCCCGCTCCAGCATGACCCATGTGGCGAACGGTCTTGCCCATTACGCTGAAAAACGGCATCGTGACGTAGACAGGATCGACATCCCCACCAACCATGATAGATAGCGTTGCGTCGCGCGCACCAACATCGCCTCCTGACACGGGTGCATCGAGAGTAGAAACACCCTTCAACTTGGCTGCATCATAAATCTTTTTCGCCAATGCGGGTTCACTTGTCGTCATGTCCACGATGATACCGCCAGCCTTCATTCGCGAGAGTAAGCCCGAGTCTGGGTCAAGCACGACGGACTTAACGTCGCTCGGATACCCGACCATGATAAACACAATGTCTAAGCGTAAACATGTACGAAGTGAGAATACGCCGAAATTGCAACACGGCATCCGGCAATCACGGCAAATACAGTACCCACCGGCATTTTGGGCTACTTCAGCTGGTGAACCTGCGACTCTTGCCCCGTTTTCTCGTAGCTCGTCGCATTTCGAAAGCGTTCGATTATAGACCGTGACTTCGTAGCCATGATTCTTTGATATCCAACAACAGAGGTTAATGATTGCGCTAGCTCGTCTCCAACACACTTATGCCATGAACAACCTACAATCAAATGGCTGCACATGCTCGCACCCATGATGCCTGTTCCGATCCAGCCCACACTGTAAGGTGGCATCATATTAAATAGTGGACCTACATACACAGACATCGTATCCAAACGCATACCGAATTTTGACGCGTGAAACAGGCACGAGGTCTAGCGGCTGAGCTTGAAACAGCGCTACAATTCGCATACAAAAAGGATTGATTATTCGCACACGAACACCGACTGATCAGCACAGCACTATACGTCGTGCAGCAACCTACAACTTGTTTTCAAGGCAGAATCTTCCAACTCTGGATGGACCGTGGCAGCAATCTCTTGTTCGACAGGTGCAGTCGCAACTGAAGTAGGAGCACCTACAGCTTGCTCTAGCCGCCGCTGAGAGTTCGGCACCACAAGCTCATCATCTATCACCACACGACTTTCCGAGTATGACTTGAACAAGTGTTCACTCAGACGATGGTTGTGGCGGTTGATTTGAGCCACAACACGGACGACATATTTACTTTTACCGTGTCCTTCCGGATCATTCGGCTTGCGTTCCGAGATACAAGCTCGAATCATTGCAGGGCACCCCATGTATCGATAGTGCTGTCTCGGTCGTTTGCCTTTGCCACGAGGCTTTGTCTTTACTCCATGTGTACACAAGTAAAGCTTCTTGACGAACCCAACACTCTCGTCAATCGGTTCCTTCATACTGTTCCTCTTTGCCGCTCGAGAGTTCACTGCTTTTGCCGAGTCTGATGTCCGCAGTCTCATTGGCTGGTGCGTCGCCTCACAATAGTCGTCCATTGCACGGTGAAACTCATTCCACGAGTCAAAGCACTGGTCCATCCCCGCGCACTGCACGAGCGCTAGTTCTTGCTCCTGTTCCTCCTCTTCTGCCATGGGCAGCAGGTGCGACGTCTCTTCATCAGCTTCTTCACTTCCATTTTCCTCCTCCTGCAGCTCCGTTTCTGCCTCACGTTTGCCCAAGAGATTCGTAAATGCCGACGGCGTCTGCTGTTCCTGCCCCAGCTCAACGATCTCTTCTTCGGTACTCGTCCGAGACGCCACGACTTGAGTGTCAGCAGACACAGGATCCAGGCTCTTGTCTTCAAGTTTTAATGGTGTCGAGAAGCCCGACGTGCCATCGAGAGACGGACTATTGCGACGTCGCTCTCGGTCCGTCGAGTCCATTAGTAGGGGGTTTAGTTTAGTTTAGTTCAGTTTAATTTGGTTTAATTGACCATCAGAGCAATAAGATTTGAGACAAATAAAGATGTATTTTATATCATCGCAAATGTTTAGTGTCTATTCAATTTATAGTCCTATTATCAACCCACTTGACAAATACCAACCAAAATTAAACACAAAAAGATGGCGGAAGGAAACGCGTATACTCGACGACTACGGAGTTCCCGACGCTCAGATACGACGCTTTCCGATGGAGGGGAGGAACTGGAAAACATCACTAGAGGTATCTATCGACGCCACGCTGTCAGCACACCTGATCCGGTGCAGCGGACGCTGGAATTGCGGTCAGGAGATGATGGCGAAGAAGACGAGGAGGACGAGGACGAGGAATTTAGCGACTTTGAGGAACCGGACGAAGACTTTACGGGTACAGTGTACCGCAGTATTTCTTATATTCCTCCGTACGTGGAGAGTGAGGACGTGGTCGAGTCGGAGGACGTCCAGGAAGAAGAGGAGAGCGATAACGCGCATGGAGTGCGACGTTCGGAGCTCAAGAAACGAGCAGCAGGAGCTGCTGCGTTTTTTCAGATACCGAAACGAGCTGGTGGATTATGGCAGGAGGTCGTTGTGGACTCGAAGGCTGTTAAGACGATGCTCAAGGGGCTGCGGCGATTGTGGCGCTTGGTGCTGCGCAATTCGTTTATGGCGGTGAATATGTTGTGGCTGCTGGCGCCGCTGTGCTGCTTTGCAATTGCTATTTCAGTTCCCCAGTACTTGAAAAGTGCATTTCAGTATGTGGACGTCTTTTCGATGAGAGGGATCGGGACGCATGGAAATGCAAATGCAGGTGTTGAGATGGAGACCATACAGTCAATAGTGCAGGCAGTCGTAGACTCGAAATTACGGAGCATGAGCGAGGACATGGAAGTGTTGCGGCAAACTGTGCAATCCCAAGAACGGGAAATTGAGGCTCTTAAACAGCTTCATGATACGCTGCGGTACGCTCACGACGAAACACAGCAAAAGTTTAGTCTTGCTGAATCCAACAGCATGATTACAGTTCATATCGAGAAAGTTGTTGCCAAGCATACAGAAGAACTGGTACGTGTGTGGAACGCGTGTGATTTGTTGGTAACTTGTTGACTGATAGGCATTTTTTCTATCCTCTCTACTTCGACATAGTGGGAGCAATTCTTGAATCGTACGGTACAGCTGCAGCACGATCTGCATGCTGCAACAAAAGAGCAGGCCAAACTTGTTTCGGTAGTAAAGGGGCTCGAGGAGAAGATGAACGTAAGCTGCGTTGTTCTTTTTAGTATGTCTTTACTCATTACTCATGACATCGTTGCTTCGAAATGGAAACACGATACAGTCTGTGCAAGACCGGATTAAGAAGGATACAGCGGCGTCGAAGTCAGATGCAGAAATTAAGTATGCGCGCGAGCATGAGATGCGACGAGAATTTGCTGACTGGCGTGATACGTTTAAGCGCGAGCTGGAGTCGGAGATACAAAGTCGAATGCAGGGTGTTGAAAATCGTATGTCAAGGGTGCTGCAAGAGGAAAAGGAGGCGTTTTCTACCAGTGCCGATGCTCTCCGTAGTTTAGATGCCACTGACCCTGGAATTCTCCGCGTTATCGAGGTGGCTTTTCAGGCTGTGGAGATCAAGAAAACAGGGCGTGTAGACCATGCAGCCTTGGCGAATGGCGCTTCGGTTATTCATTCAGAGCGGTACGTCTGTTTACGGTTGCGGATGTGGAGTTTACCGCAATCACGATAATTGTCTATTACTCAACCATGCGTGCTCTTGCCTTTTCTAGTGACCTCCTCTACCAGGATAAGTCGTCTTCAGCGCAGCTGTTAATCCAGCTTCTCGGACCAAGGGACTCCGAAGATGATGACAGGTTCACGTCGCCTTCGTATCGACGTGCGCCGGCCCCGTTCTTTGGACTGCTACTGTCCTCAGGCGAAAGTTCCTGGTGGCTCTCACGCCATAACGGCCGACCAGAAACTGCATTGTCGGTATGAGTGCTGGCTGGTATTTTTAGTTACCCTTATAGTAATTGTTGACACGAATGCACTAGGAAACAATGGAGATGGGTAGCTGCTGGGGTATCGCAGGCTCATTTGGTCGCCTCTCAGTGAAATTTGCCCAACAAATTGTTGCAGACTCCATTACAATTGATCACATCCCCGCCCAGATCGCTTCTGATTTCAGTTCTGCGCCAAACGAGTTCCGCATCCTGGTACGTGGACTAGCATTTGTGTAGAAATTAATCGTTGCGTCTTTGCTGTCATCGTGGCGGTGCCAACACAAGCTTGTATGTACTTCTCAGGGCATCTTGGGTCACCCTCTGCGGGAGACGGTGGATTTTATTTTCTTCGGCAACTTTTCATACGCTAGCAAGGGCTCAGCAAGTCAGACATTCAAGCTTACGTCGTCGCAGGTACGCGCTGCTCTGGGAGTAATCTATGTTGTCCAGTGCACGTTATGATGGATGTCTGCTATGTTGTGCGACAGAGTCAATCTTTGGCTATCGATGGTATAACCCTGGACATTCTATCGAACCACGGTCATCCCGAATATACTTGCCTGTATCGCTTCCGCGTACACGGGCAACCTGTGTGAAGACTCAGAAAAGAGGAGGCAAAAAGTGATCAGCACTAGCAGGAGCGTTGCTAAATAGTTCAATTTATTCTACGAAAGTCCGATGAGTGGCCTTAATTAGGCGGATTTCGATGTTGCGCGCATTAGCGCTTGTTTTTCGCTCATTCGAATGTGCAGGCACGACCGCAGCCACGGTGCCATGCGCTGATCATTGTTTTGGAGAAACGTTGCGTCTTCCTGTTAGGTACGTACCAGTCCAGACAAAGCAACCATTAGCTTCAATCCGTCAGCAACAAGACGTTTCCTTACCTCGAACGAAGAAGAATGCTGCATGAGTTTACTTGTCACCAGGTCATTGACTACGTCATCGACCTTGCGCGTCAACGTGGGCGGAAGCACAATCAATGGGGCCATCTCCTCTCCTGATACCCTCTTTGTAACTGCTTCTCTGATAATTTCATTCAGTTCTGCTAGTGCAGCGAGCAGGATCGCCAACCATAGCTTCGCATTCGGATCAACGCTTCCATCGTGCTGGATCCTCACATGTTTCAGAACTAATCTATCGACTTGAGTGCCGGCTGCAGATAACAGCAACTCGCGTTGTCGAGTAAAAGCTGGGTCTGCTGGGTTCGGCTGCTGCAACAGTTCTGGCATCGGCAGGTCGACAACATCGAATGGGTTTGCAGCAACCGTGAAGCCGTAGTTGCGGAGCAACCGAAGATTCCCGTGGTTGCCGTAGCTTATAAATAGCTGTTCGCCCTCTTCGTACGCTTTTGTCGTATGCACTGTGAAGCCCTTCACGGGGTCATATTCCTGAATGCACTCATCGCTTTAAAATCGACATAATGAACTATGGTGAGGAACGCTATACAAGCAACAGCTAGCGATTCAATTGCAAGCGTACCCATTTTTTGCGTGATTAAAGCAGTCGAAGAATGGAATAAGCGTGAATGGTTGATCCTGACCGGACGTCGCGCACGACATCAGGATGGAAACAGCCCAGAAAAACGCTTCCAGCTTCACAAACTGATTATGGCGACCAAAAATGTGCTGATGAATTTGCGAGTAGAAGTGCGCTCTGTCGTACCATCAAACGCTTTAGATTATACGACTCCCTCCTTCATGAAAATTTCACCTGCTACCGACCCGTGCTGCATTGCTCGGCGTGCCTCCTCGCACCCCTGTAGCTCGTCAAACTGCCGCTCGCTCCAAAACAACGGCAAGTCTACAGATCTCGGCAGTGCATTGACATAGAGCTCTTCCAGCTGTGCAGTATCAACGTTCGCCATGGTCAAGAGCATTGTATCCAGATTTTTTGCGAATGGAAAATTCACCAGCAAATGCACCCCTAAGACCAACGCCTTGGGTACAAATGCACCCCCTTTTTGTGGCGCCTTATTCGACACTAGGAGCTCTTCCCATCGCTTCAAAAATCCAGGCGCTTGCTGCTGTGCAGTCTCCAGCGCATACTCTGCTGAAAAATGGGTACCAAATATCACGTCCAGCCTGGAAGACCAACGTGTCTTTTGGAATACGCTCGCGTGCAACAATTCCGACACCCATACCAGGCACAACGCGAGCTTCAATAGATCGGGACACCACACACCCGCGGGTGCGACGTACGGCTTCGGCTATACATTTCAACGCCACGTCCAATTTTTGACGCAACTGGAGCTCTTCGTAGCACGTCACAGATTCATACAAGACAAAAGATGGGTACACAGACTTGATAAATCGATCAGGTGTCCCATTTGATCGGTACAAATACCGGTAATCTATCAGCCGGTATCAATGGGGCAATTCTTTGGACAGACGCATTTTTCAGTGGACAGGAGCGTGAATATGACAGCGCCAACGACAGCTGAGCAGGTCAAGTCCGTCGAGGAGCTCGTGTCTTTCTTGTCACACTCGCGACCCGAGGTGCGCAAATCTGCTTCCAGTCTACTCGTCAATCTAACCGCATCGGACCAGGGCATCCACCAGCTGCTGCAGCTTAAGAAGCCGGACGTGGTCCAGGCGCTTTGTCGCATCGTGAGCGACATGCGCCCCATTGCCGAGGACGCGATTCGAGCGCTCATCAATTTGACAGCCGCTAATCCAGTGGCTTGTGAGCGCTCGCTCGAGTTTGACCTGCTGAATCGCGTCATGGCTCAAGTGGGAGACGACGAGTGGCGTTTCATTGACTACTCGATGATGCTGCTGGCCAATGTGAGCACGACACCCGAAGGTGCCAAGGCGCTGCTTGGGTACGATGAGAAACTCACACAAGCGGCACTTGTGGTGCGTGAAAAGAAGATCCGTACACTCACGAACTCGTTTCTGGACGGCCAACCGGAACCTGATGGTATCGACAGCTGTGGGGAACCGAAATGGGACGACGAGTACCAGTACGTGGCTAACATTCTCGCCAACATTAGCCAGTTGGAACAGGGACGTGACTTTCTGCTCAAGATACGACAAAGCACGTCGCTTGCTGGCGCGCTCCTGTTGCAGCTCAAGTCGCCCAACGTCGTCCGTCGACAAGGTGTTACAGCTGCACTGAAAAACTTGTGCTTTGACTCTGATAACCATTTTTATCTGTACGATCAACTGGATATTCCTACACATATGATGGTTCTTCTCGCTGGCCCGGAGGAACTTGATGAAGACGACAAGATGGGTATGAACCCGGTCGTGTACAGCCAAGGTGCTAAGAAGAAGCGCGAACATGACCGACTGGTTCGGCTTGCTGCAGTCGACTGTCTGCTGTTGCTGTGTACGACACAAAACGGGCGTAAGGTGCTGCGCCGCAAGAAAGTGTACCCGATCATCCGCAATGCGCACCTAGTGGAACCCGACGATGAGATTGGCGACCAGATCTACAAGCTCGTTGACTTTTTGATTCGTGACGAAGATGGCGAGGAGCCTGACTGGAATGAAGTTCGTACCAAGTCTTTTGCAGCTGATCAAGAGACCAAGATGGCTGACGATGGTGAGACGGTATTGCCGCCGGCCCCTGCAGCGGTGGATAAGGCACCTGAGCCAAAGGAACTTGTGGCACGTAGCAAAGTTGAAAGAAAACAGGGGGCGGTCGAGAAAAAAGTTGTCACAGCGTCATCGACTCTTCCCACGAGCGGAGAAGACGAAGAGGTGTCAGAAGATATTGCGGACCAGCTCACTAGCGAGATTTTAGCCCTGGACGTGAGCAGCGACGAGGAAGACAAAGACATGGATGCGCTTGGCATGGATTAGCTGGAAGGCAGAGATGTATAGATTGATGTCATAGACCATATCGCATATGTACAATTTTCGAGTTCATGGGTTGTGTTCTTGCATTAAACGATTGACATTCGGTTTCTACACAGCTGCGCGATTACGGCGTCGCGCACGATGTCTGGAATCATACGCTCTCTGATGCGCAGTCGTATGAGCAGGATAAAGTATACAGTACGACACATTGTCGCCGGTGCGTATTCGACCATTATTTAGTGTCTTGCAGCCGCTGTAGAGGTCATCATGCACTCTTGCACAATCAATTGTATATCTGTTATCGTCATGATGGAACGACTCGCAACAGCTTGAGGACGGGATACATAAAATCTTGACGAACATGTTCAGGCGCTTTTGCCAAATCCAAGCGGGTCAGCTGCCACTCCCATAAAGCGCTCTTTGCTGAACTTTCGTCGCGCAGCAGTGAGCTTGGCCATCCATCCCACACACTTGGACGTGTTCCGCAGCATTTCCTTCATGTCTTCAACACAAGAATCCAGGCTTCGCTCACTGTACGACGAATGATGCTCGAGGGTCGATGACTGTCAGTTGCAGCAAGACGGACTATGTTAGCTCAAGTAGCACTAGCTTCAAAGCAATCACTTTTCAACTTACCCAAACTGGAAAATCGAGCATTTGCGACCGCGCAATGTGGACTGCCGACGCAGCGATCGTAGATGGCAAGTACTTAATAAGTTTGTATTCCTGCAAGCTGCGATCAATTGCATAATGTGCAAAATGCTCCACACGATCATCACAACTACGCGAAGCCTTGAGGAATCGCTTCACAAATTGGAAAGCTGTCGGAAATGTCACTCGGTAACCGATTGTTGCAAGGATTTTTGCTTCCATCTGGACAACCTCATCTCGCGTGAATGCGTTGTCGGTAATCTTTGCAAAATCTTCGGCCTGTGGGGGATAAATCTCTTCGTACTTTGAAGCGATAAGCATCGCCGAAACGCCAACAAGTTGAAGACGCTGACGTCCAATTGTTAGATCCTTCTCCAAATAGTGGTCGATAAGAAGGACAGCAATATGCAAAGTCTGAGAAAGCAAGCCATACTTGTAGTGAACGTCGATCAGCCAATCCACAAGGATAGCTCGCATCTTTGGGTTGACATCCGACTGGCGGGCCATGTAGGAGCTGCTGATCTTGCTCTTCTTCTATAAAAGTGAACAACGCAAAAGTCTTATCAGCATTCGTAACAGGCGTTCGTGTCATACCAGATACCACACACGGGCTTACCTCTGACTCCAGGTGGTACTTCGTTATGGCCTCAGCGTACTGCCAGCACGCAGTCGGGTCGTTCTTGTCCTCAGAGTCAATATCGTGATTATCGCTTTCCGGCGTTCGTTGGATGATGTCATCGGCTGGTAAGATTTTTTCCATCAATCCCATCGATCCAAGCGTGCCCGCCGGCGTCACCACTGGTAGCGGGCGACTCATCCGATTAATGACAGATGACGAGCTGCAACTACCGAGGGTCACTGTGCTGCTAGACATTGCACCAGCGTGGCGACTGCTGAGAGTCACGTTGCGGAAGTTTCGTTTGCCGGCGTTGACGTTGGCGTTCCTAACACTGCTGCTCTTGGCACTGATATCGCTGAGGCTGCGCTTGCTCGCCACAATCGCCTTCTTGGACAGCGCCCCCGCATTAGCGACCGACGAGCTCATCGACGCGCTCACACTGGACTTCTTAATCTACAGCATCAAAAGAGAGAAGGCACAAGATCCAACATTATCAACCCAGATCACTCATTATCGCTCCCGCCGCCACTTGTTTACCACACTTAACATACATTGATCCTATTGGTCACATCTCCAAGAACACAGCGTCGATTGGTCAAATCCCCCATAGCTGACCGACGAGATCCTCCGGTAGAGCTTGTGTGGCTCTGTGTCTTCGTGTATCTTGGACGCTTCTCGGGATTGCCACCATCAGGCACGTCTCTAGAGATCTGACGCTGTAGCAATAAAAGGGACACGAGAATATAAAACACCCACAAGATTTTGTATCGAATCGATAGGGTAGCGTCAATACATTCGTCAAGATGTCGTACCTTTCCAAGACGAGAGGCGTGTAGATCTGTTGGCATTTCGTTCTCATTGTTCAGGTGGACGCTCGTGTGGGGGAGTGGCATGGCTGATGTGCTGTAGAGGACGACAGGAGACACGAAGGAGATGGAGATGGGCACAAGCTATGGACAGAAGGCGGGCTAGCGCTTAAGCGGAGGGAGTGGAGATCTCTGACACCAAATGCAGCGTCGGATTCCAGTGTGAATTGCGGGGGAAAATGCACCAACACGTCTGAATGGACAGCGCTGACTTGCGTTCACTATGGTCGAAAAGTAGCCAATAATAGCCAATGAAAAGCCTTTATGTAAATTTGAACAGGAGCCGGTATGGTCGGCAGTCGATGAAGGGGTTGCAAGGACGGCAAAAATCACTTGTTATTCGACAAAATTAAAATTAATTGTAGGGACTATAAGAGTAAAGCATGAATGAAATCACAATCAATATTGTCTTGTGTACCTGCAAAAGTGAATATCCACCTTGTACGATATCACCTGTGTAAATGAATCACACCTAGGATACGCACCTGACCAAATATGCAGGTTAACATATTAGCAAGGTCTAGCCACTTGAACTAACGTGTGTGTTTCATGCCGGGACAGATATCAATTATTGCTTTACAGCGCTTATTACTTATTGACAGCATTACTTTAGACAGGCTCTCCTGTATAAGACGGAAAAAGAGCGAATATGGGCTGCCTTTTTTGAAGTGTTGCACATTTATGTACCGACTAAAGTAGCAGAGGCTTCGTCAACACCTGCTGAATGCAAACACAGTTGTCATCTCCCCTACCCCTTTGACGAGACGTCGAATCACGCGGCGCTTGAATCTGACCCACCCTCGGAGCCAAAAACCGGTCAATACAGCAACTTCAAGAGCCGCATGAGTTGGTTTCACGACAGCTTGTTTTCTTTCCTCTCAGTAAGTACTAATCAGTTCATTACTCAATTTCCTCTCGAGTGCGCAAGTGGTTGTTCATCGCGCGCACGTCCTTGCCCTCGACATATTCAGACTCGGAGTCATGAGCACCACTACAAACGGCTCGAACCACTCTGCCCCGATGAAGAAAGTGGCGACGCTTGGCAAGCGCAAGAAGTCCATTGACGGTAAGTGACTGACTCGCGTTTATCTTGTTCCTACTGGTTGTAGCAGCAATGTGTACTGACGTGTGACGTGGTGGTGGGTGGTCTAGCGGCCGACGTGAAGCAGATCGACAAGAAGGACGAGTTTGACCCCAACAAGTTCTACGTCTCCCTGACCTCGCACGCAGAGCAGTTTGGCGTTGACCCTATTCGCGTCCAGGTAGAGTTACTCATATGCCCCTTTCCTTGACATCGAGTCGAGCCACACGTGCCTAATCGAAGATCCTTTTCTGCTGCTGCCTGCAATATAGTGGGGACACCAGGACCCGGACGTGCGTGGTCCGATCATTGGCACGAACCGCCACCACAAGTATCGCAACGCCATTGGTGCCCACGGCGGCTCGTACTGTATCTATCGTGGACTGGCCGTCGCGTCGGGAGCGATTGCGAACAACTCGTTCCCTGACCTTCGGGAGACAACGCCGGCCGCCAAAATTGGCCCGCACCCGTCGTGGTTTGACCCGGAGAAGATGGTCACGATTGACCCCTTTGGAGCTTGTGTCGTCGAAGCTTTTCCGGAATATTTCCAGAAGGGATACGACATCCGGCCGACTATTGCTGTGACGAAGGCACACATGGATTTCCCAGAGATCCACGAGGCCGTGCGGCTTGGTCGACTGAAACCTGATGGCAAGATACTGAAGGATTTGTCGCAGCTTGTCATTACGAAGGCTGCTATTGATCCCGTGTGGTACCTCCCTGGAGTGGCCAAGCGGTTTAACACGACGGAGGCTAATTTGCGCCAGCAGATCTTCCAGGAGACTAATGGCATGTACCCAGAATTGGTCACGAGAAACGACTTGAAGGTATTTTTGCCCCCGATCGGAGGGTGAGTATACATTTTTGTGGGGAATTCTTGGTGTGATTGATCGATGGACTAATTTGCATGCGTTGCGTGTGCTGTCAGCTTGACGATCTACATATTTGGGTCAGTTGAAGCCATTTCAGACCCGACAAAAAAGCTGGCAGTGCGTGTCCACGACGAGTGCAATGGCTCGGACGTGTTTGGCTCGGACATTTGCACGTGTCGGCCATACCTCGCCCATGGAATTGAAGTTTGCGTGCAGACGGCTCAGGAAGGAGGGTACGTAGCTGTGCAAGAGATTCCTGCCGAACCAGGACCGACGTGAACTGACATATGTGAGTTTTGTCGTCTGAAATATAGGACTGGCGTCATTGTGTATTTCCGTAAAGAAGGCCGCGCTCTGGGTGAAGTGACCAAGTACTTGGTGTACAACTTGCGTAAGCGTCAAAAGGGTGGCGACAGCGCCGAAGAGTACTTCAACTGCACTCAGACTGTCGCGGGCATCCAAGACGTGCGTTTCCAGGCATTGATGCCTGATGCTCTGCACTGGCTTGGCATCACCAAGATTGACAAGTTTGTGTCGATGAGCGACATGAAGTACGACGCCATTGTCAACTCGGTGAGTTATACTTGTTGACTTATGTATAGCATCGCGTGCGAACACATTCATTCTGACATTTTGTGTACGTAATAGGGCATCGAAATCGTTGAGCGTATACCGATTCCAGAAGAGCTGATCCCGAAGGATGCCCAGGTGGAGATTACGGCCAAGGTCTTTGCCGGCTACAATGGAGGGGACGTATACAAGGTTGATGCAGAGAAGCTAAAGCAAGTCAAAGGACGTGGTGACAACGAGTATGAAGAAGCATGAGAAGTAGCACTAGCTACAAGTGAAACACTTAGGAACCACCTTCTAGTCAATAAGTCGATGGGCTCGTCAAGCCGGTAGCCAACTTTGCTTGTGTCAATCTACTTCAGACATCATACCTCAACCGTTCTGGTGTGCGTCTGGATACTTCCGTACGAGTGGTACACGCCAACTAACCTTTGATTTTCACACAGCTCCCCATAAGCCGTACCAAATGTGTGGTACACGTCAATTGAGCTTTTGATTTTTACGAGTTGCAGCATTCCGTGCGCCATCATGATCCAGTCCATGTTCATTCTGACCACCACAGGGTGCGTGTGCAGCAAACGAGGTCATCCTCCCTTTACCTGCATTATTGATTATGTACTAATCGCTTTCTTATTTTTCCTGCAGTGAGGTGATCATTGAGAAGCATTGGCGCGGCCTCACGAGTCGCAACGTCTGCGACTTCTTCATGGAGGAGGTCAACAAGTACCGCGAGCGAGAGGACGTGCCGCCCATTATCACGACGAGCAAGTACTACTTGGTCAGCACTTTCCGAGATGATCTGTTCGTGCTTGCAGTCGTCACCAATGAGGTCTTTCTCGATACATGAGAAAGCGAGAGAAAGAGAGTTGTAGCTGGAGCTTTTTACGTTTTGGTTTCTAACGAATTGTGGGTTTTGTGTCCGCAGATCTCCCCCCTCTTTGTGATCGAGTTCTTGCAGCGCGTTCTTGCAGTCTTCCGTGACTACTTTGGCAACTTTGACGAGAATTCGATTAAGGACAATTTCTCCACGGTCTACCAGTTACTGGAGGAGATGCTGGATAATGGCTATCCACTGACGACCGAGCCGAATGCACTCAAAGCAATGGTGGCCCCACCCTCTACAGCCAACCGAATCGCTTCGATGGTGTCGGGAAAGTCGCGCGTGAGTAATACGCTGCCTGACGGTGCGATCTCCAATATCCCGTGGCGGAAAAGCGGCGTGCGGTACACACAAAACGAAATCTACTTTGACATATTCGAGGAGATTGACGCGATTATCGACGTTTCTGGACGCATGATTTCGTGCGAGGTCAACGGATCGATTCAGAGCAACAGCCGTCTTTCGGGCGTCCCGGACCTCACCATGGTGTTCACCGACCCTTCTGTAATCGATGACTGCTCGTTCCATCCGTGTGTGCGATACTCGAGGTACGAGCGTGAGCGCGTGATTTCGTTCGTTCCGCCTGATGGACAGTTCGAGCTCATGCAGTACCGTGTGCAAGTGAACGATCTCGTACCACCGCTGTACTGTCAGCCGCAGATCACGTACAATGACAAGGGCGGGGGCACGCTGGACCTGGTGATTGGCACGCGTGGCATGCCTACGTTAAACTCGAACGCAAGGAGGAATTTGCAGGTAGAAGATGTGACTGTGCAAGTGAGTTTTCCGAAGAGCGTGCGTACTGTGGATGTGAACACAGAGTCCGGCACCTGTTTGTTTGATGAACCGTCCAAGACCGTCAAGTGGAATGTTGGCAAGCTGGGCAAGAAGGTTCTGAACCCATCACTTCGTGGCAACATCATTCTTCACCAAGGCGCTGCAGTGCCAGATGAGAAGCCTGTCGTGCTTCTAGGCTTCAAGGTGCCCATGTCTACTGTTTCTGGGCTGAATGTCGAAACCTTGCTGATCACCAACGAAAAGTATAAGCCGTACAAGGGTGTGCGGACGATGACTAAGGCTGGCCGCTTCCAGATTCGAATGTAGAACAATCGACAAGAGCACGGCTGTGTGGGTAACGCACCCGTCTTCCTCTTTAGTCTACAACGAATAGTCACGTGGTCATACAGGAATCAAGGAAGCTCGAATGTCATGGACGCTCGACTATCAAGGACGAACGGTGGGTACATTTGCCACGTAAATGTACCTGACGTCGTCGTGGGGCCAGAACTCAAGTGATTCTACGTTGCTATAAGTACCAGACAGGAATGGCTCCACTCGGTTCAATTGGCTAGCATTCGCATTTTGATCCATTGACCACTTTCCATCCGAATCAATTAACCAATAGCAGTATTTGAACCGCCATCCGCCGCTATGATACACCGCTCGATGTCATTCTTTCACAACAGTGCCATTCACATCTCCACTCCAATCCATCACGATGCCGAGCGGAAGTGTCTCCGCACCCGCCGCTTCAAGTCCGCCCCCGACGTCGTCCGTCGTGACTTTCAGCGAATCCAATGCTGAGTTCGAGCGCGCCCTACACTCGTACGAAATCACCGCCGTCGTCGAGGCTCTGCATCGGTATCTAGCGTCCGAGACCCAAGCGAGTCTCTCGACAGCCAAGCACCAGTCAATGCAACTCCGCAGCGTCTTTTACGAGCGCTTTAACCAGCTCCTGGACCGTATCTTTGGAATTGACGCCGTCTCGAAGCAGAAGTTTGGTGGCTGGCTCGACTATAGCGCGGGACTGGGCGTTGCGCCGTCTACAGGGTCCGCGGCAGCGCTCGCAGTCAAGAAACGAGTCGAGCAGCGCCAAGAGAGGGCGCTCGCAGGTGTCGCAACGGATGAAGATGATGTGGAGGAGTTTCTCGTGTCATTGACAGCCAGTGGTCGAGCTATGGTCAAGCTTTTGGGCGGGGGAGTGCGTGCAGAGGACGGGTCGGTCTTCCAGTTTCTCTTTCGGGTGCCGCACCCCGTGGAGTTTAAGTTCGCGCTCGAGTTGCTGCCAGAACAGAGCAAGATGGTCATTGTCAGCGGTCGAGGCGCGAGTTTGCTGTTCACGCAGTTGCTGCACAAACCACTGGCCAAGCAGAGACTGGATCTACGCAGTCCCGAGCTGCTCGTGTCCATCACTGAGCTCTATCTTTTCTACTTTTTCAGGCATCCAGTTTCGTCATCGCATACAAGTGGTGGCGGGTCGACACCTGCAGCTACGTCGGCATCAACAGCGAGTGGGATAATGACGTCGGCTTCGTCATTGAGCGGTGCAGCCAAGGCGCGGCAGTCTAGTTGGCGCAAGTACAGCAAAAATGGGGTTGCAGCATTGACGAGGGGGAGCCCGTACAGCGTGCTATTGCTGCAGTATTTGCGGGCTTTCTTGCCGGACACCAGTCGCGGTGTCAAGAGCCGCTTCCACGGCAAGCTGCTGAAGGACTCTAACCTCTTCCTTCATATTTTGATTGAATTTTGGCTGCGACAGAACCTCATTTCATTCTCGAATGAGCCTGTCGGTGCGTCGACTGCGGCTCCGGGCGTTTTTAGGCCGCCACCCTCTAGTAATATGCTGGCCAGCCCATTTGCTGCAGTGTACACGTCGACCAGTTATATGGCGCCTTCCGATGACTTGCTCAGCTCACTGCTGCTTGCTATCATATATTTACTTTCGGATTCCTTCTTTCCTACTCCGTTGGCGGGAGATACCACGAATGGATCTCAAGGTGGTGAAACTGGTATGATCTCAGGCAGTGGTGGTGCCTATTTGAGCCGTAGCGTCACGTTGCTACGGCCCCCACTATATGCGTTCTTTCGCCTTGTATTCTCTCGTGCTCCTATTGGACTCTCGCCAAGAGCGTTCATGGCCATTGTTGACGTTTGGCTCGCGTACATCCAACCGTGGCGTTGTCGGTCTTGGATGGACTCGAGGGACCCAACAGCTCCCGAACCTGCAGGATCCACTGCAGATGGAAATACGCTGACTGGATATACACCGGCGTGGGAAAGCTATGTGCTGGCAAATTACCACTTTTACACAACGCTGCTGGGTGCTTTTGTGGAACGAGCAAAGGAGCTAGACTTTTCCGCAGGCAACGAGCGTAATCTGGAGATTGTTGACCGCGTGATGAGCATGTTCAACCCGGATTTGCTGGCGCTTTTGCGTAGGGCATCACTCCATCTAGAGAAGTGTCAGCCGTTTGCTATACCATTTGGCCAGAATCGTGACATAAACCGATCACGCACCCACGGTGAGAGCTACAGCACTTCCGCTAAGACCAAGTCTACTACTGACGTTTCACTCACAGCGACTCAAGCGCATGTGCTGACATTTTACTGCAAGTCTTTGGGAATCGAGTGCACGCCGGTGCCGCTGCACGATAGCTTCCATCGCGACGCCGAGCGTCTTTTTGATAAGCTGTGGGCGGCTGTGGCGACAGATGCCTCGACAATGCCATCTTCTGCAGACCTGTATAAGAACGCGAGCGCCGTGTTCCGTGCATCAGATACGAAAACAGTTGATGGAGTGGCGGAGAAAGTACAACGCTTGAGCCGCATGTTGCGGCGGGTGTTCGAGATCTCAGATGCCTATGTCGCCTCAACTGCGCACTCGCGATCGTCGGCTACTGCTACCGGTGGCAGTATGGAATCACTGGCACCAAGCCGGGACAAAAAGCTACCGCACTTGCTTTCGCGTGAGGGGGTTTTCCAGCTGCAGCATGGGATGCGGTTATGCTCCGCAGATACGGCGCAGTACATCGGTGATCCTATGCTTAGTCCCATTTGTTCGTACGAGGTGGTGTGGATCGTGCGTCTTTCGTACCGGGTCTCGACGTGGCTCAACGCGAAGTTTGGATTCGCAAATCCATACCATGGCAAACGGCTCGAAGATAACTTGGAAGTGGATCCTGCGAGCCCCTTTGTCTACTTCCGGTTTAATTTTCGCTTCCTCGCCAGCAAAGTGAACCTCAGCTATCTCGGTGTGTTCTTACTGCTGTTGTATATGATCTACTTTTGGTAAACCTGCGTGGTGTTTCGGATAAGCGGAGCTGATTAAACTCGTTCCGTGTTTTACGGTGCTGGACATGTTTGGAATATCGTGATGTCGTTGGTAGAGTTGATGATATACCGAACCATTACATCAAACCTCTTTGTCTTTGCAATGCTTGTACAGACTGTAACGCTATGTGCAGTTTGCCATTCAAGACCCCTATTATATTTCAAACTACCTGTTCGCTCACTCAGTCGCTATCGCTATCGCCATCACTAGAATCGCTGCCACCAGAAGAAAAGTCGGACGACGACGACGACGGCGGCGAGAGATACGAATTCAACAATGGCGGGGAGTGCATGTAGCCAGGCTCTGCGACACACGCCGTTTTCGTCTTCTTCGTTTCACTTTTCGACTTGGGAGTATGATTCGGTGTCGATCGCATGGACGAATTGTTATTGTCCGACAAAGCAGTAGGCGGAGGAGTCGACGGTGGCGGCGGAGCAGAAACATCGGCTGCAGACGGCGAAGGTGGCTGGGGTCGGTTGTTTGGCGACTGTCCGTCGCTGTCCGAGTCATCTGAGTCCGAGGTTGATGATGTAGATAAGCTATCGTCACTGCTGCTGGAGCTGTCGTCAGAGTTTGAAGTATCGCTTATGACCAGTCGAGGCTTAGGCCGCTTCTGTGCCGCCTGCGGAGGAGGAGGTGGCGAGGAAGGCGTCGGGGCTTTCTTTTGAGACGGTGCGGGCTGGCTGTTTGCACCGTCATCGTCGCTAGAGTCTTCATTTTCGGTTGGAGGGTCCGCATTACGACCTGTCTTGGGTGATGACCCCCGAAGCTGACGCCGAGTGTTTCGCACAGGAGATGGTGACACCTCGTCTTTGTCAGCAAAAGACTCCTCGCTGCTTGAAGTAGGTGCAGAACGCTTCTTAGTGGAACGACTACGTGTGCTCCGCCTAGTCCGGCTGGTGACGCCCCTCGACCTTGTAGATCGCGCACGAGTTTTCTTCGTTACCAGCGTACGTGTTTGTCTTCGCTTGCGACCCTGCGCATCGCTGTCATCAGAGGATGCATCATCGGGGCTAGAATCATGGCTTTCTGAGGCACTGCTTTCAGTCCATGCTTTGTTGACACTGGTACGGAATTCAGTTTTGCCCGAGTCGCTCAAACTGTTTTTTTCACTATCGTCTTCACTTCCGTTACCTCCTTCGTTTTTTTCGCCGCTTAATCGATCCACTCCTTTCCTCTCTGCAGCGATGTACATCGAGCGCGACAACTTTTCGAGCAAGGCGGCAAACTGCACTACCATTGTGTTGGGTGCATTAAATGTACGGCAATTTTGCCAAACCAATTCGACGTCCTTCTTAAATAAACCCCATTTCTAGCAACAAGCAGCAACCACGAACCAGATTAATCATCTGAGAAACAGCCAAAACACATCCCAGCAATATATTTGCTTACCCGGTAGAGCTTGGCTTTTGCACGCGATCGAATCGTACCGAGATCCATCGGTTGGTCAATCACGGACAAATAATTCGGACAGCCATCAAGCTCCGGATCCACTGGTCGAGAAAACATTTCCTGCGTGCAGTAGAAAAAAGTAAGAACCTCAATGCCGTATGTCAACCCCACGTGCTTAGTTCAGCTAACCGAAACTTCTTCCTTCAACAGCCTGTTGACGAGCGCGAGGCAAACGACCGAAAGGCGGTATACATTGTCCTTAGAACGCTGCCACAGACAATACATACGTAAGTTGCCGATTAAGTCGCATCGTCCTAATTCGAGTGTTGAAGCACACACCTTCAACACAGACCAATCCACCCAATTTCCAGTACCACTGCTGCCCATCTCATTCTCCTTTAGATCCAAATCATCATCTGAAGGTTGACGCCGTCTCCGTGCCCGCCATGCTCTACATACCAGCAGACAAAGATGCTATTAGCGTCAACACTATTGCTAATTCTATCACGAGCGAACATAAGGCATACCGATCTTGAGTTTGCTTGGCATCTCCATCGGATGTAGACTGCGGTCTTCTTGACCGCAACCCGGGGCGTCGAGCTTCAAAGTCATCGTCAGAGTACCCATCCTTCGCCTGCATGACACCGAAAGTATTGAGTAAGATCGATTCACTTGATAGCACAACATCAATAGCACGTACATCTGAGTCCTCGGTGGATTGATTCTTCATTCTCCCGATTGCAATGCGGGACGATTGCCGTCGTGGAAGTATATTCCAAGCAAGCTCTCGTTCCTTGCGCCGTTGGTCCTCGAGTTTCTCTTGATCCTTCACGATCAAGATCAGGCGTCCTCGCAGCCGGTCTTGTTCAAGCGATCCTCCCGAGAGTGACTGGATCAAAACTCGCAGATCATCAAGTGCTGAGCTAGCCACTCGCCAACCATGGACGCCTTCGTCACAAGCCACCTGCAGATTTCCGTTCATTCGGGCATTTTCGATACCAAGACGCTGCTCCTGTCGCTCGCGGAATAACTGAAAAAGCCTTGCAAACTCATCGTAATAACGATGGCTGTGGCGCCTTCGGCGACGGCTGTGACTGCTACTGTGATGATGACGCGAAGACGATGACGACTTGTGCCTTTTGTGCTTCCTCACGGATGATGAAGAGGATTTCCTACTGATGCTACTCTTGCTATCCGACGTCTTCCGTCCGGAAGATCCGCTGTGACTGCTTCTCAATTGCGAAGATGAGCTGGCATGGCTTCTGCTAGAGCTTTTGTTCGAATTCTTTGACGATAAAGACCCGACTTGAGGCGTTGACGATGAACCTCGCTTTCGAAATGAAAACTCTGGTGCACGACCACGCGCTCTGGGTGGAAATGGATCTCTGGCAATAGACTTGCGCCGACGAGGCCAGCCTCGAGCATCATTTACAAGGCATTCAAAACACCGCCATTCATCCGACGGACGTTCTACCAAAGGAGGATCGAGGTACCTCATGTCATAGCACTTTTTGCAGTTCTCACAGGTAATATCAAACATTTCGGGTGCCGCAGCTGGGTCTGTCGGCGACATTGAAACAGTACCCGGCAAGTTTACAAGGCCAATTGCCACGCTGGATGTTTTGCTTATAGAAGCCACCCTTTTGTCCGTATTCGTTGAAGATGACGAACTTGTTTCTAGGGTATGCAAAGATACTGGCCTAACGTCAGCTTTCCGCATGCCCATTTCCTTCCGATCAATCGCGACAATTGCGACGAGATCAGTACATGCTGATGAGGACGTCTTATTCATACCCGCTGTGACTCCTTGAGCTTGAAAGGCGACCACCCCATCGACTTGCTCACCCCGCAACATCATCGGTTCGCTCTCAGTCTTTACAGCGTCCAGAAGTGTTGCACTTCGAGCGATTTCAACGCTAGCTTTACTCTTTTTTCGTGGTGTTGGAGATTGTGACGCCCTGTCAGCTGCCTTTTCATTACTCGTTAATTCTTCGTCGCTATCGCTGCTGTCGTCATCAACGATAGTACGCTTTTTACCTATTAAGTTGGGCACAGTACATGGGCGGACCAGATCGCTTGATCTGTCGTCATTTGCCTTAGCTGGTAAAACCTTTCCTGAGCTTTCGACACCGCTGTTTTGCCCCTTCGCAATAGTGTCTTTCGTGCCATTGTTGCCTGGGACAGCCGCGCCACGGTCCGGTGCTTTAGTCAGAATTTGCATCAACCCAGTGTGTGATGCTGTATCTTTGGCTACGGTAGACTGTGTGCAAGCAACTTTTTCCCCGTCTCTTGTTTCGATTGGGCCTTCACCATCCTGCTTACGCGAAGATAGTATCACGCCAGGAGAGAAAACTTCACACTTCCCGTCTCTAGCGTCACTGGACTGAGACAACACACCATTGCTCATTCCCCTGTAAACTCGTGTCTCAGTAATAGTCGAGGACTCAGATTTGATAACCACAGTCTTTTCCTCTGCTACAATACCAGCTGCTTTGACAACTGACACCGATGATACTACTTCTTTCTCAAGCTTCACCACTTCGGCTTTCAACTGATCATTCTTCAACTTCACTGCCCCAGATGGCACAATACCGCCTTCTATAGTCGCTGATTTAAGAATCTGCTTATTGTCATCGTTTACTCCATCCAAAGACATCTCCTTTACTGTTCTTTCTCCGTGACCAATTTTGTCAGACACTGCGATCGCCTGTTGTGGCGAGCGAAGAGGTAGAGCCGACGCGTTATAGTCCGGATCAAAATTAACTGATAATCGAATTCGTTTAGCGCTAGCAAATTCCACGAGATACGACGGCTTTCTTTTATGGGCATACGTTCACGGTTAGACCGGTTTCATGGCTGCAATGTCATACAGGTGCATAGCGACGTACCGTTCCTCAAGCTGCCATCGTGGTTTGGCTTCAGCATAAACCCAACTTTCGTCACCAAAGTACCAATATGATACACCCTTATCATCCGTCCCTATCTCTCCTGCTCGCTATAATCGTCAACCACAAGCCTAACAGTTAGACCACAGAATAAAACGTCGCCGCACGTTTTTCGCTCCCGACTTACCAAACTCTTTATAGCCTCGTCATCGTTCTCCCTCTGAAGCGTTGCGATGTGTTTTTGAATCTCTCCACACGTGTCCAGCTTCCAATGACACAAAGCAACTAGAATTTTTACCTGTCACCCCCATCACAATCGACTCAATACACGAACAACAACACTTGCACATGGAAAATAAGAGCTCTACTCACCCGATCCAACACTGTCAAATCTTGATACATTATACTTCCACGCATAGGATTTGTCGAGAAGTCTTTGCGCCAATTATCCTGCAACTTCCGAGCCAAAGCCTTCTCCCAGTCTTGCACCCTGTGTCCATACAAGACCAATTAGCACGTCTCCCGATACAACCATTGCCTCCACAGCCTCGTCGTGCTTCATCCAACAAAGCTTACGCACATTCTCTCCATTTTGGCCGTTGGGTGTTCACGCGCCAACTTGAAGTGCAATTCCGCCAACAGTTCGATCTGTAAGACCGTCAGAACGTCATTATGAACCGTTACCGCAAGCCCGTTGTCTACCACATTGTATTCATAAGCTTACATGAAGTATATGGCCGTTGGAAGCACTGAGCAACGCCTCCTGAAGCTCCTAATAGTCGACAAGACCAATCATAACACTTGCGTGAGCTCTTGAATCCAGAGCGGCGCTCTGCAGACGATTCCGAAGCGTAGAAGATACGGGGCACAGCTGACGTCTCCCAATGTCTGTGGATAGATCTGCGTCTCCCCCCGTTACATTCGGTGCCAAGAACCTACTGCAGGAACGCTCTACACACGTTACCGCAAGAAATTCCAGAGCTGACGCTTACCGTTCGCGAAAAGCTCGGGAGACGCAGGGGCTTGCGAAATGTGGTACAGAACGAGCAGATCTGAGCCAGTTCCACCATTTGGCTGAGATCGAGTGCAGACGAAGGCGCCGGACTGAGCCCGGGCGCCTCCGTGTCTTCGTCCGAGAAGTCACTGGACGAGCTGCTTGACATGGACGGAGAGTATTTGGCGAGCGATTCTGGGGAGGGAGTCTCCTTTGTTTGCTGAGTCGGATTTTCAGCCTATCGGAGGTGGTGAAGGGGTTTTGCTGAAATACAACGATGATGGAGATGCATGGTCGCATAAAAATCATCGAGCTGATGATACACTGAATGACTGACTAACGGACGAGATAACCCGATTTTGGAGTTCTTTCTCGCCAGGAAAGAGTTTGGTCAGTTTTGATGTCCAATTCGTTACGTGTGCTGTTGACTTAGTGTGAAAAGTTTCACAGTATAGAGCTGGTTAAATGAGACGCGTGCGAAGTTTGCACGTTGCCAATGGAGCGCGAAGAACTTCATTTTTAATAATAAAATCGAAATCAACACAAGTGACAGGGTGGACCAAGCATGAGGTCTTGTGTACGTGGGCTCAGTAAATGCAATTGTCCGATCTTTCAACATACGAAACGAAGTGGTCGATTTCGCGGACATGGTTGTGACTTTGCTGGGTCCACGGCCCGATACTGCAGTGAATAGAACTCATAGCAATAACGCCTTCATTATTGCTACCAATCTAGGCGAGGCAGACCGAATACGTATGCGACCCTCGATCCGCGAACAGTAAGGTCACTAACGATTCACGTAATGAGGTCAAAAACTACAACGTAGAATTTTATTTTATTTTCGTGGTTAGTACAATCGCATCCTTCCCTGGTATGGGTGTACGCTCACTCTGAGGCCAACCGCGTTTGGCGAAGCATGCAGAGTGGGCAAATGCAGCCGTCTATGTGTGATTTCTTGGGCGTGTTGGGATCAGAACTGCTGACACTTGCTATACAGCTGAGCTGCCGTAGATCGACTCGTACACAAGCAGGATTAGCAGTTTAGCTTGCAAGCAGCTCGAACGCCGATTTTGAACATGATGCTTCACATAGCAATTTGGCTTTGAAAAGCAAAGGGACGTTGTAATCTTTTACACATGTCATATTAGCTAGTGCTTCTGTACAAGGAAGAATTGAACCGGACAGAAAGCAATATACATCCGTGAGCGCACGCTGCCTAGCGACACAGGAGGGATTCATCTTCGTTCCGCGGTCCCCTGCCAAACGCTTGGAATAGGAGTAAGCGCAGCAGCTTCGCGGTCTCGAAGAAGCTCGTTGGACGAACACCATCGTTGGAGACAACACATCTTCCTCTTGCTTGGTCGATAATTACGTCTAAAGACAGCCGTGTGCCGGATAATATGAGCTGCAAACGTCGACGATAGACTGCTATCAGTTTCAAATCCCTATCTATTAATGAACGTAACATCAGGTCTGGTAGGTCGGAAAGTTTCACAGGTCGGACCATTGCGTAAACCATTGAAATTGTTTACATTCATTGTTTCAATCCCGAAACAACCATTGTCAATGTTGATCCAGCATTGCTTAAGACCCTTAAAAACCTTTGTCAATGCCTCAAACCATTGTGTAGTTATCTTGACAACCATTGGCAATGGTATAACCATTGGTTGGGCACTCTTACAATGATTGCCAATAGTCAAAACCATTTTTTAATCATTATCAATTACTGCCACTGGTCCAAACCAGTAAATTGGCGTTTAAGCAACTAGTATAATCGCTCATACCAGGATAAGTATCGACGACCATGAACAACCACCTGACAGTCATTTTTATAAACCACTCGTTCACTGCTGTACACCATCCAACAAAAAAAAAAATATTTCTTACTCGGCCACAATTTTCCAGCTTCTTCTTAGTAGCCGCTCTTTCTCGACAACAAGTTATGCTAATTGCGAAAGATATCTATTGAAAACATCTTACACATCCATCAAACAAACGTTTACCATGGTGGAAACCATTCGTGCCGTCGGTAGACAGCTAGTGATTAGAGGCAAAGAAAATAGTGGAAATGGTGGTCTTACTACCACGTATATCTCGTTAAGACCCTTTCACAACGTCGAAGAGAGGAGCGAAGTGAGCATTGCTGTAGGTGTCACAGATTTTGTTATGGATTACAAGAAAACAAAGAACGGCGTTTCTTCTGCATCTTCGTTGGAAACCACACCTGTTCCTTCTGAATCTCAGAAAGCGCGTGTCAACTTTAAATTCGCCCCGGGTGACGGGTGACTGGATTAATCAGTAACTTCAAAAAGAGCAATATTATGAAGACGAGGTTCATGGTTTTACAAGAAGATATCATGAACGCGTCCTTAAAGCTTTCCAACGATTGCCCGCAGCGTTAAACAAGTACTGTCCGCCTCCTTGACCGAGTTTTGAAGCTGTGGTAAGGTTCTGCGGGCTCACTAATTTCAAATTGACATGGTTTTTCTTTAGCTGATGTAAAGGATAAACTTCTTTAGCTTTACTCGTTGATGGAGCCTCTTGCCGGGCTGTTGGATAATTTGCAGGAGGTGATCTTTCCTACTACGACAGATTCCATCGTTATCCTTGCCAAGATCAAGAAGGGTCTTCTAAATTTGCAAGGTCCACTGACATTTATTGAGCCGTTTAATATGAATAGTGGTACCAGAAGGTATGCGTGCTATGAGCTGGCTCACGAAAGCCTCTCCTCCACATTAGGAGAGACTCGGCGAAAGCTGCCGGAGGCTCTAAATTCTCGATTTTATGGTAATCATGCTAACCCTTACGGTCAAGCGTCTTATTTGACATGGCGTCGTACCTCACCAATGCTTCAAGAAGCTGGTCTATCTGAATCTGATTATGACAGCGAGAATTCTACTGCTGTAAAGGATTGAGTCGTGGAGAGTTTATGGAGTAAATCGCGAGATCCATCATGGCAGAAGATTTACAGAAATCTGCTGCGAGAGAAGAAGCAAATCGTTAGCTTGATACGATGTTTGTCTCTGGTAAAAACGGGAACAGTACAATTGAAAGAAGGTTAACATCGATCGTGACAACAAGCATCATCGTACAGCCGCATTGTCATCACGCCAACGGATGACGGACGCAACACAATGAGCTGATCAGGAGAGACAGGAGCTTGAAGAACTGGGTATACTCGACGCTACTTGAGATGATTAATCCGGAGCTGACCGCGCAGAACCTCCAAATCTCCTGAAGAAAGTCACCAAATAAGTTGAGTACTACTTCCAAGATAAGATTTACTCTTTTTCAGCCCTATTCTACCAGGACGTACATACGTACCAAAAGGACTGCTTAAAGTATCTTACCTTATCTCAGTTAAAGCAAGTCGATCTTGGACACCCTGCATCTGCATCTGCAATCAAACGAGACTTAAGTATGGCTGGGCTCCTAATCACCGGGCGATGTAGTCGCATTGTCGCTGCATTTGTGAAGATGATTCCATTCCTTACCGCTAATTATGATCTTATTCCTCAAATGATTCCTGCATTTCTCAGAGCTAACATCGATTCCTATATTCCTAAGCGCCTCTTCTACTTACGGTTTTTTAAGACAGTAGATTTGCTGAAAAACGGTAAATCTGATGATAATTATTTTTATTTCGAGGAACTAAGGTAACGATGAAGCTAACAGTGGTTGTAATGAAGAGTTTGTAGTGAACCTGGTAGACATTCAGGTCTAAAGTTTTTATGAGGACACTGATTAAAGGCAGTAGTAGCAGCAGGACCATCGATAGCTCCTTTCACTTAACTCTTTTCGTTGTAATTACACGCTCTATACACCAATGACCTTTTTGTACTATCTTACTGCTTCATTTCTTCTTCTTCATTTCTCTACGTTAGCTTTGCTACTCAGGTCCTTTTCATCTTATAAATGCTATATTACTCTTTTTTGTTCTCTGCCGCTTTTCTAGAGTTGTCTGAAATGACCACCTACCCATCATAACGAAGGGCCGCAGATGAAGCTTGCACAATTATATATTCCTTAGTGGTGAAGAACCCTCGCAGCAGCACTAATGACGATATCAATATGTGTGAATGGCTGTTCTACTTCTCATCATCATTAATTACATAAAATTTCACGTGTAAGAGAGGAGGATAAATATAATTCTTGTTATCATCATCGTCGCCAAGATACTGAACTAGCTTTGCCTCGTCAAAGGGATGACGCTGACAAACCCTTGTCAATCGTTGTTTTGTGGTATAGCGGATCGAAGCAATCGGGGGCGATCGTTGGGTGGAGTGATCTCAAACCGCGACAGCTCATTGAGAAGGATCGATTGGCTGTTAAGCTGCGCAATACCAAGACCGAATATCGCAATATCAAGATCGAATACCACGATACCGAGAGTGAATATCGCAGTACCGCGATCAAATATCACAGCAACGGGATCGAATATCAAGTTGCCAAGATTGAGGCAAGATACCAAGATCGGGAACACATAAGGTGTTCAAAGTCGGGAAGATGACCGACAGATCGGCAGGGATCACGGTCCTAGAGAGTGATCGACGATCAAGTGGATGGACGATCAAGAGATTGACGATTGATCAGAAGATGATCGAACAAGGAGATCGAGGATCGAGGAGATCGACGACCACTCAAGGAGATCGACGATCGGTCAAGGAGGTCGATGATCTATCATCGGAAGTGGACCACATATGCGAAGGAACGATGAACGGAATGTAGAGGACACGTGGCAGCATATCCTGGCATATAGACAGGCATATTCGTAGTTTTAGCTTTTGGTTGGTTGACATTAAAAAGGAATTCTATTTGCTTCTAAGTACACGTGTCGACTTCTCTTCCGGGCTGGAATATTGGCCTCCCGACGTCAAGAAAGCCGCGCATACTGAAACCAAGTGATATCCCCAGATAATTGGCTGGGGATCAAGAATTCTCAAGACAACCCCAACTGCGATTGGACGCAGCAAGAACGTAAAGGACAAGGCGCAAGATCGCGAGACGGCTCAAGTGGTCAGAAGGCTCGCGTATCAAGCATCCACATAGTGGACAAGGCGATCTCGTTGAGATCTAGGTGGCTTACATCAAGTAACCTACAAGTAAACCCGCGATCGTGTGAAGGTTCCCGCGCGATCACAAACCCCATTCCCAACACGACCAAGTTTTCTCTTGACACGAGTCCGCCGAGAAGAGTGCATCTCGCCCTACCGACGGGTACACAAGGTGAGGAAGGAAATATAAGGCACGGAAACGGAGTACCCCCTCCGATAGTCGGTCGTCTGGGCACCAGTGGAGAGTCGGGATCGCCTCATAGAATGAGCGATCGACACTTCACCACAATGGTGCGCGTGCCCGGATCTTTTGGTGATTCGGGATTTCACTGTGAGTCCCTGAGTGAAGATGAGAAGGTCAAGGTTGAACCTGGAATGGAAGCGTATGAGGTAGAGGGATCGCCGCAGACGCGTAATTTTAAAAGATCCTCAGATCGTCAGTTTATGAAGGGGCTCTGATGACAAGAAGATCAAAGAGGAAGATCTATCAATCGATCTGGAAGAGAAACCTCGACCCCCTCCTGAATTCCCTTCGGGGACCACCGCGGATCGTGCTGCAAAGCACGATCCGCTGGGTGAAAACCCTTCAGCGAAAACTGAACTAAAGCTACACAAGACTACTCAGGCAATGTCGAAGAAGAAGATTGTGAAGACAGATCGAGTGAAGAAGAAGAAGAGCCCAGATCGGATCAACACGATCGCAGTGTGAAATCGATCAATCGACCGATCAAGTTCGTGGACGATAACATGAAGATGGAAGGCTGGCAGTTGGACCAATTGGCTCAGGGATACCACTGCAAGGCGCTCAAGAATCTGCTATCGAGCGATCCATACTCCAGATATTGAAACCGAAGCTGATCGGAGAGATTCAAGGTCCGATATCTCCACCGACGGTGACAACTAACCCGCTGGACGGGATCAACGCGATCATCCAGCTACTAGATGACGCTGGATACTGGAGTGTTCGACGCGAACAAACTGCTGGAGTGCGATCAAGATCAGGCGATCCACGCGTGTCTATCGCTATATAACAAGTTGAATACCCTGGCGGGTAAGTGCGAATCCACAGACCATGCTGCCACTACGATCGCCGACGTCCCGAGAGGATACCATACCGGATCGTCGCAGTACGCCTCGGCTGATTCTGAGTGGAGTCGGATAATTTGGTCGGTATTCAGCGGATGTCTCTAGTCCCAAGTGGGGCAGCACATCTACGCCATCGAGTTGAGATGATCAAGATCAAACCGCAATCGACGATCATATGCGCTAAAGGAGAGATGACGTCAACTATGCAAGGAAACCTGCGGACGTACCTCGATGAGGCCATAGAACGTTTTCATCAAGATCAACGGGAACGAGCGTATCAAGCGATCTACCCAAGCCAAAGAATTAAGCCGGCAAGAGTCCAAGAAACATATACCCCAGATGTTGAGATGGAGTCGGTGCGATCGCATCTCAGTCGATCTGACATTTTCGATCCCGAAGATGCCGATCCCGATGATTCAGGACAAGAAGAGCGGCGACGTGCGATGGTAGCCACCACAGAGACGTTGCAAAACGGTTATGGTATTCCCCGACGCATTCGAGTGTCAGTGATGGCAGAGCTGAATGAATTCAGTGGCAAAGGTCGAGACGAAGTTCGGGCCAGAAGCTGGATCAGCGAGGTCAAGTCGGCGTTCCTGCGCGATCAGGCGCGAGATGAAGAAAAGTGTTTGGCGTTCGGTGATCTGTTGACGGGACCCGCGCGAAACTGGTACAACCAACTGAGCAGATCTACACGGCACAAGTTGAAACGATTGCTGGATTGTTTTATGATACAGTATGGAGGGAAAGGTGTGTCAGTGGACAGACAGTATTACCTCGCACGGAAGCGATCCGATGAAACCCCACTGGAGTACTTGCATCGTCTTAATGTCGCGGCCACGCATGTCAAGATCGCGATTAAAGAAGAAAGACTGGCTACATCGGCCACGCATCGCGAGCATGTGGAACACTTCATTGCTACGCTGGACGATCGCGTTCTGGCAAAACAGCTGACCTTACTGCGATTGATGGATATTGATGAGATGAAAGAAACTCTCCGTGCGTGTCAACGGATGGAGAATCGTCATTTTTGAAATCGTCGATGGGATCAAACAAATTCCATCAGCGAGCGATCGCACCTGCAAATCCGATGGCATCCAAGACGACTCGGGCGGTGCGGGCGATTCGCGAGAAAGTCGAGAGCAGCGGATCGGAATCGGAGTCGATTGGATCCGAGAAAGAAGTGGATCGTCCTCGTGTTTGTGTAACAACTGCACCCGACGAAGAAAAACCGAACAAGGATCATCGCACCTGGCAGAAGAACACTGGTGAAGGGGAGGGAAGAGATCGTAGTGGGCTATCGAAGGCGTGCACCCATTGTGGATCTACCAGACACGATGATCGCGGGTGCTGAACGAGATTGATGTGCCAGAAATGTGGTCGCAAAGGACACCCCTCTGACAAATGTTTCTTCGTGTGTGCAGCCTGCGGGGATATACACGAGAGTGACAAGTGTTTCATGGAAGAATTTTTCAATTTGGTCCGAAAGTGGTACGTGCCTACGAAGCATGCTGGAATGTTTCCGCCCAGGGTGGAGGAGATGTTAAACTAGAACGCTCGCCAGGTTGGAATCTGGCACGAGCCGAGCGTTCTAGGCTTTTCATTTATGCATTTGTGGAAGGACCACGAAGAGATCAAGAGGTTAACGACCGGTTCGATCCAATCGCTAATCTACATATATATTTTACATTGGTCTCGTCGATATCAAGTGCGAAAAGAGTGGATGATTACGCCCGATCGCCTGTGAGGATGGAGCTCGACCTCGCGCCAGGGAAATCGCGCGGGTATTGGAAATACCACACACCCGGAAAATGATTCAAGCAAGCAAAAGCGATGGGCAAGATCAACAATTAGAAAGCCACGATGCTGTTCGATTCCGGCGCTGAAGTGTCGATCCTCGATACTACCTTTGCTCGTAAGGTAGGGTGTGTGATCGACGACAGTCAAACACAAGAGTGCGTCGGAATTGGAGAGAAACACGTATATGACGGTGGGACGGACGAAGATCAAGATCACTTTGGACGGATCGTTGGTTTTTTATTTCGACGTTTGGGTAGGTGATCAGGTCGGCCAAGAAGTCATATTGGGTATGGATTTCATGGTTCCGGCGGGCATCCGTTTGGACTTAGCCGACGGAACATTATGTCTACCTGACGAGGTGCGTATTGGTTTGGCAGGACGGAATCCACCTTATCGATCGACCATACAGGCGATCAATCTTAATGATCAACATGTGGTCATACCGGTTGGCAGGTCGACAGAAGTACGTATTGGGGTTGGCCTAACTAAGGCTAAGATTTGGGTGAGGCGAGACGTGGCGTGGGTGCCGACAGTCACTAGTGGGCCCGGACAGATCAAGTATTTGCAGCTGACGAACCTCAGCGATCGTGAAATAATTTTAAATCATGGAGCTTCGTTGGCTTTGTGGATAACATCGGATATGATACCTAGATCACCAGGTATGTATCGATCGGGTCACGGTGATATACACAATGGCAAACGCTAGCATTTGAAGCGACTACGGAACGAGAGGAAGAGACAGTGGAAGAGTATACAGGGCCGTTGGTGGATCATCCTGTGTATGAAATGCCCACTCGAATTCTACCCCGCGAAACGACAGAAATATCGGGGGAGCATGTCGCAACCAGACCAAGAAACGATCAACGGAAGTGAGAGTCAAGACCAAACCATGGACGGAAGTCACTTGACGAGAAAGGATCAACGATCAACAGAAATACTCCTGTGATCTACACAATCAAGGAGACTATAGACGCCAATCGAGGACGAGATCAGCCTAGTGAAGCGATCGAAGGCGTGAAGGTAATTGCGACGGAAGAGATCCGACATGGGGCAGCTGATCTGTTTCACAAACGGTTCATCCATCAGTCAGACGCGATCGCAATTGAAGTTGGTGAGTTTCAGGAACAGGTCGAGCGACTGGTCGAGGACTACGAAGTGGTGAAGATCTACACACCTGCGGAAGAGGAGAAGACCGTGAGACCTCCAATGGTGATCGATGCGATCGGAACCAGGGATGAGAGTGATCGAGTTAGAGATCAACCGACACAGACGGGATACGAATCAAGCGAAATTGAGAATAACGGGTATGAAGGAACTGATCCAGTCCATAAACAGTCCAGCCATCAGCCTTACGGTATTAAGAGTGAAGATTTTGAGTTACAAGACCAGGCCGATCGACGGACGAAAAAGTGGGCAATACCAAGGTCGACGAAGAAACGACGAGAGATGAGCTAGCGTCAACACCGATGTATTACCATGATGGCGGCGAGTTGTTCGCGGAAGATGTGGATCAGCACATGGCAGTTCTTCGCGAAGTGGTTACGCCCACACAAGAAATAACGATTGATGATATTCAAGTAGGCGATCCCGGAACCCCAAGAATCGAGGATCAAGAGAAAGTTGCGCCAAATGATTTGGATGAGCCGACATCTACTCTTTGGAAAGGGTAATGCCTTACCTCCTGCGGCACGTGGGGCAGTTTGTGACGTCGACGTGGGAGGAGCCAACCCGATCGCACAACGGGTCCGACCGGTAGCACCAAAGTTCCGAGAAAAACTCGCCGATCTGATCAAGGGATTACTGTCGGCCAAGATCATTCGACCATCTACATCACCATGGGCGTCCCCCATAGTGGTGATCATCAAGAAAAACGGAGAAGATATAAGGCTGTGTATTGATTACAGGCGGGTGAACCAGATGACTAGGTTGATGGTGTATCTGATGCCACTGATCAGCGAACTATTGCAAGACATGGATAAAGCTATGTGGTACTGCTCTCTGGACATGGCGAGTGGATTTTGGGTGGTGGAGATGACGGAAAGAGCAAGGGCGATTTCCGCCTTTATCACACCATCAGGGTTTTTTGAGTGGTTACAGACGCCTTTCGGGTTAAAAAAAGCTCCACAGATTTTACCAATGTTCGATCGATAATGCTCTGTATGGGTATTTGAAAATCGGCGTAAAATCCGAATCGACCACGGCGGGATCGCCGAAGTTGATCGATGTCTTCACTGATGGTGAACCATCAAATCTCGCTCGCAGGTTTGGAAGCTATTCCGAAAGATCTGGGATCGTTGGTGAACATCCCGTTCCCTCGGACCTGCGAGCGATGCAGTCATTTTTGGAAAGTCTCAACTATTACAGTAGAGTCATTGAAGACTTCGCAGTTTACGCATTAGTGTTGGACGCGCTGCGTGAAGCAGATTTCCATGAGATCAACAGCGTGAGTGAAGCTTCAAAACCTACCTCTTCTGTAAGACCTGATGCTATTCACAAAGGGAGTGCAGGGGGCGATCGTGATTTGTACCCAAAACCGGAGATCAATGCCGATCGGTACCCAATTGCAGGGGACGATCGCGATCTGTGCCCAAAACCGGAGATCGATGTCGATCGGTACCCAATTGCAGGGGACGATCGCGATCCCGAGGGCAGGAATCGATTTAAGAAGGCAATGATTGCATCCAAGTTTCTAAAGGCTAAGATAGCCCCAACTCTAATCTTAAAGCATTTCGATCCCGATCGATCGCCTGTGATCGTGGTGTATGCTAGTAAGTGGGCTGTATCAGCTGCTTTGCTTCAAGAATATGATGGTGTGTATTGGCCTGTCACTTTCTCCAGTCGTACGCTAAAGCCCAACGAGGTCAACTACGGGATGGCGGAGAAAGAAGTGTTGGCTCTTCTCCGGATGCTAGATATCTGCTATACTATGCTAGTATCCTGTGAGATTACGGTGCTTACGCGATATTTGACACTAGCATGGTTACTACAATCTTCTGGCCTCAACGGAAGATTGGGAATATGGGCTGCTTTACTATCGAAAAAACTGGACGTTGGAAATTAGGCGATCTGAGAAGGGAGAAGATGAAATACTCGGCATGCTTGCGGCAAGTATAACACCTCGTGAAGAAGTAGATGAAATATTGATTGCGATCGCCCCGAGGAAGCAGCCAAGACAGACGATAAGCATGCCACCACCCACAGTAGGTGTGAATGAAAACCTGCTGGTAGCCAGTTTCGATGGATCAGCCAGGGTAAAAAGAAAGGGCGGAGCATACAGCGCGATTATATGGAAACTGCCGGAATGGACGATTGTGGATGTTGCTTCCGAGTATACCCCTAATCTAACCGTAAATGAAGCAGAATACCGAGGGCTGCTCCTTAGTTTCGATTTGCTTGCCGATCAGGCAAGGGGACGGGCGATTATCTGCGGAGATTCGAATTTGGTGATTTGTCAAATGCGAGGGAAAATCGACTGTAAAGCGCCGGGACTGCAGTTGCTGAGGCATAGGGATATGGAGAGATTACGATCGTGGCCATCCACGAATTCTCGCGCATGAAGCGGGACTGGAATCAGAGTTCAGATCGGTTGGCGAGTGAAGCTCTACGGCAAGAGTAGGGGACAGTTATGGTTTCCGGTCAAGAGCGTCAGGACTTGATTACTCTCAATCGGTTAAACGAAATACTACTACCAGAACGAGTTGATCGTGCGGTCATAGTAGCGGCTATCACTCGAACAGCCCAGAGAAGACGTTTTCAGCCCATCATTTTACAGGAAGAGGTTGTGCAGCAGATACGGATTGGTCGTATTAAGCAAGCACAAGACGAAGAAAGCTGGATATCTAGTTTGACGATATATTTGGTTGGAGACGTAGCTAAATTATCGGCAGCTGAAGCTAAGGTGTGCACCCTGATCGCACCGGACTATGAAGTAGACCAAAGTGGGCTACTATTCTTCTGTCCGAGATCGGCCACGGAGGCTGAAGATCGTACCGAACTGGCTCGTTTGGGGTTCTAGAACAGTTACAGCGAGACTTCTTTCACCACTACCACACAAGTTTGGAGAGTGATCACTAAGGAATCGGCCGTACCTATCAACGTATCAGGGCGAATTTACATTGGCGTGGGTTGTACCGAAGTGTGCAGCGGTATGTGGGAGAGTGTGTAGATTGTGAAACGGGAAAAGGATGGCCGGGGGATCGAAGTGGATCACCTGGTAATATGCAATCGACGTACCCTTATCAGATTATAGCTATGGATCACATCCCTTCGTTGCCGAGATCCTTTCAAGGAAACACCGAGCTGTTGCTGTGGGTCGATTTGTTCTCGGGATATTTGATCGCAAAGGCAAGCTCGTCCAGATCTGCCCAGACGATTGCAGAGAATTACGAGGAATGCGTGTTCAGACGATTCGGTGCGATTGAGGCGATACGCCATGATCGCGAGCCGGGATTTATGTCTAATTTCTTCCGAGCATTCAATCGGATCGCGGGACAAAAACAACGGGCCACTATGGCGTATAGACCGCAAGCTAATGGTACGGCCGAACGCATGGTGCAGATGCTGACTCGATCGATCAAGATGTATGTCATGGATGAAAATCAAAAGTACTGGGACGAATACGCAGAGCGATTGGCTTATGCGATCAACACCGCTCATGATCAAATTCGAGGAGATACACCGTTCTACCTGATTCACGGTTGGGACCCAAGATCGACCTTGGAAGCAACCTTACCGTTGGGAAGTACCAAACCCCGGGATCGAGATGCCCGAAGATGAAGATATGGTATACAACGCCAATATCAACGTGCTCGGGCGGTAGTGAATGAACGACTGGAGGTTGCGATCAGAGGTTGAGCCAATCGACATAATGAAGATCGATATTTATTGGATATCGATCGCGGGTAGCGAGTTTGGCTTCTGGACCGAGTCAAGGAAGGATATTCTCGAAAGCTAACCCATATGTGGCATGGACCTTTTCGAGTGGCCGAGAAGTGCGGCGATTACGCCGTAAAGTTGGACATCGCGGGCACGCCGTACCTGCTATTCCCAATAGTCCACGTGTCTAAGCTGAAGCTAGTTTGCGTATTCCCAGAACGCCCAACGGGTGGTTGAATGTGGATGAGGCGAGTCGGTTTGATTTTGATGAAGCACTGCTGCCGGAAGATAGTTGGGAGGGTAATCTCGACGTGGACGAGTTTGAAGTAGACAAGATCATCGATGTGCGATCAGGACGGAAGACGAGATATGGCCGAATACACAAGCATTACCTGGTACAATGGAAGGAGTACAGCTACCCAACTTGGATTGATGAAGCTGATCTAAATTGTGGAGCTATGTTGCAGGAGTTCGATCGCGATCAGGTGAGCAAAAATCGTTTTGAGATGATGCAATCGCACGAAGAAGAAGCTAGAGAATAGCGATGATCGGAGAGCTTAAAGTGGATGGGTCTATGCAGGGACGGTGCACGGATGGGGAGGAGAGTTACGGGTGCAAGGAGGTTGCACATGGAGATGGAATGGAATTTATGTGAATTGAGTGCGACGATCGCAGACTTAATGGTGCGATCAAGATGAAAAGACAAAAAAATATGGAATAAATACGAATTATGGGAGCGATCGAATGGAAATGGGAAGAAAGTGTATTGAGAGATCGCGTCATGGAACAGACCAAGTAAATTACTCGCGGTCAAAGAACTTACCAACCAAGCGTGGAAGAGACGACCCAGGGTGGGATGCGAGCCAAGGATGAAACTGGTTCCTCCAACGCTCGATAGCGTGATCGATTGACAAGGCAGTAATCAAGTTGGGT
Organism: Hyaloperonospora arabidopsidis Emoy2; assembly: GCA_000173235.2. Classification (NCBI taxonomy): domain Eukaryota; phylum Oomycota; class Peronosporomycetes; order Peronosporales; family Peronosporaceae; genus Hyaloperonospora; species Hyaloperonospora arabidopsidis. The sequence continues at coordinate 231,117 of JH598476.1, read as the reverse complement.
ATGTTGGTCCGCTGCACGGATAGGCCGGGATACCACACTCTAGCCTCATTCGGACGGGGAAAGTGTAGAAACATGGGGTCCAGTAAAATGTCCAAATCGCAGAGGCCGTCGATCATGCCTTGAAGAATCAGCTGCAATACCCGCTTCCAACGGGGGTCAGCACGAGATCGTCTCTGTCTTCTCGCTCGCGCAAAAGCGGCCAATCCAGGATCCGTTTTATGCTGCTCAGCAGAGATCCACAAGAAATGGGTCGATTCCCACAGAGCTTGGCGATGGCTATCCACGAAACCTTCATACGCCTCGACCAGTTTTTCGAACCAGCCGGAAGGCTTGAAGGAGATCGGGTGTATGGTTTGATCATAAAGGTCCCAAGGTCGTTGATCGTAAAATTGTTCAATCTTGGTCGACGTGATCAACTGGGATGACCAGGACGACTCCGGAGGAGGGCGGACTTTGCCCAGTTGGACCGGGAAGATGTATCCCTTGGGCTTTGAAAAGTGATGATAGAACAAGTCTATGTCGAGCTCCGATACGCTGATCAGGCTCACTCTTTGGGCGGACCAAGGGGACATATTTACTGCCGATCGCGGAACCCGATCGCGATACCCCGGAATCCAACGATCGCGAGGTATGTGGGTGTCAGAAAGTGCCTAAAATTCTTCAGGAGTCAGCAGTGAATTACAGGGACTCCTAGAGTCACCAGAGAGGCTGAGGTCACCTTCAGAGTCGCTTAAAGGCTCTCCAAATAAATCCACCATGGATATTCGCGAGGGACTACCGTGAGGTTGGTGTTCCAGACTGAGGGAATCAACGCTGATCGGTGAGGAATTCGGAGCAGGCGATGATTTCTTGGAAGGCGATGCAGTTCCACGTCGGGCGGCAGAACGGGACGACGATAATGCCACTAGCAGAGAATAATCGGTATCAGCAGCAGTAGAATCAACTTGATCGCTGCCCTCCGATCGCTCTGGCGATGGAGATCGAGAACCAAACGGATCAGGAGAAGCAGATCGACCCGGCGACGATCTGGTGCGACGGACACGCTTGGTTTTCGGTTTCCCGGACTTGGAGTTAGGGGGCGATCGCTTGTGTGAAAGCGGGGAATTTTTTCGGGGAGGCGCGGCAGGCGCAGGCAGAGCACTTGGAGAGGCACTGGAGACTGCTTCAGCCATGCGAATGAAGAGAGAATCTTTCGACTGGAGTGCCTGATCGCGCTCTACCTTCAACTCGCCCATTTTCTTCACGAACCGACCACGATCGGCATCTCGATCGGCGAGATCCAAGTTTAGTCGATCGCGCTGAGTCGTGAGATCTGAAATCTGAGCTGCGAAGCGATCGCGCTCAATCTTGATTGTACCCAAGTTTCGCTGGGCCATGGCTAACTCCCGCATGATCGCGGACTGGCGAGCGGCAAATCGGGTTTCACGTTTTCGATCTGGAGTTTCGCCTGATTATCGGCATCCTTGGAAGACGCAATCGCTGATTCCAACTCGTTTTGGAGTATTTCCAGTTGACGCCGATGCTTCTCTTGTTTGGCATGGCGGGCCGCTTTTAGCTTCAGGAGGGAAGACTTCAGGATTGAAATCTCTTGTAGACGTTCCTTTTGATCAGCCAATTCCTCTTGGAATCCAGCGATTTTCTGTTCCGCATCAGCCAAACGAGTCACGCAGATTGTTGTACTGCTTGTTCACAAATTGCCGGACCGGTCCTGCGAATTCTTGAACGTCGCGCAGTTGGCGTTCCAAGCGATCGCCGCGAATTTCTTGAGCTCTCAACTGATCGTGGATCGCACTATAATCGGTTAGATGATCTTGACGGGCCTCATCGCAGTCATAGAGATCGTCGATATACGATCGTAAGGTACGCTGATCGATCGCAGGGAGAAAGCCCACGCGGCCGCTCGGAAACGAAGACGGAGGACGTAAAGGGACTGCGGCTGGTGGAGAGGAGCTTGAAGCTTCAGGCAGGCCTGGGCAGGTGATCGAATGATCACCAGAAGAACGTGGGGGCGCTGTGGCCGGCGGAGAAGAGCCTGAAGCTTCCAGTGGACCTGGGCAGTTGATCGACTGATCACCAGAGTTGTCCATGAAGAACAACGCGTACAAGCAGATCTCCGGCGGTGGAGATTACCGCTGACGAAGCGCACAGATACACCAACACTGTATGTCGGTTATTAGTGCAGGGGACGGCTTTGGTAAAGCGGATCGAAGCAATCGGGGGCGATCGTTGGGTGGAGTGATCTCAAACCGCGACAGCTCATTGAGAAGGATCGATTGGCTGTTAAGCTGCGCAATACCAAGACCGAATATCGCAATATCAAGATCGAATACCACGATACCGAGAGTGAATATCGCAATACCGCGATCAAATATCACAGCAACGGGATCGAATATCAAGTTGCCAAGATTGAGGCAAGATACCAAGATCGGGAACACATAAGGTGTTCAAAGTCGGGAAGATGACCGACAAATCGGCAGGGATCACGGTCCTAGAGAGTGATCGACGATCAAGTGGATGGACGATCAAGAGATTGACGATTGATCAGAAGATGATCGAACAAGGAGATCGAGGATCGAGGAGATCGACGACCACTCAAGGAGATCGACGATCGGTCAAGGAGGTCGATGATCTATCATCGGAAGTGGACCACATATGCGAAGGAACGATGAACGGAATGTAGAGGACACGTGGCAGCATATCCTGGCATATAGACAGGCATATTCGTAGTTTTAGCTTTTGGTTGGTTGACATTAAAAAGGAATTCTATTTGCTTCTAAGTACACGTGTCGACTTCTCTTCCGGGCTGGAATATTGGCCTCCCGACGTCAAGAAAGCCGCGCATACTGAAACCAAGTGATATCCCCAGATAATTGGCTGGGGATCAAGAATTCTCAAGACAACCCCAACTGCGATTGGACGCAGCAAGAACGTAAAGAACAAGGCGCAAGATCGCGAGACGGCTCAAGTGGTCAGAAGGCTCGCGTATCAAGCATCCACATAGTGGACAAGGCGATCTCGTTGAGATCTAGGTGGCTTACATCAAGTAACCTACAAGTAAACCCGCGATCGTGTGAAGGTTCCCGCGCGATCACAAACCCCATTCCCAACACGACCAAGTTTTCTCTTGACACGAGTCCGCCGAGAAGAGTGTATCTCGCCCTACCGACGGGTACACAAGGTGAGGAAGGAAACATAAGGCACGGAAACGGAGTACCCCCTCCGATAGTCAGTCGTCTGGGCACCAGTGGAGAGTCGGGATCGCCTCATAAAATGAGCGATCGCCACTCCACCACAGTTTAACGGTATAGTTACCAATTTCCAATGGTTCTTACCATTGTTCGGACTCTTAGGCAATCATTGTAATTTGTCGGAAGCATGGTACGGAGTCCTAGACAACCATTGCAACGGTTGCTAAGCATTGGCTGGATCTCTAAACAATGATCGCCAATAGCCCATTAGCATTGTCTACCAAAGCATTATCAATTAGTGATTCGCCAGTAACTGCTCAAACAATGGTCCTACCTATGGAAAGTATACCGCATTGACCACTAGGAGAAAGCCATCTACCGCACCGGATAGTATTTATAGCCACTACAAGCTGTATCACTCGACAAACCAAACGATAAACTATCTAGGCATTCAATCGCGTACATTTTGGCTGTCACTGAATTAAAGCTCCGAAAAGGACCGGTGGTGCAATTAAAATCGACGACTTACTCCCTCAATAAAGCTCGGCAGCAGTGCACGGACGACCGCATTCTTCGGCGGTGGGATGGAACCAAATTACAAGGTGATATCAATTAAATCTGTAATTGTAGTTGTTAATCTCGACGTATGGTCGGAACACCTTACTTTGTTCAGTATTACAGTATTTTCTTTTTCCAGCGGTTGCCGCTATAATTCTCTTCAAATATTGCATAGTTAGTATGGAACCTTTTACAGTGCTCTACCGAGCTTTTCGTTAGTACCGCCGCGTCCAATCCGGACACGTCATTAAATTTGTATCTGGTGACCGAAATATTTCTTAAACACTGCACGTTCGTTCCATTGTGTAAACCATTGAAATTATTTACATCCTTGTTACGAGTCTAAGAAAAATGTTGCCAACGTTGAACATTGTTTAAAACCCTCTACAACTATTGCCAATGCCTCGGTCAGTGATAGTCACCTCGACAACGATTGGTTGAATACTTTTACAGTAATTGTCAATGGTTTGTAACCATTATCAACCGCTGCAACTGTTACAAACCAGTAGTTTGTCTTCGCAAGCAACCATTCCAACCTTCAATGACGGTTTAGTATGTCTCTATAAACCTGACAACACTAGATCTTAAAAGAAGCAGCTTAGTAATTCATGAGTGGCACAGACTATCAGGAAATGGTGAAAAAATATTAAATTTACTGATAAAAGTTAAAAAATCTTTGCAACTTGTAGGAAATTAGACCTATAAAGCATCAGATTTGTTTTTGGAAGTGACACAGTCTATTTAAAAGCGGCATGTTATATTTTGATTTACCAATAAGAATAGAAACTGCGTTGCAACTTGGAAGAAATTGTCTACAAATCCACATGACTGAGTAAAGTGGAAAAGGTATCAACAAACTTGAATGAAGATGGGCATGTCGGTATTCAGTCCAAAACTGCTTAATAGAAGATCGCATTTGTATGTTTGTCTATCAAAGTTGTCAAAGTGAGGGTTCATGCTGCGGCCCACGTTCCAATGGCACGTCATACGCTCGACCATAGTGGACTAGAGAGTGCTAGACTTCCGTGAGAAGTTGATTATGATCCATACTGTTATAGTGAGGTGATGATTTTTGTGCAGTTACGTGGCATAGTGGTGTTTTTACTGCAAGTATACTACGAGCCAAAATTACCAAAGCAAGGACACGTCGCATAGGAGAGAAAGGACCTGAATTCGGTGACAGAGACCATCGGCTTCTGAAAGCCATTGGTTTCAAATTGCGGAACCAACTCAATAAAAATCACTTTTGCTTTCACTACTCCAGCTTAAAGTGGTATCTTTTTCTGACGTAACAGGTTATGATCCCGAGTAACGACTCCGCGCTCAAGTTGAAACCATTTAACGGTACCAATTACCGACTATGGGCGTTCAAGATGAGTATATATTTCATGTCCAAAGGACTGTAGGGGGGGCTGTGAACAGCGCAGGGCCGAAATTAGCCACAATGGAGCAGCAGGCGTACGCGGCAATCGTGCTAAACTTCAATGACTCGCCTTCGATGCACGTGATAGTCGCCGCCTCTGCAAGAGACTCATGGGGCAGACTGTCGAGATTCAACCATACGCAAGATATGGCAAGTCTTTGTGGCTCTAGGAGAAGTTCGCGTCGTTTAAGTATAAGGCGGCGGATATGAGCGCACACGTGACGGAGATAGAGCGACTCGTGTTGAAGACAAATGGAGCGAACTCTGCGCCAAGCCAAGACGATGTGTACGCAACCATGCGACCCAGCCTCTCACCGTCGTATGAGAGTTTGATTCAAGTGTTTCGAATGAGTGTAACGCAATTTGGTTTCAGCGATCTTGTGAGCAAGCTCATCGCTGAGGAAGTGCAACAGAAGGAATTGCCCCACGTTGAACACACAACAGCGCTGCACGTCGGACGAGGACAAGATAAGAGCAAGTTTTCCAAAAGCAAGAAGAGCAATGGTAAGAGAAAAAATGAATTGAGGGATCGATCGAAAGTTCAGTGCTTTAAACGTGGGAAGCCTGGACACTATACGCACGACTGCTGGGTGCAGCCGAATGAGAGTGGCGAGCGACACGACGACCACTCTAATATGGCATTTAACGTCACGGAAGGAAGCGTGAGAGACTACTGGATAATGGACAGCGGCGCTACGGCTCACGTGAGCGAGGATAAAGAAATTCGTTGAGTACAAGGATACGAAGACGGATCGGAATGTGCTGAGTGCGAAGGACTGTGCAAGGCTGAAGGTTCTTGGAAAAGGCACGGTGAGCTTGTAGGTGTGGTATGACGAGATGTTGATGAACGCGCGGCTGTAGAACGTGCTTCACGTGCAGGACCTCAGCAAGGACCTGTTTTTGCTGACTGTAGCGACAGCACGTGGTATGAAGATAAAGATATCCGGCGAAGGATGTATTGTGAATTCCAACGGAAGCGTCTTCGTAACGAGGTCACGGCGGGCTTTGCTGTTGACGCTGAATTTTAAAGCACATGACGACTGCTATTCGGTCGAATGTAAAGCAGAATTGTGGCATCGCCGACTAGGGTATGGCTCATACTCGACCGTGAACAAGCTGATCAAGGATGATTGTATTAACGGCGAGCGCATGGAATTAGGTGCTGTGTGTGACATATAAGCGGTGTCGAAACAAGTACGCAAGACATTCTCTATCACCTTAATCGAAAGAGAGATCGTGAAGACTCTATCGTTTGCCCATACTTTCGAAGTCGGGCTACCGCTACGTCGTTACATTTATCATAATGAAGAGCCGTTGTGCAAAGATCTACCCGCTTCGAAGAAAAAGCAAGTTCATTGAAGTATTTAATCAGTACTGTCGTGTTGTCAAGGTTGGGTGTGGAATCGACGTGAAGGCTCTGCGCAGCGATAACGGCGGCGAGTACAGAAATGAAGCGATGAATAATTCTGCAAACATAAATTGATCAAGCAAAAGCTCACGTTTCTGCATAACTCACAGCAGAATGGAATAACAGAGCGCATGGACCGCACGTTAGTCGAGATGACACGTTGCATGCTGAGTGAAGCTCATATGATCAAGATGTATTGGTGTGAAGCAATGCTGACTGCTGTTGATATTCAAAGCGTGCTGCCCAGTGCTTCAAGTCCGAATGCAAGTCCGTTTGAGACAGTTTTCAAGCGCAAACTGCTTCTTGAGTTACTGCGGGTGTTTGGAAGTCTGTGCTACGTGCACATTGACAAGACGAATTTAAACAAGCTTGATGACTCAGGTTTGCGCTGTCAGTTTCTTTAGTACTCTCTAATCTCTCTCTAAACATCACAAGGCGTATCACCTTCTAAATGCAAGCACAGGTGCGTTCGTCATCTCACGCAGCGTGACGTTCGTAGAACGTGCGATGCTGCGGAAACGTGCCGACAGGATGCCAAGCGTGCTCGACGTTATTGGCGATGGCGAGAGAGTCCAAGAAACAGGCGACGGCGAGTGAAACGATGGTAGTCATACACCAAGCCATGGAAGGCCGGAAGGGTCACCTGTCAGCAAAAATCCGGCAGAACGACCCACTGGCGCTATTCCGACGCGGCAATCAAGTACACCAGGACGTGAAGGCGAACAAGAGTCACATGTGCGTTCTGTGTGCAAGAAACAGGCGATGGTACTTTGGGGAGTAGCGAGTTCAATATTGATGACTACGAAGCTGGATACGACGCATTTTACTGTTTCATCGCTGAAGAAGACGGTGAGAATGCGTCGACCTACGATCAGTGCTGCAGAGCAAGTACAAGAAAGATTGGCTGCGAGCCATGTGAAGCGAGATTAAATTGCTGGCACAGCACAAGCCATGGTCCCTTAAGGATCTACCCCGGATAAAGAAAGTAATCGGGTGCAAGTGGGTCCTTTGAATCAAGCGTGAACCGAATGGTAAGATCACGAAATTTAAGGCAAGACTTGTGGCGAAGTAATTCAAGCAGCGTCCTGGTGTGGAATATTTTGAGACATTTTCTCCCATTTCTCGTAAGAATCGATTAATGTCGCGTTGGCGCTGGCGGCGGATCGAGATCTACTGATGGAAATGTCGACGTCAACACTGCATCTCTGTACGGTGAAGTTCAGGAAGAGATACAAATGGATTAGCCGGGCGGATTTGAAGACCAACAACACCGTGATCATAGTGTTTTCTAAACAAAGCAATATATGGAACGAAACAGGATGTGCACGAGTGGAACAATCGGTTGAATGCACACCTCAAAGTACAAGGCTTCACTCGAGGGGCGGCTGATCATTGCGTTTACGTCCGACGATCAGACACTGAGTTTATTTGTGGGATCATTCACTTTGATGACTTGATGATTTTTGCGAGGATGCAAGCACACGTCGATGGAATCAAGCGTGAACTCAAGAATGAGTTCAGCATTAACGATCTCGGTGAGCTGAAGTACTGTATCGACATTGATGTGTGTCGGGACCGGACTAACAAGATGATTCGCATGAATAAGCGTGCCTACGCCAAGCGTCTGGTGGAGAAGCTCGGCGTCGAGAAGTTCAAGGACGTGCACACACCAGCAAACGAGAGCAAAAAGCTCACCAAGCTCGAGGAAAACGAAGATTATTAGCGACATGAATTCACGCCGCTCGACGACAGGATACGTCTTCTTTTTAACTGGCAGTGCAGTGTCGTGGAAGTCCAAAGGACAGCCGACGGTGGCGACTTCGAGTACTGAAGCTGAGTACATGGCATTGTACTCTGCAGCACAAGAGGCGACATGGTTGCGAGTTCTTCTTACCGATATTGGCGGCCCACCAGACATGGTAACACTGATCTACGAAGACAACAAAGGCTGTATCGAGTTGGAGAAGAACCCAGTCTTCCATTCAAGGACAGAGCACATCGACATCAAGTTTCACTTTCTTCGCGAGAAGATTGAGGACGGTCTTATCGAGCTCGAGTACAGACCAACGGATAAAATGATTGCCGACGGCTTAACGAAAGCGCTAGGGTGGATCAAGCACGCGAAGTGTATCAAGAGTCTGTATCTTGAACTTTAAGCGCAAGGTAGGGAGCCCAAGCGCATCAAGGGAGAGTGTTAAAGTGAGATGATGCTTCTTGTGCAGTTACGTGGAATAGTGGTGTTTTACTGCAGGTATATTACGAGTCAAAATTACCAAAGATAGGACACGTCGCATAGGAGAGAAAGGACCTGAATTCGGTGGCTGAGAGCCATCGGTTTCTGAAAGCCATTGGTTTCAAACTGCGGAACCAACTCAATAAAACTCACTTTCGCTCTCACTACTCCAGCCTAAAATGGCATCTTCTTCTTTCGTAACACGGACGGCGACGGCGCCGCCGTGATGGAAGAAGCGATCGTGGATAGGCGATAAGGATCTGTCCCATGTCGATCTGAACGCCGATAATCACAATGATCTGGTGTAGCTCTTCTTGGCAGTCGGCTGCTCGCTGGTCGATCATCTCAAGTGATTTGAGCACCTGTTTGTCGCCCGCGGCCGAAGCGTACAAAATAGACATGCCTGAAGCTACTGGGTCTGGCTTGGCAAAGAGTGATCAAATTCTTAAATGACACATTGTGTTACCGTTTTGGCTACAAGTATGGTATTTACTGAGTAATTGTATAAAGGCTACTCAAAATCGAGATGATAGAGAAAATGAATGAGATCTACAAATTAGGCAGTTCTTCTTTCAACATCAACTTACCAAGTCAATAACGTTTCCATATGGGCGATTAGGTTGTACAAAAAACATGTGGGGGTCACTTTCGGGCGAAAAGGTCTCCTTATACGATGGGTGGGCAATATCATAGGATTGCTTTTTAACAAGCCAATTTTTGAAATTCCGGAAGGTAGGCTGCTAGGGAATGGAGTGTCTGTACTTTATTAGCAAAATGTAAGTGTCAATGGATCTTGTGCGTTCAAGCTACTCGTTAATGTTTGCTGATGAAGTAAGGAGAGAAAAATGATAAAAGGAAGGTGGGGAATGATACCCGTTTACGCCGTCAAATACAAATGCTTCCGATTAATTAATGATTAAGAGAAGTTGACGGATCTCCCTCTGACACCGGGAGAAGAGGGAGACCATGGCTTCTCACTTTCTATTTAATTAAATACATCGGATAATTTCAACTTCATACTTACTGATTGTCGGAGGTGCGAGACTTTCGTTGCCACTAAGTGTCGACAATTTGATTGTTAGCCCTCTGTTCTTCAGTGGTCTCTTTTTAGCCAATCATGTGCGAGGATTTATGCGTGTGCAACTTACACCCTTAACGCAGTTGCAACTAGTGACCTCATTATATCGTCATATCTAACTATGAGAAGGGACAGGCTACATTGCACTTGGTACGGTGTGCAAGGTACACCTGGATTTATTTACTGACACACATAGAAGCGAGACGTGTAATTTTTGTATTGCTGATTACCATGTCTCGAGTCAAACCTGGAGCCATTTATTGGAAGTGTCACTGCATATATTTCAAATTATCTACGGAAATTTCTTTAAAACGAAGACAGTCGTAAGAATATGTCTGTTATGGTGAAAATAGGATATCATATTCGTCTGTTCCCGTTACCAAGTGATGTTGTTATTGGTATAGTACGCAGGCGGGTATTAGCTGAACATTGCTCTCAGCAATTACCGATGTTTGAGCAGCATCTTACAATAATTTTCCGTCCACCTTGAAGGAATGCTACTCGACAATTAATTTCATCCGGAGCTTTGATAGCAGTTGCTGTACACAAATCTTGAGATGATTATCATCACTGATCTTAGTATATATATATATATATATCACGTAGAATTGTTTCGCGTTAATGATTGTGAAGCACATTTGCATTTATTTGTTACTTTATGGAAATCCACAACATTCGCCGAATCAATCTTTCACATGGGCATTATCATATCTTCCCTGGAAGTTTTGGTATATGGGCACGGACTAGATGCCAGTGCACGTCAAAATCATTAACCTGCAATCCACGATCAGCATCACGAGTCGCATTTAATTTGCGAGCATGACATGCTATAAACGTGGCAAAATGAACTGATGCATTAAATTTGATGTTCCAACGGAACAAGTGACTTCTAATATTCATTAAATCTCTGATCAAATTGAATAGTTTCAACGCCTCATTTACAAATAAAGTACAGGCTGAATATCTATCTTGTTCAGTGCATGATGTGATATCTTCTGCAAACCCAATGACAATCACTTACTCGACCAATGATTTTAAATGCGTTGAGCGCTCAAATGAGACATGTTGACCTATAGTAGGATTTTGATTCTCGCAAGCCATCGACAACTGATTACACACTGTTGCAAGATCTCCAGTAGATACCGCTGTTCACTTCTTGATCGTTGCATGTTCTCCTTTAACTCGTGAAGTCATGGTGTGTCCGAAATGTTCGATTTTGTTAGCCCACGCATCGGTAAACTTTTTCTTGTAATTAAACCATGTGTCGTCAAGGTCACCATGCACATTCTCACTGGTTTTGCCGTGTAGTAGCATGCCATCCTTCAGGTACTCCATTTTGGTAGCTGAACGACACTGGATCGACACAGGGCAAAACAAATCATCCCAGTCGTCTTTAGAATCGAATTTCGATCTCAAATTCCCAATAATTTTTTTCACGATGTGACACATACACACTAATAAGACCGCGTCAGGAAGTGCTATTGACATAGATCCCATAAGGACAAACAATCTATCCTTAACGTTTGCGATGTATTCTTGAATCCAATTTACAAAACAAGACTTCATTTCATTCAGCGCCCGGAGGTAGCCAGCCTCTGTTTTGCGTTGCATGAAGCAAAAGTAAAAGGAAAATGAATGATTGGTTGCAGTGACACCAATCACAAAAAGCAGTGGCATCTTGAAACTATTCAAGTAAAAGAATTAAGATGAGGATCAGTAAATGTACGCTATAAAATAAAAATAGTAACATCGTACTACCCATCGATTTGTCTAGTATGTGGAGTCCGTGAGAAGAGTCTTATTTGACGAAAAATCACTCATCATATCCAGACTGTGGTATTTGGCAAAAAAAATGCTGTGGACTCATATCATCTTCTTTATGGAGCCTGTGATACATATTTTTTGTTTGGTCATTCAGTAAGGCCTATAGGGGAGTTCGTCCTTGTAAGTAGCTCCCGCGACGCTTCTGATTCAAGCTTAAAATATCTCGAGCTGTTTCCAAGCAGCTTCCACTGTTGCGTGAAGCAGATATAATATGGCGCAGCTGCCCACCGCTAGTTGTAAGACATGCTGCTATGGGTTAAAAAGCTTTCCTATACTCATAAAGCGGCAATATCATCGGTGCGCTCGTGATTGTGCTTGGCACATTTTATTACAATTTTCAGACATCGTCCTTCTTCGCCCTCCCGCGCGATGATGCCCCATGAACAAGTACTTGTGCTGCAAACACCGTGATATTCAGCTTTATACTTTCCTCCATGACTGCAACCAATCCAGACAGTTTCCCGCATCGAACTTCCTACTTTGCTTCGAAGAGATTTAGCGCAACAACCTTCTATATTCTATGCTCTCTGTACAGCGATCTCCACACCAGAAAGAGTGTCGTATGCATCCTCCAGAGCAAGTGTTGCAACAAAAGACATAAAAATGTTTTGCTTACCCAGGTACGAGGTTGATATTTAAGGAAGTTATGATTGCGTGTTAAGGGTGAGCATACCGGTTTAGTAGGGGCTCGTAGCGAAGCTAAATCATCTACTTGTCAGAAGAAGACTTACATACTCGTAGTGTCTCTTATTGTATTAAATAGTCGGTATAAACTCAAAGAGTCTCAAGTCCTTGCAGAATGGACTCCTCTGTAAGTATCTTAACAAGACTGTAAGATTCTAGTTCAAGGGACTAACGATTCACAGGAATCACGTGACACTAATGCCCTAGAGTACTAGCCTTAAAACAGGCTCTTAGCTTTTACGATGAAGACTTCTAATTCATACAGGTGTCTTTAATTAATTAAAAGATGAACTTAATTTATAACTGATTTATAGCGATAACAAACCTCGACTACATATGTAACCTTCAAACTATGCTACCTAATCATGGAATCCTAATATAGGTTCTTCTGATGTTACCACAGCAGAAAATAAAACGTACTTAGAATGCCCTTTTACGATAGATACCATCTTACCGTAATCAATAAGGTACGGTATTACCGCTAGCGCATTGTATACAATAATACGCCTATGAGTTTCACTGATCATTCTGTTGTTGTTGAAAAGCAGCTGATTTAACTTAGCCTTCTGAGTTTTCAGCTAGTAATAATATTATGGTATAGTAGTGACGGATAAGGCCCGCCTCCGTATTCGGCGGCTACGCTGTCGATGGGAGAAAGGCGGACAACAACGAAGCGGAACATTAGAGAGATCACCGGAAACACCCAAAGAGGTCACGAAGGATACTGACGGGGAAGAAGTTTTCAACACCCCGAGTGGCCAGTAGACGCGGAAAGCAGCGCAAGACGACACCCCCACTGCCATCGGAACGCAGGCCGTCCACGATCTGGCCAAGAGAGCTGGCAGATATTGACTTCATCCGATGAATACACCGAAGATGAACCGCAAATGTCGTTTAAAGCTTGAGCACTTGCTGGATAAGCGACTACGGGTGCCGGTTCTCAAATATAATGGCATTTCGTCGAGTACGGAGGTGTAGGAGGATTATGGCGCGATAGATGTAGCAAACTAGTCGCAGCGCTTCAGCGTCAATGTTTCGGGAAGCATTAATTGGGATGGTCGACGGTTGTACAACATGCGCCCACGTCACTATAGAACCGATGAGGAGATACCAGTCGCGGGTGGCCAAAAACCATAGCTGGGATGCTGCGGCGCACCCGAAGAAAAGTTGTCGTTCAGTTTTAACGGCATCAGTTCAGCCTGAAAATAGGCATTGCATCACCCCGGGCGAGTACTTTGGAAAAAAAGAGAGCCGAGAACCAATATGTAGCCGTCGGAATAATAAAGGAACTGGAGGTCATGAATAACTGGAAGCAAGAACGCCTGGGCATTACACTCGAATTTGATGAAGTTCAAGGCAACTTTGATATCAGTTGAGGAGAGAAGACTTGATATTGGGTAAAAAGACGTAGCAAAAAAATACCTTGAACGACTGCACACAGAGCAGTCTTAAATATGTGAGGAGATAAATACAGTCTGGAACCACGAAAGACACCGAAAGAGAGGAGTATAACGCAGTGATGCTAGGAGCGTAGAGCAACCAACGCAGTGGTTGTTGCAGCTACCTTAAAGTAAAGCTGAATTACTTCTTCGTATAAGGCGCGCAGCCATTTTCGCTGTCGGGACACGGGAAGTGTGACGCCAGCCGGCTGGAGAAAGCGGTCTTAAGAATTAGCCCGTGAGGGAAACCCACTTGAGAGTGGGATGAAGTCAGCGAGACAGCGGAGACCATGTAATCTCTCCAGAAAAAATATGTACTGTCGGGAAGGGTCAACAATGTGGCCAAGGCAGCGAGGGCGAACCTTTAACATAGTAGACATGTGGAGGAATGGTTCACTGGGAAACCAAAATGAGTGAGACAGGATATGGAGATCTCTGATGCACTCGGGAATGTCCGACAACCTAACCGGCCTCAGAGTAGCCGACCAAATTTTCCACGATGAGCGCTACCTGGAGGAGAGCATCCGTAAATTCACGACCATGCGGTGACGATGGTAGGACATAGAAAGTAGGTCCTACGGCCGGTTAGCACAACAAAGTGGCAATGAGCTGGAAAGCAGTATGACTTAAGAGCTAGAACAGTCGAGGCTACTCGAATTCATCATTGAAGCAACATACTGCTGAGCGAGAGCCACTCGCTGTCGTCGAAGAAAATTACTCAACTGAGGAATTCGCAGTCTACCTTGACTAGGCGAGCGATTACTAGATTCACGTGAAATGAGACGGACCGGTGTCTCGTCAGGCTCAGTACGTCGGTAGAGGACAAACAATTCCAGAAGCCGCTGCCAGCGACGCACGGACATCTCAGGTTTATCGAGATGAGGTGTAAAAATACCACAGGATAGATAAATGACGATCGTGGCGAGGTAAGACGTCGTTTAATAGTTCGCGCGCGTTACCGCTAACATTTCAACCGATCATCTAGCCTCCTGTCGATTTGGAGCAATTTGGTGGACCGAGGAATCTTGTTGTCCAAAGAATACACCAGAAATTTAACATGTTCGTGCAGTGGGAGGCCTTTTATGCCGGGAAGAAAATATGGTATGCGAGTGCGGTTAAGCGTAAGAAGACAACACTAAGAGCGATTAAGCAGTGCACTCGAACCAGACGAGTAAAACTGTACCAAGTTCACCTGTTTTTCCACAGCGGCAGGAGAATGAGCCAGGAGAGCGCAGAGTCACCCGCAAAATATAACCCGGTAGGACGAAAACCCGGCAATTTGGGAATTCCAAGATCGGGTCGTGATCGCAAAAGATCCTCGAGCAGCTCGATGCAGAGCAGAAAAAAATACATACAACGAGTCACCTTGTTTTACTCCACGGGTAACCACCACCGGAGTAAAAAAACGACCATTGACAATAAAAACGGCCATAGGGTCACGGCAGAGAACTTAAATTCACGAGCAGAAACGAGGACCATATCCCATCTGTAAAAGTATTTAAACGTATACGTCCAATCCATCCTGTCAAAAGATACTGCAAGTCCATCGAAGTCAGACTCCGTCAACAAGAGCTGAAGATCACTGAGGAAGCGCACATGGTGGTGCGGAGACCGACCCGAGTTGAAACCCTGTTGTTCAACATTAAATAATAGTGGAATGAGTCCGCGCATCCGATACATTAACTTGCCTTTCGAAATCTTGATATTAACTTGCATCATAGAGATTGGACTGTAATTTCCAGGTTCAGACCAAGAACCTACCTTGTGTAGGAACGCCACAGCTGCTGTACGATGGGACGGGAGGAGGTTACCGCGATAGAATTATTAGCGAAACACAATAGCGAGAATCTCACCAAAATGTCGGGGGCAATTTTTGTAAAATTCTGCTCTTAACCCGTCAGGCGCTGGTGCTGACGAGAGAACAGAGGTGCCGAATAGTAGCAGCAAGCGCTTAGGCGGTAAGTCTTCTTCAGGCTATTGCGACTGAGAAGAAGGCAATCGACTTTGTACGGTGTCCAAAAGATGGTCTTGTGCAACTGGGTCAATAACCAGGGAACAAGGTGAGCGTTCGGGATCGCAAAGATCGTACCCCGGTGTTGGCGAATTATTTCTGCGACTTCAGCCGGATTGGTAGCCTCGCTCCATCCGAGCGGAAAGCAGTCGCAATCGGTACACGACGAGGATCCGAGCATTGTGGTCGGAAAAATCGCCCCGTTGAATGCTTTATATGAGTGGTATGTGTACCTCTACGGCATCCTGGTTAAGTTATCGATATTGGTGTTGTTAAAATTCCAAGACGACGCGTACTCGCTCAAGCTTCCACGAGGACTCCGAACTTCGCGTAGAAACAAATACATCTTCAGCACATTGGACTAATTCACGAGCCTTACGAATTTCACGGGAGCGATCTCGATGAAGCCTTGATTCAACATATATCATAGCTTTACGGTTCTTTTGCTTCCACCCGTCCCAGACTAAGCCAGGACTAGATGCCGGATGAATGGTGTTACGCACGTTGGACGCCTCATGCTCAATGGCAGCAACGCCATAGGAGTATTCTAGAAGTTTTGAAGGGAATCGACAGTGACTCGACTTACCAATTTAACTGCGTAGTGTTTAGATGCACTCGATGAAGGATGTGATTACCACCATATGGGTGTTACAAAGTACGGGGCAGCCGAATCGTGATCGTCCGAAAGAGTCTCATCCAAAAATATAGTCAAGGAGGTAGATACGCGGTGTTGGGCCACTGTGAACTTTTTATATGGATGGTGAAGACGCCAAGCATCGCTAACGCCGAGTAAATCCAACCAACGATCAAAATATAGTTTGGCATCACTGTTGCGCACTTCAACTGACCTGCTGTCAATCTAAGCGACATGGGGCAAATTAAAATCTCCTAAAAACCAAGGGACGAGTACACTCTGGATAACTTTGGCTGGCTAGAGCCGAGTAAAATACCGTCTTCTTGTGACTATTGCAAGGCGCATAAACGTTATGAATGTAATAAGTCACATCCTTGACGCGCGTTGTTGATACGATAAGTTATGTGCCTGGGATGGTCTTTGAATTTATAAATTGAGCCGAAGCCGAATCTGGAAATCGAGAGGATAGGAAAGTCACCACACCAGCACGAGGGGTGCATGACCGTAGAAGACCCTGAAGAATTAATCTCAATAAAAGCAGAAATGGTGGCTCTGCGAAGCGACGTGTTACACAATCTTGGTCCAGTGGGATTTACCGAAAACCTTTGTCTCCTGAAAGCACACAAGGTCGTATGGGACGACCAGATACTTAACTGTGAGGTGACCGTTGCACTTGAAACCATTTAAGTTTGCCGAGAGCAACCTATTGTCAGACCATCATTACCGGAGTGCAGAGAGGAGCTATAGATTGCTGGGGAAACGCTACCACTTGAACTCCACTTGCCGTGGAAACGAGTCGAAGTGTAGTGTTTTCAGCATCAGTAGTCAAACCTGAAGCACGCAGTCGAGTTGGAGAGATGACGATCGGTAGGGCAAATCCAAATCGAATACAACAGTTAATAATGCGTTCTCTAAGTATCGAATCAAGAAGAGACTGAAGCACGTCAACTGAGAGAGGTCTCGTTGGGGCCGTACCAATCCATTCAATTGGAAAGTCACAACCAATCGATAACCAAACATCACTCCGCATGACCGTTGGAGCTGAAGCAAAATGAAGTAATTCGAAGAGCGCAAGTGCACGAGTACTTTCAACCATTTTACGGTAATCGTGGCCGTATGATTGGCAAAGTGCTCGGGTGGTCCGCACAAGTTGACCTCGATCATTAGGATGATAAAAGCCTCACAAATCGACCGGAAAGGCCTGCAGCAATCAATATCTGTAGCCAGGATGAGACATTGCGCCAAATGAAGGTCAATGAAGTCTTCAAGTTGACCACGTCGAGGCCAGCAAGAACTTTCTGACTGGCACCAGAGTCATCCAGAATTGTCTTGAGATCGTATCCGGTTCGTAGGTTGAACAAATGGTGTCTTGAACGCACGCACGACTCTTGCTGATAGTAAGGCTTAGCGCCTCATCACGCGACGGCTGAAGAATTATATCTGAAATCAATATAGCATACAGGTCACCAACAGTCCGGTCAGAATCGACGCGGGTCATAATTCCGTCGGCGTTCAACAATTTTGCGCAGCTGGAAGCGGACGCCTCATCACTTTCCGGCAGCGATACACGTGTGGGAACAATCCAAAGCTGATCAGCAGAATAGTCATCATCAGGCGTAGATTCATAAGCATCAATCCGAGTCTCTAGATCTACCAAGTAGTCATAAATTAAGCGTGCACCACGATCGGCAGTAGCGTCATAGATCCGGGCATGAAGGCGCTTACGATTCCTTAAAAAATTGAAAATCATTCACCGTAGATTTCGACTAAGTCGTTGTGGTTACAGAGCCATCTGATGTGCCTACCGAAAGCGAATAAACCATCGGCGTAGATATGGGTCCGAAATATTCTGCTTCGCAGTAGCAGTCTCGGTGGATGACTCAGATCTTGAAGCAGCTTACGTCCCTCTGACAGAGTTGCGCACACCACGGGTGCTAGAATTATAGCCGATAGCATCACCAATAGACCTTCCCCGGTAACGCTGGGTACCAGAGGAGTCAGGTCCACGACGAGCCGGGATCGACGGTAGTAGGTGCTTGTGGACGGACTCTGGGGGTATCCCGGTGACGCACTGGATAAACAGACCCGCGTAATAGAAACTGGTCAACCGCCCCGCCGTCAACATCGAGACACGTTGGACGCGGGCTAGAGCGGAGATATATGCGAACCTGGCCCCAGAAAACTGCATTTTCGTGACTAGCCTTGAGGTAAACACAATAAAGTGGCGAGGCATCTTGCGAGCGCAAGAGATCGAAAAAATTCTCCGGGGAAATTGAACCAGAAACACCAAATACATCAAAATAATGGCTAGTGTCCAGAACACTGGTAGCCTTGAATTGATCCTGGTGACCTAAAATAGACACCTTCTCCCCCGCTAGAGACCGCTTCACATCTAGCGACTTAGCCCCAATCGAAAGCGTACTTTGAGAGGTACGTTCAAGAGCATTGATCTACCCACTTCGAAGTAACTCTGCAACCTTTTCACTACCGTGGTAGCTTAAAATGAGGCGACCAACTTCGAAGTTCTCACCTTAGTAATGAAAGTGACACTCTCAACTCCACTGAGTACGGAAATACTTCCGCCGCACCCCGGACTAAGTTCACGCAACTTACGTAGAATGCGGCCACTTCCGCCTTATCGCCGTTAAGCTAAATTATTTCCAGTAAGTCTTGGTCAGACGGTTTGGCGATGTCAAAAGAAACTGTTGGAGCACGTCTTCCCTTCGACTTGACTCCAGCTTCATCACGAAAAGTGCGGCATAACCGCGCGTTCTTGACGACTTTGAGCCACTAGCCGAGTCCGTAGAGTAATTAACTTCTGGCAAAGATAAATTCGCATGAGCACTACCCTGAGGAGGCGATGAAGCCTAGCCTGATCCTTCAGTAACGGGTGAATGAGAGACGGCGCGAGAGCTACGCTCAATTTAAGGACGCATGGAAACACCCACGGTCATACCCGTAGTCATACCAGCAGACGTCACATCCGATCCGTTCATAGTCGACATAGTAAACGGCAAAAGGTGATTAGTTAAAATTCCCGCTTGGCACTTCGATGCTAGCTGAGAACTAAATTTCACTGATATTTTTGTATGTGGATCACACGACACCATACCGATTATTGCGAGCCCGAAGGGTGAAGCTATTAGTGACTGTGCGTAAGCTAAATGCCGAACTTTTTAAATCGTACTTATCTCTGTGTGTGTCTGTAAATAACGCGGTTAGGTGTACCTTACCCGTACTGAGTGCGATCTAGTCTGTCCCCCTCATAGGTAGGTATATGCAAAGTCACTCTTTGGCTAGGTCACTATTGATGCGCACGCACGTGATTGGCTTAGAATTAATCATCTCACAAGCAAATGCTGGATGCCCATGAATAAAGGTCGATCGCGTTGCCCTAGCTTACTGTACTAGGTTAATACAGACATTAACAGCATCATACTCCTTCTTCAGTGACTCCTGTTGTGTAGTGTTTTGCAACTTGATTCAGTTCTCCGAACTGGATTACTTATATCAAAGGGCGAGCTCCAGAGCTTGCTCCCCTATCTTATATTAGTCAACTACCGATAGAATTTTTTAAGAATAGTGCCAGTTTAGGGGGGGGGTGGGGATAGCAAAAAGTGGGTGTATGGATAACCATGCCCTATAAATGGAGTAAGCAAGATAAGCGTGGTGTATATTGGTCCAGCCGTACACCAAATAGGGAGGTTTCAATCGATAGATTGGGTCAGGTATTGATTAAGCATAAAAAAATCAGGTTTGCGGAGGCACAAAATCAGTATTGATAAGCTCCTCTATCATTAGGATCCGCTCTTATCGATACATTGCGAATTGAATTCGAATTTCTTCCATCGGTTGAAGTTGTTAGAGAAACAAGATCAAATATGAATCAGATTTGTATATCGCAAATATTGGCCAAACTGGTCCTTGGTCATCATCGCTTATAACATCAGCTCCCACGGCCGCCACTCTCCATAGAGACCCGAAACGAAGCCGACCCAAAGCACCGGAAAGATGGTTGTCGCTGTTAAACCCAGGTACAGCCCAGTACATTGCAATGCGTGCCTAGCCAATCACGTGAATATAATACAATGGCACTGTGATTCTATTCAGAGTTGGATGGATCGGGACGGGCGTCATGGGTGCCAGCATGGTCGGGCACATCCTGGTAGGTTGTCCCGTATCTACTTCGATGTATAACATCGTATAGGACTAAAGCTCTTTACTGGTACGTGGACTGGGAGATTAGAGAAAAGGCTATGACGTAACGGTGTTCAACCGCACACCCTCCAAGTGCAAGCAGCTGATCAAGGAAGGCGCCCAGGTTGCCAGCTCCCCCGCCGAGGTGGCCAAGGTATCTGGTACGTAGGTACTTGTACCAGGCAGCAACTTGCTGCTACTCAATGATCATCAGCCTGCTTGTGGCTGTGCTAGACATTGTATTTGGTATCGTGGGCTATCCAAGCGACGTCCGCAAGGTGTTCTTGGACCCGGAACGAGGCGTTTTGTCTTCGATTAAGGCAGGCGGTGTCATTGTTGACATGACCACGAGTGAACCGTCCTTGGCCAAGGAGATCTACGAGACTGCAAAGCTCAAGGGCGTCTCGAGTTTGGACGCTCCTGTCTCTGGTGGCGACGTCGGTGCACGTGAGGCCACACTGTCCATCATGGTCGGTGGGGACTCTGCCACCGTCGAGTCCACGCGGCCGCTGTTTGAACTCATGGGCAAGAACATCTGCCACATGGGCGGAGCCGGTGCTGGCCAGCACACCAAAATGGTCAACCAAATCCTGATCGCCACGAACATGATTGGCGTCGTCGAGGGTCTTCTCTATGCGCAGAAGAGCGGCTTGGACGCGGACGAGGTCATCCGCGCTGTGAGCGCAGGAGCTGCAGGCTCGTGGTCGATCAGCAATCTGGGACCGCGAATTGCCGAGCGGAACTTCGATCCTGGCTTCTTCGTCGAGCACTTCGTCAAGGACATGGGTATCGCAATGAAAGAGGCCGAGAGGTACGACACAGGACACGGTAGCGTCTTGGAGTGGGTGCACTACTTGGAGTTTGTATTGGCTGACGTGCTTCATGTGTTCTTGTACCTTATGTTTTGGGCAGCATGAACCTCGCTCTTCCTGGCCTCGCACTTGCCAACCAGCTGTACGTGGCTGTGAAGGCTCAAGGCCACGGCCGCTTGGGGACGCACTCGCTGATGCTCGCACTTGAGCAGCTCAATGGCATTGGCTCGTCTGCTGCATGCACGTGAGAGAGAGAGAAGAAGAGGCGAAGGGATTGTCGCAGGGACTTCGCTAATTCGCCTACGATTCGCTAATTCGCCTACGATTCGCTAATTCGCCTTAGATCCGCTAATTCGTACCCGATACCTCGAGAGAGAAAAGTCGCCTAACAATTTCTAACGACCTGACACAAACTTGCCCATACAAATCGCCTTTTGAACGTAACCCAATGGACGTTTCGGATAAAGAACTCGAGCAGCCGCTTGTCGACGCCCACGGAGAAGCCCCGCTCCCGCGTCCAGGAAGCACGAACGCTCGTCATGCGATGTATAATCCACTCGTGGATGCAAGCGATGAAGAAGAGAAGGAGGAGCCGCAAACGCGGTGTCAGGGGACCCATCCACAAGGGCAGCAGCAAAAGATGACATATGCTGCACCGAGTGTTCATCCGTATGCTGTGCCTCCATACCAGCCTCATGGCTACAGTGGAAGTATAGGCAATGGATGGGGTGGAGGTCAGGGTGAAGAGAGCAGAGGTGACAAAGGACTCTTGGTAGATATCGTCTTCAGTGGCATGTACACGCTAGCGGCTGTGTTCACGATTGTTCAAGGCTTTGGCATGCTCATTCAATTTACATACGCAGCTGGTGAGTTCTTTTTCTGCATGGATATGCTTGGACCGTGCTAATGTGTCGATTGGTGATCGATTGATTTAGTATCGCTGGGTTTCTACACGATGGCGTTCGGTAAGCTGTTTGATGTGTGGGGAAGGAGGGAATTTTGAGGACATTGGGGGACTTACGTACAGTGCTTCTGTGTGTGGTTTATAGGTGCTGCGGTGATTATGTATGACCTCAAGTCGGTGGTGAATGGCGTGAGCGTGGAGATGTACTTGCCATTCCTGGGCAACTACATTGGTCGCGCTGCGACTATTCTATTCTTTGCCGTGTTGTGTGCCCAAACGTACGAGTTCGCGAGCTGGACCAAGTTCTTTGTATTGTACAACTTGGTGGTCGCTACGCTGCAGGGATTCGTTTATTTTACTACGAAGACGGTGACGCCGAGTCATTCTCAAGCAGACGATCTACCCGACTTGTAAGGCTGTGGCAACATGTGATGGGGCAAATAAATGTGCTATTGTTTCGTCCGGGGCATTCTAGTGTCGTGGAGTGCCTCTTTGTAAGAGCTGTCCGATGGACCTGACAGTATACCGAGTAAACTATTAACTACCGGTCGAAACGTCCGCTTTAGAAGCCACGGAAGTTGAACCACACGCGGATCTGATAATCAATCTGATAATCGAGCTGTGTCATCGATCGCTTAAATTCCACACACAACGTTGACATCAAAATCTCGAAGCGGCAAGTGTTCAGAAAATCCGCGGATTTTATATTTGTGTTCAGTCGCGCGAAGGAATGATGGTCGATCTGGAAGAATATTTTCCGATCCAAACGCGCAGCTGGCTTATTGTAAGCGACGCGACATCTGGGATATGTAGGGAACCTTCTGGAAAATAATCTATTCTGGCCAACGGGAAACGACGCACGCACACGTCCCAGATGCTGTTTTCTGACTGATTTGACGACTGCTGCCTTTCAGCCCCTGCGCCTTCAGACTTCATTCTCCAATTTTCCGACTGGAACATAAGCGCAAGAAAGAAGACCAAGACGCAACTGACAATTTCAAGATGCAGATTTTCGTGAAGACGTTGACAGGGAAGACGATCACGCTGGACGTGGAGCCGTCTGACTCGATTGACAATGTGAAGCAGAAGATCCAGGACAAGGAGGGCATCCCGCCTGACCAGCAGCGGCTGATCTTTGCCGGCAAGCAGCTGGAAGACGGCCGTACGCTGAGTGACTACAACATCCAGAAGGAGTCGACGCTGCACCTGGTGCTTCGCCTGCGCGGTGGCATGCAGATTTTCGTGAAGACGTTGACAGGGAAGACGATTACGCTGGACGTGGAGCCGTCTGACTCGATTGACAATGTGAAGCAGAAGATCCAGGACAAGGAGGGCATCCCGCCTGACCAGCAGCGGCTGATCTTTGCCGGCAAGCAGCTGGAAGACGGCCGCACGCTGAGCGACTACAACATCCAGAAGGAGTCGACGCTGCACCTGGTGCTTCGCCTGCGCGGTGGCATGCAGATTTTCGTGAAGACGTTGACAGGGAAGACGATCACGCTGGACGTGGAGCCGTCTGACTCGATTGACAATGTGAAGCAGAAGATCCAGGACAAGGAGGGCATCCCGCCTGACCAGCAGCGGCTGATCTTTGCCGGCAAGCAGCTGGAAGACGGCCGTACGCTGAGCGACTACAACATCCAGAAGGAGTCGACGCTGCACCTGGTGCTTCGCCTGCGCGGTGGCATGCAGATTTTCGTGAAGACGTTGACAGGGAAGACGATCACGCTGGACGTGGAGCCGTCTGACTCGATTGACAATGTGAAGCAGAAGATCCAGGACAAGGAGGGCATCCCGCCTGACCAGCAGCGGCTGATCTTTGCCGGCAAGCAGCTGGAAGACGGCCGTACGCTGAGCGACTACAACATCCAGAAGGAGTCGACGCTGCACCTGGTGCTTCGCCTGCGCGGTGGCATGCAGATTTTCGTGAAGACGTTGACAGGGAAGACGATTACGCTGGACGTGGAGCCGTCTGACTCGATTGACAATGTGAAGCAGAAGATCCAGGACAAGGAGGGCATCCCGCCTGACCAGCAGCGGCTGATCTTTGCCGGCAAGCAGCTGGAAGACGGCCGTACGCTGAGTGACTACAACATCCAGAAGGAGTCGACGCTGCACCTGGTGCTTCGCCTGCGCGGTGGCATGCAGATTTTCGTGAAGACGTTGACAGGGAAGACGATTACGCTGGACGTGGAGCCGTCTGACTCGATTGACAATGTGAAGCAGAAGATCCAGGACAAGGAGGGCATCCCGCCTGACCAGCAGCGGCTGATCTTTGCCGGCAAGCAGCTGGAAGACGGCCGCACGCTGAGCGACTACAACATCCAGAAGGAGTCGACGCTGCACCTGGTGCTTCGCCTGCGCGGTGGCATGCAGATTTTCGTGAAGACGTTGACAGGGAAGACGATCACGCTGGACGTGGAGCCGTCTGACTCGATTGACAATGTGAAGCAGAAGATCCAGGACAAGGAGGGCATCCCGCCTGACCAGCAGCGGCTGATCTTTGCCGGCAAGCAGCTGGAAGACGGCCGTACGCTGAGCGACTACAACATCCAGAAGGAGTCGACGCTGCACCTGGTGCTTCGCCTGCGCGGTGGCATGCAGATTTTCGTGAAGACGTTGACAGGGAAGACGATTACGCTGGACGTGGAGCCGTCTGACTCGATTGACAATGTGAAGCAGAAGATCCAGGACAAGGAGGGCATCCCGCCTGACCAGCAGCGGCTGATCTTTGCCGGCAAGCAGCTGGAAGACGGCCGTACGCTGAGCGACTACAACATCCAGAAGGAGTCGACGCTGCACCTGGTGCTTCGCCTGCGCGGTGGCATGCAGATTTTCGTGAAGACGTTGACAGGGAAGACGATTACGCTGGACGTGGAGCCGTCTGACTCGATTGACAATGTGAAGCAGAAGATCCAGGACAAGGAGGGCATCCCGCCTGACCAGCAGCGGCTGATCTTTGCCGGCAAGCAGCTGGAAGACGGCCGTACGCTGAGTGACTACAACATCCAGAAGGAGTCGACGCTGCACCTGGTGCTTCGCCTGCGCGGTGGCAACTAAGTAACGCAGTATCGGTGCAATGAATAGTTGATGTGATATAGGATTAAACGCTTTTACGTCTGCTTTCTAAAATGTTTCATTCTACTTTTGTGCTATGAAACTTATTGTCAAATTGTAACTACCTTTCTAGCACTCTCGTCACCTGCCAAATCTAATTCTTTTACCTCTGTGCATCTGACTATTTGCACCAGTTTGTGAGGAACAAACACTCCCGTTGTCATTGCCGAAATTTCCAGGTTGCGAAACGCTTATGGGCTGTGGACTAAGTGGTCGCGGTTTAGTCGAGACAAAAACAGGTGCGGGACTGACAAGACAAATCAAGCTGCAGTTCGTATCTAGCGCTTCTGAGCTACCCAAGCCTCCCTGCCGGTGTTCAGCGCCGTGGATGAGGCATACCGTGTAAAACTATGCCGGAAACCGGACTCAGTCCCGGACATGTTTGTCCCTAACTTCGACCAGCAGTTGTGGGTGAGAGATCTATCATCTAAATTTGTGCCAAGCAAAAGTCAGCTACTTTGTAATAGGTGCGGGCAGAATTCTAAATTTGGGCCAAGTGGACGTCACCTGTCACAAAAAGCCGCTAAATAGAGCCGCTGAACAGAGCGCGTCCAACATTGCGCGGTGGCGCATCGATTGTCCCACAGTATCTCCAGGTGGTCGCCGATGCGGCCAGAGGATCACCATTATCCAATCTGCCACTTTCTGCCTTCAGCCTCATCTTCCTCTTCCGTCTCCGCTCATAGACCATGCCCACTCCGCACAGCAACGACTTTCACATGCTCTGGAAATACGCCAGATCCGGAGATGAAGTCAAAGTCCGACAGCTGATCGAGGAATCTGCTGCCGTGGCGCGTAATCTGATAAACCTCAAGCATCACCGCAAAGGTACTACGCCTCTCATGGAAGCCGCAGCGTACCGTTGCAACGAGCCAATTGTATCGGAGCTCATTGCATCCGGTGCCGATGTAAATGAAGTCGACGACACGAAACTCAAGAACACGGCACTGCACTATGCCGCGAAGACCAACCGAGACCCGCTGGTTGTCGAAACGTTATTGGAGGCAGGCGCTGATCCTTATGCCGTCAACCGCAAGGGCTTTACGCCGCTGGACATTGCTCGTCAAAAACGTCGAAAAGCTGTTGGTGCTGTGCTCCTGAATTACATGAAAGTCCACGTCGGGTGGCTGTTTCTTCGTGGCAAATTCCGCTGGAACAAGCGCTGGGGCGTCGTCGTGGCTTGCAACAAGCAACGCACTTCTACGGAGCTCTGCATCTTCCGTCAACCAGGCGACCTTCGCCCCCTCGTGGTTATGCTCATTGACGAAGCTGCACGGATGACGCAATTTCCGTCTACAGACAGTTACTCGTGGCTTCAACGTAACTACGCGTTTGTCTTTGATAAGCCCGTCATGTGCCACCGCGTGAAGCGAGAGAAGTTCACGCGCTCGCCGATATGCAAAAAGACAATGAGTCTTGACGACGTTCGGACGCTCCACTATGTGTTTGCTGCCGACAGCTTGAATAATCTCAACCAGTGGCGTCGCGTGCTTCAGAGTTCCAACTTTGATCCGCTCGAGGGCCGCTCGTCCATGAATCGGTCGTCCCTTGTCGAGGCTCAGAACGGCGAGCTGTACTACTGGCCGCAAGAGCTGGTCGAAAACCTGCGCTCAACAGTTTTGCGCGAACAGGAAATGCAGAGACAAGGATCAATCGACTCACAAAAGCAGCAACTCGGTGCCACACCGGAGCAAAGCAGCATTGTTGCAACTACCGGGCTTCCTGATCCACTAGCTTGCGAGCAACCAGTGCAGCCGTCGACTATGTACAGGATGTCGGACGATGAAGCGTCACCAAACTTACTCGTACAAGGTTTGGCTGGTCAAACAGCTGATCGGTCTTCAGCAGTGCACTTTGCGTCCCCTCATGCGGTGGACAGCAACGCGGTATCTCCAGTGGTGGCCCAGCAGCCGTTTAACGATGAGCCCCGTCGAACCAGCTCAAGCACCAGCATCGTCAGCAGGAATGAACCCGAATCCACCGACCCCGAGTTTGTACCTGGAATGGTGCTTTTGCCCGGCAGCAAAGTACCTCAGCAGCATTTACATCAGAGCAAGAACGAAGTCGGGCATGACGAAGAAGTCGATCGTCGGAACGACTTAGCCGGACGGCTGTTGTAATAGAGCGTCGGTAGAAACAGGAAGATACGTTATCGTCCGGTCTATGCGGGACTTTAGTGACGTAGCGAGATGGAATGGCAATTACATTTTCTGATACGTCAATAAAAATGACTGTTTTAACCACTTTTGCCGTTTGTTGAGGAAGTACGCCCGTTGATGGCATGTCTCACGGTGCATGCACAGACACGTGTACCACGCCGAAAAATGAATTATAGAAACGATATCCATCTGATTACCGGTATATACTATCGTTTCTATTTTTAAGTACGTTCTACGCATGTCGACGTCACCACCTCGTAAGAAAAAGGAAATAAGTTACCGACTAGAAGCAAGCTGACGCGTTCTTTCCTTTTTCGCATTCTACCTGTCTGCACGGATAAACCACCCACGAGAGAGATCAAGAGAGACTGCAGCAAGTCAAGTCTAACGAACTACTCGACCACGCAACCGAGAACCACGAACTGCTTCTTCCCCGCTTTAATGACGTGTTTCAACTGCTGTGGGGGCGTGAACGCCCGCATGTTGTGCCTCACAGCGTGTGCTATTATCGAGTACATGTCGCAGAGTGTCGTGCTGGTGCTAGGACCGATGGTGGCGCTCCATTTCTATCCGGACACATCGTTCCCTCGTCTGGGTTTCTATACGGCCATCCTCTCTGGCTCGGGCTTCCTCGGTCACGCACTTAGCTGCAGCTTCTGGATCAACTCGGCTCGGTCGCTCCAAAGCAGTAAAGGGGTGATTTTATGGGGTCTGGCTGTCACTGGCGCGGGTTTTTTCAGCTTGTTACTATGCAAGAATCTTGTAGCCATGTCACTCGTCCGGTTCGCCACGGGCCTCTGTAGCGGCGTGTCACCCGTGGCGCTCATTGAGATTGATAATATCTGTGGCAGTCGACAGACGAAACTGGCTCTAGTGGCTAAAGCACTGGGTGGGGGACTAGGGGCCATTGGCACATTTGCGTTGCTCACCCTCGGTACAAAACTGTCCAAGAGCTCGGAAGAAGACCCGGCAGAGCGAGACTCGTCGCTGTATTTCTACCCATTTTGTTTCGTGTCGATCATGGCGTGGATTGCTGTGATCGTGATGCTCGTGGCACTGCGTCTGCGAAGCCGGGCAACGTCGTATACGCAGCTTGCAGAAGAAGACGACGACTTTCTGAGCTTTACGCCGCAGGTCCAGAGTGAGACGCAGACTGCGCTACGCTCGTCGACTAGTGCGAACGCTAGTAGCACATGCAGCAGTGAGTGCGGTAGTCCTGTAGGACCTACTGTTGCTCATGTTAAGTCGGTGTTTGAAGAGGCTTTTGGACGAACAGCCACGAGCTCGGGGATTAAGAAGGCGATGGCCTCACCGACAGAGTTAGCAGCCATTACGATGCTTGCCACGCCACAGCCGCATTTTCGATTAATCCGTCGAATTATGCCTCATTACTATCATGGCTACACGTCAGACGGACACTTGGTCGTATGGGACTTTGTTGGCAGGGTCAATATGGACAAACTTAATGCTGCGGGCTATACGACTTCGGATCTGCGTGATCACTACCACTTCTTCTTGGCCTTCGCACAGGAAATGTTACTACGCACTTCGACACAAAAGATTGTTTACGTCGTGGATCTGGACGGTCTTTCGCTCGGCGATGCCGACGCACGCGCTGTGGATTGTGTCTGTGCAGTAGTCAAGACATTACAACGAGAGTTGCCGAATCGTCTCCAAGTCCTTGCAGTGCTAAATTCGCCTGTATGGTTCTCTCAGGTCATGAAGCGCATTCGCCCGCATTTAGCAAAGCGTACAGCAGACAAGGTGTCGTTTTTGTCCAAGGAGACAGCCACTCGAGACTTGATTGCACTCATCGGCGTTGACAGTCTACCTCAACGCTATGGTGGACGTAATGGTGTAGAGATCGGCAAGAGTGCACAGGAACGCTCACTGGACACTCTGCTGAAGCGAACAACGGCGCCGCTGGAGCGCACGATTGAAATTGTCGGCACCCCGCGATCGCAGCGCCCCAGCGTTGACCGCTCACATGCTGGTACTACACGTTGTAACGTGAGTGACGACGGCAGCGACGAAGAGGCGTTCTTTGACTGCTCGGAATATGGTTTGCAAGGCGTCGAAGACGTGGAGGATCAGGAGCCGGAGATCTCAGTGGTCATTGTCTCGCAGTCCACTCCCTCCCCCAAGACTGAAGCTACTGCCCGCAGCAGTTCGGCAACATCCGGGTCCTACCAGTCATTGACAAAAAAGCCCGTGAAGGCGGCTCGATCCTCATCAAACCCTGTCAATGCTTCCACGCCTGAACTCACGATTACGCGCGAGCCGCTGGCCTGTTTGGTCCTGCTGGTGTATTTCTTCTGGTCGTTGGTGCAGCTAAGTTTCGACGAGATGCTCCCGCTGTGGTTCTTCAAGCAAAACTTGACGGCATTAGGTGGCAGCGTGCATGCTGAGCCACCCTCTTTGCGGTCGACTGTGTCGTCCATCACGCTCACTGTGTCTGGCACGCTGGCCTCGTTGTCCCTGGCGGTTCTTCTGGGCCAGACGGCGTCCGCTTTTGTCTGTTCTTCTGCTCGGAATGTCATGACGCCACTTGCCACGCTACGTTTTGGCTTGCTCCTCCAAGTCCCGATACTGGGCTGCTTTCCGCTCATTCATCGCTTCAAGATGGAAGAACTGCCGTTTTGCTGGGTCCTGGTGGTAGTAGTGCTTGCGCTCAAGCAGCTTGTTGCAGGTGTGGCATCCCACGGGATAATGGCGCTCCTGGACAACTCGGTTGTTGTGGACCGACGGCTCGCAGTACATCGTGCTTCCCAACGCATTCGATACGTGGCTCACTTTATCGGGAGCGCTGGAGCTCCCGCTCTATTTGCGCTCCTGGGCTACTTTGACCAGGCGTTCCCTTTCGACCAGAGTCTGCTGTACTTCGTACAAGCGTTGGGACTCGTGTTCCTCTTGTGTTTCTCCGTGGCAGTCCCTAGTCGAATGAACTTCCCCGTGCTCTTCAGTCTGGGCAAGCGGTGATCGAATGTGTTGATGAGAAGAAACACTCACGGACTTAAGACGACGAGCAGATGGACAAGTAGAACGGATGAACGGTGGAGCGAACGCGCCTTCAATGAATGATACGTAAATTCGTAAGTAAGTATGATATCGATATCTACATTGCTACTCGCTCCCGTTAACCTGTACGGTAGATGCTCAGTCCTCCAGAGGTGCTCGGGGTAGGGACCGCCAACCTGCAAGCTGCGAGCCAGGAAGACAGACCCTCAGCTAGCTAGCCAGGAAGACAGACCCTCAGCTAGCTAGCCAGGAAGACAGACCCTCAGCTAGCTAGCCAGGAAGACAGACCCTCAGCTAGCTAGCCAGGAAGACAGACCCTCAGCTAGCTAGCCAGTCAGCTAGCCAGTCGGTCCAGTCAAGTCCCTTCATATACTCCCTTCCTTGGTCGGCAAGAACGCGCTCATGCCCGAACGCTGGTACTGGACGAGTACGAGCACCAAGACGAGATTCAAGAGTACGAGCGAGTAAAACTGCACGTAAAAGATCACGTCCCAGTGAAAGATCGCCATAAAGTAGGCAAGATAGAGGACCGTAATATGGGAGCTGATGCCCAAGAATGACGCGACGCGTACGAGGCCGCTAAAGCGTTGACGGTATGCAACGTGGTACTCACTGGTACAAGTCGCCAGGAGCTCTTGGCGATCCGTTTCTGCCTGCGAGGCGGCATCCGACGTGAAACTGGCTTGCACAGTGAGGTAGACGGTGTAAATCCCCAGCAACATCGTGTCCAGAGCACAAGCTGCCTGTTTCCGTGCAGCACGGTACTCGGCCCCTACACTCGCTGCTGTCTCGCCGTCACATTCCGACTGGGGGAGGGCGTTTTCCATGTACACGTTCTTGATACGGTCGTAGACAATGGCATGGAGCCAGAGCGACACGCCGGACCAGAAGCCGAGGTGGAAGTAGAGCACGTGGCCGCCGTAATGGTGCTGCATGATGTCGCCCAAGATCCAGCAGTTGGGAGCAATGACGAGGCCGTCGACGACGCCGTCCAGGATGCGACCTGTGCGGGTTCCGCGTTTGCAGAGACGAGCCACTTGGCCGTCTGTGCAGTCGGACACGATCCAGGCAAACATGAGGAGTGCGGCAGAGAGCAGGGAGTGCGAGGGTGCCCAGGCCAGAGGGTAGTGGAACTCCGAGTCGTAGAGACAGAGCGCGGCGCCCCAGCCGAGAAAGAGGCCGAAGATCGTGATCTGATTGGGCGTAATCACGAATGGCAAGTAGCTCACGATCACGGCCGGCACGGCGGCAAGACGTCGGTGCCAGTAGTAGTCAATGAGCTCCTCGACGTCGTACATCTTGGTGCACGTGGCCTTGTGGTAGCGGTCGAAAACGGTCTCGTGGACACTCGATTCTTTCATAGTGGAGGTGGACGTGGTGGGGGGAACGGGGGAGGGCGACACCTTGGAATGCGGTTCCGGCGCGAGCTTGAGCGTGTCCGACGACTGCTCGTCGTCGCTGCTGACGGGTGAGGCGGACCGCGACCCGTTGCGGTGCGTCATGTGTTTGGTCGCACTGGCTTTCTTCATGGAGCCGTACTGCTCGTTTGTCAGCTGGATCTCGACCATGCGGGTCATGACGGAAGTAAAATTCGCACTTAAGCACGCACTTGCTTCTTCGAGGTCGAATCTAGAAATGAACGTTGGAGATCGTTTCAAAAGTGGAGCGAGCGTGTCGCATAGACTGGAGGAGGGAGGGTAGGGCACTAACGACACACTGACTTACTACTCACATAGGATGGTGTTTGACGACATACGACGGGGCGTTTGTATAGGGGCGAGGACGGAAAAACCTTGCCCTGTGGCCTACGGGATAGGGGCAATCGATTATGTTGATGTAAGAGAGGACGTCGCCTGGGGGCGAGCGTCCGAGATGTTCATTGATTGAGGTTGGACAAACCGCACGTATGGCTGCGCTGTGGGATCTCGATTACGTTCAGCGAAGCGCAATCGGAAAGGATTGCGTGACGCCCGAACTGGTGGAAGTTCGAGCCAATTGTGTCTGGTCAGTGCCGTCTGTCTCTACGTTTGTGTAGCTAGTAAAAAGATAGTTTACAGTTATGGGGGAGGCTCCACACTCATTCGATCGAAACGTGAGGTGTGTCGATGCGTTCGACGTTCGAAAAGCTTTCGCTGGTCAACAGCAACATGTGGAGAGGTCGCTCAAGACAAATGCTTGAGGAACGACTGTGGCTTGGTCTGCTGGTGCGCGAGCCAGCATTCAGTTACCAGAAAGAGGCAACCTCATGGCGCGTGAGACGCCAGTCCTGATCGACGATCGACCGTCCACATGTCTCTAGTCATCGTCTCACGATCGATACGACGAAAGGGTTCCAACTGCAGGGGCTTCTGACCAGTTCTTTTGCGTGCATGCTTTTCGTGTCTTTCTGATAGCCACGAGCAGCTTGCGACGCAGCTGTTCTCAGCAGCCATCCGACATGTCCGTGGCTGTCTCTTCCAAGGTCGGATTACAGTGTGCAAGTTGTGCCTTTCGTCCCTTCCTGGTACGTTCTCAGTCGAGAAGGCGTGCCTTCACACGCGTAACAAAGTCGCTTGAGCGTCGAATAGCCTCGTCTAGTTCCTCAACTTGGATGTCCAGTCTACTAGCTGTGCTTTTGCACGAGCACAACATTGTTGATGCCCCACGGCTAGATGGATACCTGCCATCATCACATACCACGTAACGTCCGCGTCCACCGATAATGACATTCCAAGAAGTGCGACATTTTCCCGAGCTCCAATCAGGGAGATGGTGGCAGGCAGCCTACCAAATAAACACATAAGTGATTTTAGAGGCTCATATCTCCCCTTTTTCTTGTATTCCATGGTGATCTTTTAGAACTACTGTCGGATATAGAGAGTAGTGCAGTGGCGAGTATCGGCTTCCGCTGTTGTCACTTGCAAAAGACCGGTATAGAATATGAGAGCTCGAGCCTTTTTTACAGCAAATGACCTTGCCAGATGTTGCTAATGCCACCTTCTGTCGCTCTTGTGACAAAGCAGTTGCAGAAATCATTTATACCTGATGAGACATCCAAACCTCTGAACGAGATGGATGACCAATTATTGGGCCTTCGAAAGAATGCCGAACTTACTTTTCGCGTCGATAGGTGGCTACAAAGACCACGGGATTTCATCGTGTATGCGACTGTTGCGTCTCTTCGTAACGATGACGGAGAGGAGACTGGTTCGCAGCGTCGTTATTGACCTTGAAAGACAGATAACTGATCGAAGCGGTTGCATTCGAAGAATGTGTAGCAAAAGCGCGTCCACTTAGCCAGAATTTGTAGCATCTTCTCATGAGTAAAAGAAGCAAGCTGAAGGTACTGTAAGACCCGCCGCAAGGCTAAAGCACCATATCGTGCACGAATTAAAAGTAGCTTTCTCGAAGCAGCCGCACAGCACAGCGTGAAACCCTCTACTACGCCCCGCATGCTCACAAAATAAAACTGATGTATCACAGCAGCCTTTTCATGCAGCTAGCAGTAGCGCTTTAGAAACATGCGGAGTTGGTGCAGGGTGTCCATAGTGCAGGCCAGGAAACTAACCTGCACTGTTCAGAGTAGCTCGTAATGGCAGGGCCGACCAACTGTCCAACTGAAGCACAAGCGCGATCGAATGGGACACCAGCATCGTTGGGAGCTTCGATCTTGCTGTATCCTCTGTACTTTTTGCACGACCGCGGGCAGCAACGACCCAATCGTGACCAACCGAGTGGTCCGCACTCATCCTTGCCGTGATTGTTGAAGTCGCGTTTGAACCGTAAACGGAATCTTCGTTGAAATGATCTGCAAGCAGTGTCAGGGATAAATTCTGTAATTTGCATGTCAAGCAAAAAGAACTTACTTGGCTCAAGATGAGATAGTACATGAAGTAGTCAGAGCTGCAGTCTCTGAGCAACACCTGAGATATGGCACCGTTAGGAGTACGACAGTACGTTAGAATTGTATCCATGACACAATTCCTAAGACACCACTACTTCATGGCACTACTCCACAGCAATCATATGTGCATATAGTGTCTTTCGCATAATACATGCGATGCTCCGACATCTGTGCCACACAAATATCGACACACAAACATTGTGTAACAATAGCTTTTCTTCTACACAAATCACATTATCACCACAACACACTGAGCTCATAATAAGACCCCATCTATTCACACACACAAGTTGACAATGGCCGTCACCGTCGTCAGCAGCAGTCACGATCAAGCCAAGACGCCGTCGTACCGCTACGTGACCGAAGACGGCGTTGCTCATATTTTGGCCTATCGCTATAGAGGCAGCGACGCTTCACTCTTGTACAACCACGTGATCTCTCCATTGGCTCAGTGGCTCGTTAACCACGTGCTGTCACCTCGCCTAGCACCAAACGCCATTACGATTGGCGCGCTCTCGCTCGTCGTGTTGTCACACTTGATCATGCTCTGGTGACGTTGTTATAGCGATCTGGTAGATTGTTCAAATGGGTACAAAACTGACGAATGTATCGCGACTCGGTGGATTGTACTCTGCAGGTATGCGCCCAATATGGAAGAAGAGGCGCCGCGGTGGGTGTACGCCACCGCAGGTTTATCACTGCTTTTGTACCAGATTTTAGACGTTGCAGACGGGAAACAAGCTCGAAAAACCGGCAACTCGTCGCCGCTCGGTCTCTTGTTCGATCATGGCTGTGATGCACTGAATGTGGTTATTAGTGCGTGTACGTTTGCGTCTACGATAAGGCTCGGAGCGACGTATTGGGTATTGAGTGTCTTGCTGGAAAGAGTGGAGACAGAGCGTTCTGATGATGTCATTGTTACGTTTCGTGTGCTTGGTGTTGTTGTTGTTGTCGTTGTTGCTGCGGGTGGTGATGGTGGTGCTTGTGATGCTGGTTGTGCTAGTCTCTACTGCTTTTTCTTGCACCAGCCATGGTGTTCTTCATGGCGACGTGGGAGGAGTACTATACCGGCACACTGGCGCTTCCGGTGATTAATGGACCCAACGAAGGCTTGCTGATCATGTACTCGATCTACGTTGCCACGTCGATCGTTGGATCGACGGTATGGACGCAGCCGAATGCTGTCTTTCCGCAGCTGAATAACAATCAAGTCTTCGTCTTGTTCACGGTCAGCCTTGCGACTGTGCAGTGCATTTTCAGCGGTAAGTTATAGTTTCGTTTGTGTGTGAATATGACTTGTTTGTACGTGCTAAAGTTGTTCATGCTTGTGTCGACTGTGCAGCGGTCGTCGCTATTCGATCGATGAAGCGCAAGGCAAAAGATGGCGCTGCGGCACTGGTTGGAATGACGCCTTTTATTGCGCTCGTCTTGCTGTCTGCGCTTTGGGTGCTCTGGTCTCCGTCTGATGTGTTGTCGGACCATCCACGTCTCCTTATCTGGACGGTGGGGTTTGTTTTTGCGAAGGTAAAAGATCAATCATGCTGCTGAAAGCACTGTAGCCAACCTGTGTACTTCTCGCTTACTCCTACGTGTCATGACAGATGGTGATGCACATGATGCTATCACACATGTGCGAAGAGCCGTACTGGTTGCTGCGCAAGACGTTTATGGTCCAGCTCGTTGTTTCGTTCCTGTTGGTGGCTGGCATCGTGCCTTGGGTGCGTTTATTGTTATTATGGCATAACTGAACATCGACGGACAGACTCGCTCATACGTATCGTTGCTGTGTGTAGGGCCATGAGAGCTCGGTGGTGCAGCTGTTCTTCACGATCTCACTATTGGCTTACGCGCACATGATCTACTTTCTCTCCACGGAGCTTGCCGCCATCCTTGGTATCCACATCTTCAAGGTGAAGCAGTGGTAGAGCTTTCGTACGGCATATGGTAGAAAGCTGCGAAAACAGAGCGTGGTGTAGCCACGAGAAGCACGTGATGCCAAGCGCTGACAGGATAGATGGAGGTTGCGGTTGGAAGAAGAAACGCCATTGAACTACTATATGAGAGGGTGGCACCGCGCCATTATCCCGCAATCTCTACTACTCACGATGAGAAAGCCGAGCGCTGCCGGTATTGCCCCCAACAATAGTATTGTGACGAGAAAACGCAACGTGTTCCATTCTGTCTTGGACCCCTCCTATGCACATCGACACAATCATTATCAGATGATCGTAGTCCACTTCAATGGCACAAAACAGTAGCTCCAGCGAAACGTACCGTAACCTGCGGCACATGCACTGCTGTCTGGAGTTGACTCACGCGCTTGTCCAGTAGCTGATAACGCTGCACCATACTCTTCACTGCCTCTTGCATTTCCTGTTGCACCTTCTGGAGTGCATCCGACATCAATTCCGTGCGCTCGTCACGCATCTTCCCATTGGCAACGACACTAATTACATCTGCTTTGATCTGCGAAATTTCAATCGCGCGGCTCTGCTCCTGCAGCTCGGCATCGTATTTCCGACGTTTGCTATCCGCTTCCAGTTCGCTCAGCTGCTCCCGTTGCACGCGGAGTTCATCCAGCATATCATCGTGCAACGTCGCCACGTCGTTGTGATCCGGGTCCTGGTCATTGTCCGTGTGCGACTGCACCGAGTGCAGCAACTTGCCTTGCACAAGCTGCGTCAGCTGCTGGTTCAAGTTCTCCAGCGACGGAAAGATCCCACTCGCGTGTTTATCAAACTCCACCTGATTCTGCACCAACTCGTCCTTTTGCTGCACCAATTGCGCAATCGTCTCCTCCATCTGCCGCACGTACGTGTGGAGCTCCTCGTGCGTCGTGGGGTTTTCCCCTCGTTTCCCATCCAGCAGCTCATCACTATGGCGGACGTCTCCTGTATCTCCAACACGTCCGTTCGTCGTCCTCGTCCTTCTCTCGCCTTCCAGCGCCTCGTCGTCGTGACGACGAGGCGTGACGTCGTCACACTGGAGCGCTTGCTGTACACCGTCTGCTGAACACTCACGCAGGTCCTTTGCAGTCGTAGCAATAGGAGTCGATTCAGTAGTAGTAGTTGGACGAGAAAATTTAGCCATTTGGATACAATCGACTGGCCGTCGTTTCGCGCGGGGAATAAGAAAAGCAGACGGAGCAGTCCCTGCGTCCTTCTCTACACTGGGCCACTTGAGCTGCTCGTCCGAGAGCTCTGCGAGCCGCATACGGTCGGACCGTATCGCGTCTTTAGCGCCTGGAAGATCCTGCTGCTTCTTTTGTTGCTTTAGCCGCTCTCTGGACGTGCCATGGTCGACGTCCAGAGGCGAAGGGTGCGGCGTGCGACTGCGTGTCCGTCGGGCAGGTCCGTTGCTCTCGCGGTCGCTCTTGCCGACGATGATCTTTCTGTGCAGCTTGGAAAGCTCCGAGTGCGCCTTGGAGATGCGCTCGTTCAACTGCGCGTCGTCCTCTTCCTTGGAGCCGAGTCCTGCGTCGCTTGGCATGGCTCGAAAATCGATTGGGTTTCCTTTTCTGGTGCAAGAGTGATTGTTTTCGTTTCCCTCCTGATTTGGCAACGCGACTCTTGATTACGCAACTTGACAGCGAGAAATGCGTATCATCAACATCGCAGTTGCAGTTGCGGAATCGAGGGGAAATCATCTCGTCTGTGATGTTGCACGGTCGGCCTTCAACATGCAAAAAAGGAGCTGCGCAATTGATTCCATTGTGGTTACACCTTGTAGCTAACGGTTGAGAGATCAGATCTTGCGATAGTCATCTCCTTCCTTACACCTTTTCGCCACCCACGAGTGTGAAGGCCTCTATTTACTGCTCAAACGTGTCGGGCATTGGCTCATCTGCGAGTCCTGTAGCAGTTTGGCCTGCAACTCCTTCCGCTGCAGCTGCCGTGACGATGGACAGCGAGCGAGATGAAGGTTGAGCGCTTAGCTTTTCCTCTAGCGTCTGTGGTGCTGCATCCTGAAGTAACATTTAACAAAAGGTATACGTTAGTGAGCTGACAACTCAATTCAATACAATAAATAGTCAATCGTCCACGTTGAGTACACAAAGCTCAATGAATCAAGACGTACTAGTGCTGCTGCGTCCAATTGTGCAAAGAGCTCCTGTCGCAGCTTGTCATGAGCCGGATTGTGCTTGGTAAAGTGGATTGTCGAGCCCATTTCATTGTTGTACACGTTCGTGAGCGACTCGTCCACACACTCTTCCACTTTGTTCAGGTAGTTTTCCGGATCATGACGAAACCTATTGATGGGCACAATCATACGACGAAAAAAAAGTCAGAGCAAGAAAAGGTACATCATAGCAGCCTTTGATCGTACATATCCAGTGCCACGCTGTTCGCAACTATTTCGGTTTCTGGGAAGTCTTTCATGTAAAAGATCCCTTTGAGATACGTGAGTACTGCCACCATGTAGTGCAGCTCGGGGTCCCATTCTGGGAACTTGGGACTCAAATCCAGCTCTTTCGTCTCTTCTTCTACATACGGATGGAAGATCGCGGTGTTGAACACAATGCGAGGATACGTGCCAGGTCCGTTGTAGCTACCAAAACAACATATGCAGATACATCACATGTCAGTTACGTTATTTCAGTTCAACTGCAGACCACAATTATACACAATCATCATTTGGTGTTACTTTTCAGGCAAGAAAATAGTAAACTTGAAAATGGCATTGCGGTAGAGCCCAGCGTGGATGAAGATGACTCCATACCACACGCGCGATTGGTCAAAACTCGGTAGTACATAGACACCGCTTGGGACATGCTGACGCAAATGTTTGTACTCAATCATAAGACCATAATCTTTCATCGTCTGGGACCGGTACTTCTGCAGCGACGACATGGGACTCCCGCTCCCGTTTTGCTGTTCATTGGCGTCGGGCAGAGACGCTTGCGAGCTGGCAATTTGTATAAAGAAACATCGACATAATGGTTCATATGTTGCAATCTAGTAGTATGTAAAAAAGGAGCTCGTGCTACTAGATGTCTAGAGGGGACGTACGCGTCCGATGATGTCTTGAGTCTCCGCAGCATGGAAGCTTTCGTTCTTTCGTTAGTCTAAATTTGAAATCTCAACTTGTTTTGGTACCCGCAGTTTGTAACAACATATGCACATCTTACTTCATTAACATCTTACTTCATGAGCAGTTTCGAACCGGTATGAACATCATACCGGTAACCTACTTCGCCAGTGGGTCATTATCAGTGACGATGACGGGCATCGAGCGCTATGGCTCGTCGGGCGCGCACACGGTGGAGGGTAACGTAGCTGGCTCTAAGGCTGCAAAGCTGACAAGACAGCGAGAGAAGCAGCAGCAGGAGTACGAAGCCAAGCGTCAGGAAATTGAGAAGACGAACCGACGAGGCATGCGCATTGACGATAACTTCCAGTCGCACACAGACAACGACGAGAGCGAGTTTAAGGCGCGTTGCGTTTGTAATCATCAAGTTTTGCAGTCATGATGTATCGCAGTTCTTAACTATGATTGCATTCTGACTGTTACCTTATTGGATACCGGATTACCGGTGTGTAGCGCCAAACAGTGGGACTCGTAACAGCTGAAGAGTTTCGGAAAAAGCGGGAGGACCTGCAGAACCGCAAGAGCGCGTTGGTGGAAGTGCAGTGCGTTTAGTTACAGTTGATGTATGGTTACAGAGAAGGTCTGTAGGGGAATTGACCCGTTCGTTTATGGTGTTCTGGCTGTCTAAAGGCCTGAGGAGAAGCAGACGGAACGGAAAAAGAAGAAGAAGAAGCGACAAGCAAAAAAGATCGGGCCGCTGTCGTTTGATTTGGACGGCAGTGGAGATGAAGCTGGGGACGAAGTGGTGGAGGTAAAACGGATGAAAAAGAGTATAAAGAATCCTGAAGTGGATACAGATTTTTTGCCGGACAAGGAGCGGGAGAAGGAAGAAGCTCGAGAGCGCCAACGGCTCCGAGCGGAGTGGGAAGCAGAGCAAGAAATCATCAAGAGTACGTGGCATGGAGTGCTGCAGGAAGTCAAATGAACCGCTTGGACTCATAATCTGTGCAATGCGTGACTTGATCAGACGAGAATGTTGCCGTAACTTACAGTTACTGGGATGGCTCCGGTCACCGGCGTGAAATCACGGTGCGTATCGTATGTTTGCGCTTGTGACGCGCTGTTCGGGCTCGTCGAGTGATTGTGTATGTTTGTCGACAGGTTCCTAAGAAAACTACGATCGGTAAATACCTGGAGCTTGTCAAGCAGCAACTGGTGTCTGAGTTTGCAGAGTTGCGTGGTGTCGGTGCAGAAAATCTGATCTATATCAAGGAGGACCTCATCATTCCTCACGTAAGTGACATGGAGACGTAGCAAAGTCAAAATGCTTACTGAGTCTGTATTGCTGGATGCGCGTTAGCACTACTCGTTCTATGATTTGATTGTAACGAAAGCGCGTGGGAAAAGCGGGCCACTCTTCTGCTTCGATGTGCACGATGATGTCCGTCTCGTACAGGACCGACGTGTCGAGAAAGATGAGGTGAGAGTTTTCCCCTCGTTACGCGTTTCTGAAGACTTGGTGTGTATAACGTGTTCTTGTGTGTCAAAAGTCGCATCCTGGCAAAGTGGTAGATCGTCATTGGTATGAAAAGAACAAGCATATCTTCCCTGCCAGTCGATGGGAAGTGGTGAGTGAATTGTTTTGCACGCCAGTACTTGAGCGAAGTTTAACGAAACGATGATGTGTGCAGTATGATCCGAATGTTGTTCGCGAGAAGTACACTATCCGTGGAAATTAGCGCATTTATTCGTGGCGAGGTCCATCAAAATATACTTCGATTGATGATTTGTTAAACCCCGAACTCGTACGTGAAAACCTGACTGCGTATTCAAACGGCAAAGAAAGTAAAAGATGATACAGCCATTCGTACCAACAGCATACGCTGTTGAGCGCGCAGCTACAACTAGTCATGTGGTGCTAGAACTGGCGACCTCGACGGCTTCAATAAAGAAGTGTAGAACCACACGGAGTCTATTCGTCCTCGTCAGACTGAATGAACTTGGAATAAGACGTGTTCTGACATTCTCCGTTGGCATCAAAGACGGCTTTGTAAAAGGATCCATCAGCTCCCACGACTAGTCGAAACAGACCGAGTCAGTCTTAGTGCTCCGTGGTACATAGCGATAGATAGTAGAGCAATACGTACCAACAATGGTGTTCTTCTCCATACCAAACGCGCAGATCGTTCGGGTTTCCGGTACGCGGAACTGGGCAAAACTCCACTCTGAGCTGAAATACTTCGGAAGTAATCCCCGCATGAAGGACAAACTACAAGCATACACCCCAACAGCAAGGTGTGGCTTAGCACATCACTTGTACTATACAAACGCCACACAAGTCACAAATATAGATACCTCGACTTGGAGTTCTCAGTACCGTCGTCTTCACCGCTGCGAGGCGCACTTTCCGCTGAGAAATGAGACGGCACGCTTTGCGACGGAACACTGCCCATCGTGGTTGGATCGGACGTGAAGCTTTGGCCAGAACCTTCTGCTGTCAGCGAAAAGACGTGCACTGTGCCCTTATCACTGGAGCACGCGAGCAAGGGGGCTGTTGGGCTGAAGCAAATGCTGTAAATCTCCGCACGATCGGCACCACGACTACACAGATACGAACCCGTCAGACATTACTACCTCCGACCACAACACATGCATTCGTGCAACTAGAAATACACCACTCACCGCAGCTCCTGCATGATCTGACCGCTTTGAGTGTCAAAGATACGAATTAGAGTTCCCTTGTCCGAGGCTGTCGCAAGGCGCGTGCCATCAAGGTTTGTGCAAATCTACAGACAAAAATGAGCTCCTAACTGTTGTATACGGCGACTATAGGACTACACACCTGTGACAACTCAGCTTCATGTGCTGTAATCAGCGTCGTTTTCCGTAGATCGTACAGCTCAATGCGGACCGTGCCGCGCGTCACACCAGGACAAGCCAGCACCGTGTTGGACGGATTCGGACACAGGGCACACAGACCTTTGGGGTTCGCCAATGTTTCGATATGATCCACTAGCTTCAGATCCGCTGCAAGAACAAACAGTGACGAAGTACGCGTTAGACAACGAACGATGCAGCTACAGACCAAGCCAGCAGCTTACAGAAATTGTAGACATAGATCTTGTTCTGCAGCACGACCACCACACTACAGGACAGCAAAAACGTCTCAGTCATCACGTATCAACACATTAACACACCGATAACGACAGCACACTACCGGTCTCGTCGCAGCTTAACAGCCTTCACCTCGCTACGAAAGCTGAGCTCGCCAATGTTGCGGCTCTGATGGTCGTCCCAGATCATCACCTGGCAAAGCGCACCACCAGCAGGTACCCACGTCAGTCATCCACGTCTCAATTCTCCGTCTCGGACATCCCAAGCTCTGTTTTTCTGCACCTTGTTAGGAGGGTATCTCGGATTGCGTCCGCCGCCCACGATAGCCAGAATGTTGCACCGAAAGAGCATTTCTACAATGCCAATGCCGCCATTAGCAAAGTCTACAGACCAGCAACAATGACAATAACAGAGGGAAAAAGAGAGAGAAAGAGAGAGAATGAGCCATCGAAAGTGGGACTGCCTCGTCTCCAACACCAACGACACGAACCTCGATGGAACGTCTCTTTAAACGGGTCACAATTGAAAATCTTGAAACCCGAATCGGTTCCACAGGCAAAGCAGCCTGACCGTACATAAATGACACACAAGTTAGGACACACACATACCGAGGGAGTAAAACGACGGAAGAAAGGGACGGAACGAGAGAGAGAGGGAGACGCACCGCTGTCCTGGTTGAAACCTGCAAAGAGGAGCTCGTTCTGTTGCTCGCGGCTGAGGTTCATAGCGGACATGACGCAGGAGATGAGCACGGGGGCGTGCACTACTGGGAGACCGGACGAATGTTTATCGGGAGAGAAGGATTGGCGACTTTTCTGACTTTAAATCGTTTTAACGATTGTATTGAAAAGGTGCGGCTGTTTTGGGAACCAAACCTACGCAAATCACGAAAAACCGAGATGCTTTT
Source organism: Hyaloperonospora arabidopsidis Emoy2 (assembly GCA_000173235.2). Classification (NCBI taxonomy): domain Eukaryota; phylum Oomycota; class Peronosporomycetes; order Peronosporales; family Peronosporaceae; genus Hyaloperonospora; species Hyaloperonospora arabidopsidis. Next base: position 187,498 of record JH598476.1, on the reverse strand, counting down.
TTGGTTCTGGAAAAGAACAGCCACCTGAAGTAGCAGAACTCGATGCCTGCGAGGATACATTTTTATGCTTGTTTAATATTCATGCGGATCCCGTTACAGTTCGTTACAACAGGATGTCGATGTTATTCGTCGAAACAAAATTAATGTCGTTTAAATATTCGGTAAAAGTCGTTGATACTCTTGGCCCGGAAGACTGCCTTGCAAGTAGTAATCACAACGTCAATGAACGCCTCTGCACTTTGTATTAGATCACGCGACACTTTCCGGCGTTACCCCAGCAAAAAGTGTTTTAAACGAAAAATCTCTGCAGTCTGCGAGTCACTAACGGTCCTACTGTCAAATAGTCGCTTACTTAACAAATGTACGCATCATCTGCTGACCGACGGACGCAATTGTCGCAATCTTGCAGCAAACAAAGGCCTTTTAACACGCAATTCACATGGTAACAAACCTTCCTATATCAAAAAAACACCCTAGTTTTCTACAGTATTCCGTATCACACCCAGCTGCACTATAACAGCGACCGACCTCTCGGTCGAAAGCAGCCTCACTTCTTCCCTCGCCTCTTGTTCCCCACACTACCGCCGTACCGCGTCACAGCTTCGCGTTTGTTCCGCTTGGCCATCAGTTTCGGGTCCAGTGGAATGTATGCATACGGCTCGAGCTTGCCCTTCTTCTTCACGTCCCCGCCAGCCTTCTTTGCACGGTACTCGCGCCCACTATTGGGATCGCTCTCGCCCCCACGTTTGCGCTTCATCCGCCCGCCCTTGTCACTGTTCTTGTTGTGGCTGTTGAGCCCCATCCGGTGCAATTGGGATGCCACGTCCTGCTTGATCTTGTCCTCGTCCTCCTCACTATCACCTCCTCCATTCATATCCTCGTCCTGATCGCCCGGGATGATCATCCGCCCGTCTTTGGTCATCTGAAACTCTTCGTCACTCTCGTCGTCCTCGCGACGGCCCTTTCGCGACGACCGGATGCTCTTTACCGCTGCATTATCATCGAGGAAATCCAAAATGTCGTCCTCGTCTTCCTGGATCACTTGGCCGCCCTTGGGCTTCCGGTGCAAGTCCTTCTTCCGTTTCAACACTTGCATCGCTGCCGCCTCGTCATCGTCCCCTTCGTCGTCCGAGTCAGCCATGAACTCTTCGAAAGCGTCTCGATTCTTCTTTGCAGCACGACGCTCAGCAGCTTCAGCGGCGAGTTCCGACTTCTTCTTGTCCTCGCGTTCCTTCGTCTTCTTAATGTGCCGAATGAGGGCCCGGTCTTCCTCCGGCACAAGAGCAGCCACGTGCTCGTATCCAAACTTGCGGCAGAGCTTGATGAGGATAATCCGGGTCTTGGCACGAAAGCGGTTCTTGCTCTCGCCGATCCAGACCAACAACCCGTTAATGATATCCGGAAGGAACGGCGCCAGCTCATTCTTCGGCAGTACTGCAATACCAAGCTTCATAAAGCCAATCACGCTCTTGATCACTTCGCGAGCCTTCTCGTGCAGCAGCATGAGAACCGTCCTGAGCAGCGCGGGCATGGCCGCTGCAATTGCAGCCTCGTCGCGACCAAACTCGAAGACCAATCGACTGAGACAAATCACGGCAGCACTTCGCATGTGGGGCGTCCGAGCGGCAAGACCACCCAGGACCATCTGGATAAACTCCATGAGTCCCGTTTGTGGGGCCCGAGCCCGCAGGAGCATCGCCATGGCCACCAACAGCTCAAAAGCTGCTTCACGAGCTTTACCATTGGCCTCTTTCGTACAAAGCATGATCTCCCCCACGAGGTTGGGCACAAGCTCCTTTTCGGCAACTCCGTCGGTTGCAGGTTGGGCCTGCAGTGCACGAATCAAATGCGCAAGCACCCGCAGCCGCATTTTCTTGGCTGATACCGAGCAAGTGAGCAGCGACTCGCAGATGGCGCGGGTAAGGTCCTGCAGCTGGGACTCTTCCGACAGGAACGTCGGGTGCAAGTCGCAAACGGCCACGAGAGCCGCGTACGATCGCTTCTGCATGGCAGCGTCCGTATCGTCCAGTAAATACGGCTTGATCACGCGGTACAGCAGTGCAACGTTGACGTCATCGACGTGAGCTAGCAAAGCTAAGGCAAGCGCCATCTGCGCATGTGATATCTGTCGCAGCTTTGTTGCACGCTTCAACTGAGTGCTAGATCCGTTAGTCTCGATGCGTTTCGCCTCCGTTGTGGCCTCCAACAGCTTCTGCATCACCTTTTTGAACGTCGTGCCAATCAGCTCGGCCTCAGCCAGCGAGGCAAAGCCTTCAAGCGTATCGAGCAGTACCTGGGCACGATCCGTGTCCTTCTCCGGGTCCAGCTCCTCCAAGAACGTAATCAGCAGAGGCACGTATCGTCCAGAAAATTTGGCCAAAGCCGCACGGTCACGTGCTAGCTTTGCTTCGTCCAGCTGCTCTTCCTCCTGCTCGGCTTCGTCACCTTCTTCAATATCGTCGTACACCAGTGCATCTTCAGTCTCAACGTGATAGCGGCGCGCAACCGACTGCAGTAAGGCGCGAGTACGCTTTACAAGGGCCTGGAGACCTTGGCACACTATCAGACGTAGCTCCGGGTAGCGCTTATCGGCCATTGCGCTAGCAAGGACTTTCGCAATCTTCTTGAAGTGCGTGTCGACATCGACGGCATGGGCACAAATGCTTGGGAATAGCGACCATAGCTGAATCGCACAAGTCTGCAGTTTTTTGGCTTGCAGCGGAGTCGCACTTGGCTCACGGACACCAGCTTCACATGCTCGAGCCATCGGTAGCATAACATCTGCGAAGAAACCAAGCTCGCCACCATGTCGTGCTGACCGAAGCGCATCACGGAACACTGGGAGAAGCCATGCACGCTGTTCGCTTACGATCTCTGTTGGATGATCGATAGGAACAACTTCAAGGAAGACACGAGGACCAAGAGCTTCAACAGCAGCGCCCGCAGCTAAGGCGAACAAGTCGGACAGTTTCTGGGCACTTCGACCGCCTTGCTGCTGCTGTGGAAGTTGGTCGGCGGCTTCGTGCAACTCACAGCACGTCACGAGGATGGGCTCGAGCGCAGGACGACTAGCAGAGCCGTAAAAGCGGAAGAGCTCCGCAAGAAGCGGGAAAACATGGTTCCACGCACCCTGGAAACGCAGTGACGTGAGGCTCTGCAGAGAGGCAAGCACTCGAGCGATATCCTCAAACGTGCTCTCGGTCTCCAGCACTTCTGGCAACATGATCGCCTTCAGAACATTCAGCAATGAGCGAGTAGCTTGTCGTTGCACGCGGTCGCTGTCCCCGGCAATGTGAGTGCACACGGCACTGACCGCGCGCGGAAGCAGTTCACGGGCCGCTTCAGCATTCACCGCAGCAAGACGAACAATTGCTTGAGACGGGATACGCACAGCATGAATAGCCACAGGTCCTCCCTGAGCGTCCTGTGACTCACTGCTATGTGCATCAAGCACAGCCACCACAAGCTTGCGAAGAGTATCAGCCGTCAGCTGCGACTCTGGTGCTGCGCTCAGCGCGTCCAGGGCTTCATACGTGACCAAGCGCAACGTCTTTGAATTGGCATCCAAGAATTTGGCAAGTGCTGCAACGAGAGACCCAACAACCTGTCGCTGGAGCAATGGCAGTGCTCCTTTGAGAAACGCCACCAGCAGCACAAGTTTCTGGTCGTCCTTCTCGCTTTTGCCGGCACTAGCAAACACGTTCTCTCCAAAGCTCGCAATGTGCGTCGACAGAGCGTCACACCCTCTAGCAGCATGGAGTTCCAGCACGTCCATTGTCCACTTCTGTCCTGCCTTGCGCACCTTGGGGCGCGTGTCCATTGCTAGCATCAGCAGCAACTGGAAGCTGCGAATCAGCTCTGGCCGTGCCCAGACAGTCGTCGACGGCTCTTGAGCCAGCAACGTCAGCGCCAAACAAGCGCTGGCGGAGCGCAACAGCGCTGCATCGTCTCCAGCTTCTTGCAACACCGTTGTCAGGCACTTGGCTACAGCCGTAAACTTGCACCGCAGCACGGCGTGCGGGACCTCCGGCAAGACCATCGACAGCAGCTGCGCAACCTCTTGACGGTGCGAGTCCGAGGCCGCGTCCAGCGCTGTCATGAGCGCGGCAAAGTACTCGGTGGGGGAGATCTCGGTCTTGCCATTGGCGCTGCTATTGCTGCTACTGCGTCGGTCGTAAATGACGTCCGTGATCACTCCCAGCACGACATTCAGCCGCGTCTTTTGCGGGTGCGTACCGTTCGCGTGCTTTCGCAGCTCCATGAACGGGTTCATTGTGGCTACGAGATAGACAGAGAGAGACAATGCGATGCAAGTCAATTCAACTCAACTCAACGCAAGCACCACCACTTGATTCGAGACGATGGGTACATTCAAAAACCACTGGCCGCCTGGGCGCAGCGCTTCAGACGACCTTCGCGCAACTTGGACCGGGTCGTGTATGTGTGCTACCTGAATCCTCTCATTAAGCATTGTCAGTCCACCAGCGGGTGCGTCATCCCGGTCTTTTGGAGTGACGGACGACTTGTCATACAGCATCCACTCGCCCCACTCTCGGCCGTTTATTATTGAAAAGCTACAGCATGACTTGGCACACACGTGCGACGGTCCTCGCGCTGCTGCTAGTGCTGCTACGTGCAGGAGCTGTCTCTACGAAGGAAGAGAAAGCAGATGCTGTACAGCAGGACCCTGCCGTTAGTCGCTATGCCTACGTGACTGTCCACTACGAAGGTACGAGTCGAGACGCCGAGTACGTCTTGGGCGTTCAAGTGATGATGCACTCGATCAAGTTAACAGGCTCGCCCTACGACCTCGTGGTATTGGCATCTGATTCCGTTTCTGAGACGAGCAAAGCGCTGTTTCGGTCTATGGGTTGTCGGGTCCTGGACGTCGTGGACATTAAAAACCCGTTTGTTGGGGGTACGCTGCGTAACCACAACTTTATCTACACGCTGAACAAACTGCACGTGTGGAACATGATCGAGTACGAGCGTGTCGTATACCTCGATGCCGACAATGTCTTGATCCGGAATGCCGACGAGCTCTTTCTTTGTGGCGACTTTTGTGCCGTGTTTATGAACCCGTGCCACTTTCACACCGGGTTACTCGTGGTTACGCCCTCTGCAACCGAGTACCAACGTTTGCTGGAAGGTCTGGACCATCTTGAGAGTTTTGATGGAGCGGATCAAGGGTTCTTGTCATCCATGTATAGCGAAATGCTGCGGAAAGCCGAGCTGTTTACGCCTGGGAAAACGCCGTTTTCTGGAGCTGAGCTGGACGGACGGAAAAAGGTACGCGTGAAGCCAAAAGGCATGAGACTGCCAGTGGGCTACAACATTAATCACAAGTACTTTTACGAGCAATATCATTGGAAACTGTTCTACTTGCGACAGTTTGCGTCGATGACGTCGCCGATTAGTCCAATTAAGGTTGTAGTGGAGTCAGCGAGGGGAATACCGGCACTTACGGTGGGCTACCCCATGGCTTCCGTCTTGAAGCCGTGGTATTGGTGGGCTGGATTTTTCTTGGACTTGCACGGTGTGTGGCACGATATTCGAGCGACACTACCACGATCGCAGGAACGCTATGGAGGGGAAGAAGCCATTAAGACACTGCTGGGTTTCTTCAGCTCGCTCGCGTTACTTACGGCAGCTCTTTATGCACTCAAGATCACGCTGCCTATGCGTCAAATTCAGAAGCGTTGCGTAGCGTTGACGATGCGAAATAACAAGCAGGTCCGGTATGCTTATATGGCGTTCCGTATGGCTCTTGTGGTGCTTGCTTTCCGCATTGCTCCTGCACGCGTACACCCACTAGCTCCCGTGTATTACGGCTACAGTCTCATGATCTTCATGAACGTGTTTCTGCACATTTACTTTGCCAGTGTGATATCCAACTTCTGGGACCCGCATCAGCAAGTGTCCATACCACCCGTGCTGTACGTAACTCGATTTTGGTTGTACGTAGCTATCACAGCGGCATTCGAGCTCATGGTGGTCTGGCTCAGTACATGGAACGTGTTTCTGAACGTGTTTTGGCGACTAGTTTCGATCTTCTTCTCGATCTTCTTGTGTGCGTACTGGCAGATCAAATATTATCGCCTCGTGCTTGATGCCGAGTTTGGTGGTAGAAAGGAACGACTCAGGAGCCTCTAGTTGTGCCATATCGACAGGGTATCAGGATGGCTGAAGGCTCGTATGTACAAGAGCACAATGAATGTGATGTACTATAGCTGCGGTGCAGCTGTATCGAGAGGGGCAGTATCAGCGGCCCAAGCGTCTGCCTTCTCTGGCGCGGCATCTGTTTTCTTTGGCGTGGAATAATTTGTGATGTGCTCACTACATCGGCAACGAATGGATAGTGCTGACTCAGAAGCGGCGACTCTAGTTGGACTCGACACAGTGTCGATACAGCAGCAGTGGATGATATGTAAACCGATGGTAATTGTGAGCTGTGGATTCAATAAGAAAAACAGGGCGATAAGACGGGCCGCTGAGAATCAAACAACACGCATGGAATTGAATTATGAATGCCACAACGCTGCTGGACTCGGATCCTCATGGGTGTGAACTCCATCGCGAAAGTCTTCGTTTTATCACAGGGATCTCCTGGTCCCATTTGACTTGCAGCAGCAAGTGTCTACCACCGCCACCGCGATCGAGTGCAACGCTGTCGAGTGGGTGCTGTCTGCCACCACGTAGATGATACTGGCTATACCCTACTCAAATGGTGACCATTCAGGCACGTACGTGCAATCGCTATAGAGTAAAACTTCTCAATCGGATGAGGCGATCGAATGAGGACGATTAGAAATGTCATATAGCTAGTGACATCCCAATTTCAGAGCTGCAAGGTGCTGTCTCCAAAGTCGTCCTCTTCTGTAGGGTGAAAGCGACGTTAGCCAGAACGGTGGCATCGAAGCTGTTCAGCTAGCGCATACCAGAGTTTTCAATCTTATCGTCCCAGTTGCAATGAGTAAGCCATGTGTTTCTTCGAATGAGAAGCCGTAGCAGCAATCGAGTCTTCGGGTTCAAGACTACTTGGCTGGCTCCACACGCTCGCGCTTTACGGACTTAGAGCCAATGGTCGAGCTGTATGCAATCTTTGTGATGAGTGCGACAATCGTGGGCAAAGATCGGCACTTGCGGGCGAGAAGCAGCACCAACTTATGTTACTACCAATTCGGACCGCCACAGTAAACGCTGGCCCATGTCTCGACTTGCGTCTTTTACGCCACACTCGTTCCGCTAACAAGTATATTTTCGCCTTTACCCCAAGCGACTGCTTCGTCACCTGCCATGCAAGACGATCGAACCCGTCTCCAACTGTCGCATCCCATAATTTATCACTGCTTGAGGACTTCCTGACTCCTGTTCAGCCTTTTGTCTTTTTCTTTTCGTAACGTTTGTGCACGTTCCTCGTGCACCAAAGTTGGTCTCGTCCCACTTTCTGTCGGTGTCACGTTGGCTTCGGCGTTCCCACTTCTCTCCGCTTTTTCAGCCTTTGCTGTAGACTTCGTCGCTGCCACCTCTTCACTTTCCTGTCGCTGCTTCTCACGTTGCTGATCCATAATCTTCTTGATCTGGTTCTCAATGATATCCTTGTGGTCTTCTGCCGCTTGCTTAGCAAACGTTATGAGCAGTGCATCCTTACGTGCCAACTCCATGTCTTTACCCTCTCGGTATCCGTCAATGAACGCCATCAGCACCGACTGCCCAACCAACAATTTATCAGCGACCCACGCCTGCACGCTCGTCTTGAACCTCTCGACATCCTTCGTATCCAACTGTAACGCAGCATCTCGTCCCTCTTTTGTAAGATCACGAAGCACGTCCACGTTCTTCTTAAAAGTCGTCGCAACGTCGTCTTCACTACGACTTTGACTCACTACCTCCTTTGCCCGACTGAGCACCGCGTCCGTGTCCACCCTTTCCACCACGTGCTGTACCTCCTTAGCCAAGTACTCTACGTTCTCTGCTCCTCTGTCTTTCAGCGCATGGAGATTACCGTGTACTTGAGAGCCTTCCAGACTCTTGTCAATGAACGACAGATTGGCACTCGCAGTGCTCACAACGTGTCCACGCACAGCCGTCACCGCACGTTTCACCTCCTCCTTGCTACGCTCGATTTCCTCGTCACTAATACCGCTGAAAGACGCCTTGTACTCTTGCCATACTTCGTGGAAGATGCGCCGGTGGTCGGCTAAGGTGAGTTCCCAGAGGTCTACAAAGCGAGGCTGCTGCGCGCGCGCCTCGAATTCAGGCGGATTCGGCAGACCAGGCGCACGCGCAGCAGCCCAGCGATCGAAGTGGCGGATGGACGTCTGGACGACGCGCACTGAGCGCTGGAACAGCGAGTAGCTCTTCACCTTGGGTGGTGGCGGCATTGATGTGCTATGTACCTGTGAACAATAATAACACCTGGAAGGACGGACGGACGGACTTTAGCGTATGTAAACATAGAGGTCGTGAACTCGACAACAAATGGTCAGCGACTGTGCGTGTGGATCCATGATTAAGGTGAACCACACTATCTTTAGCACGACATTTGCTCGACCTTGTCAAAAACACTTGCAATGGCTCTCCGCGTCTTGGGGCGTCATGCCGTGCGCGCCGTTTCTGCTGCGTCTCGTCCGACAGCTCCTACTGCAGCGGCTCTATCTAATTCTCTGCTTCTTTTTGTAGATCATGTAGCAATAGCGACGCGATACCAGACGCGGTCGTTCGCCAAGGCCAAGAAGAACAAGGACAGCAAGAGCAGAGCTAGTGTACCTACTGCTGTTCTGGCTGATAACAACGGAGAAGAGGACGATGAGGAAGAAGAAGACGGGTTAGTGGATGACGAAGAAGATGGAGGAGCAGCTAAAGCAGTTCGGAAGGCCACGAAGAACATGAAGGGAGCCGTGGTCAACTTTACACGAACGCTGAGGCAGATGCGTCCAGGGCGAGCAGATGCAGGCATCTTTGATGAGCTGCACGTCCAAGCATATGGTCAGCACGTTCCTATGGCTCAATTGGCGCAAGTGTCGGTCGTCTCTTCGCACGCTCTGAGCGTCTCGGTCTATGATCCATCGGTAGGAGGAGTTTTCGAAGGCTGGAAGGCGGGTCCGGGGATGTTTTGTTGGGCTCATATGGGTCGGTGCTTTGGCTTTTTGTAGCTTTTGCCGGATGTGAAGAAAGCTATTGAAGGCACCAATCCAGTTTACTCTGTGCGTGAAGATGCGAGTGGTCTTGAAATCTCGTTTCCCAAGTACGTGGTGTTGAGTCGTGATAGAGGTCGCTATGTACATGGGCGATGAACTGATTGGGGTTCGTGCTAGGATGTCCAAGGAGACGCGGGCTGAGCTGCTGAAAGCTACTAAGAAACAGGCAGAGAAGGCCCGACAGCACGTGCGCCGCGTGCGACAGGATGCAATGAATCATGCAAAGAAGCTCAAGGAAACTGTCTCGGAAGATGCCATGGAGGCGCAGAAAGAGCGCATCCAGAAGGTGACCGACGGCGCCATCGCCGAGATCGCCAAGATACTCGAAGCGAAAGAGACAGACCTGAGCACTGTCTGAAAATGCGTCGATAGACAAAGGCAAGAGCAAACAGCGTCTGCAGAATTTGGCTGTACGTAGAGAGATAGGTACTACGCGGCAACTTCGTGCAATCAAAAAAAGTGGCTTGCACATTTGTCTAGGGGAACCCAGCAGGATCTTTGTCAGCGTACCTCTAACTACAAGATGCTCCATTTATTGCGCACGCGAACGGCCATGTGACGCACGAGACGCTTCCGATCGTCCAGTACTAGGACGAGTTTTCGCAGCACAGTGTCCTTATACGGGTGCACGAGCTCGTAAGGGATTGTAGCCAACTTTGCAAGACACTCTAGCGCAGCATACCGATCCTTAGCACCAGACCTGCAATCCAAAAAAGGTAAGCACGCGATTAGCTCAGCTCAAGCCACTCCCCCAACACGCGAGGCATAAATCAGCACCAAAACCGACGTACCCAAACTGCGCTTGCTTCAGCAGTCCTGGAAACACGTCTTTAAGAAACGGCTTAGAGCTCTCGACAGAATCCAGAAGGAGCGGCTTGAATGTCTGGATAGCGGCGCTACCTAGCTCACGGTCGTCTGTGTTGAGAGCTCGCACAATAAGCGGGAAGATTTGGGCCAAATGAGACAAGTAAACTGCCTTGGGCGAATGCGCGATCACTTGCGCGAATGCTACAAGAGCTGGCACGCCAATCTCCTTGTCCGCGTGAGCACGAACGAACGGGAACAGCAGCGGGAACACCAGATCAAACATACGTTGCTTGTAAAGGAACTGCACGCAAACAGACAGAAAACAAAACACGTTATATCCAGCCCGAAGCATCGGTGCCCACTAGGTTCTTACCGTAATGTAAGCCCCACACTTGCGATTCAGCACGTCCGGGTACTCCGATACTAGCAGTTTGAAGGCCTTGGCAACTTCCATTCGCATGGCGGAAAACTCCAGTCCGTTCCCTTCTTGGTCCATATTCACATCACCATGTTTGCGTTGGTTCCCTGGTGTAAGGAAATTGCAAAGGAAGCGCAAGCACACTGGCGCGTGCACCTTGTGGCCTCGAATAACTAACGCCTTCGCGACCCAGACGTAGATTTTCAGCGCTGCCACCCGCACACCGAAAGTCTCAGTGGAATCACTGATCACGACCGCAAGCTTCTGGGAAAGCAGCGAGTCAACGAGAGCATCAAGCTCAGCGCCGTCCGGCATCTTGTTTACAATTGAGGCCAAAGATTTGGCCGCTGACTGTGCAGCTTCAGTGTACACACTCTGGAGCCGGTGAGGCACAGTCTCTGGAATTGTAGCAGCACCACCAGACTGTGCTAGCTCGAGTAGTCTGTTGATGACCAACGATGTATCAGGCAGTGTCACCTCACGAGCCGCAGAGTTAATAACTGCGGAAAAAAGCGGAACAAGCTGCACGCTAGCAGGCTTGGAGGAATGCGTGCGCAAGAATGCTGGCACCACAGCGTCGACCAGGCGCTGTTGGGTGGTCGCCGATACATTCTGCATCACGGCGCGGAATATTCGAATACATGCACCAAGCTTTGCATCATCCACAAGACCACATTGCTCACCATCCGCAAAACTGGTCGCATAAGCTGCAGACGTCTCCACTGCGGTGAGCAACCTGAAGATGACGGAGTTTGTCAACGATGCTTGAGCACAGAATTCCATGCTGGTTTGGTCGGCAGCATTGATCTCCACGATCTTGGCCACCGCATCGAGGAGACAGTCCACGCGACGCTGGCGGGCGATGTCGCCGTCCATTTCGCGGAATCTAATACCACCCTCTTTGCTGTCAATCTTCTCCACACACAGATCGATGAGGAGAAAGATGGTCGCCTGAAAAATACATGACTCGTGGCAAAGCTCGGTGATGGCCAGCAACACCTCTTCGAAGAACGAATCAAACGTGCGGTTTGAAGCAGTCAGAACCGCAGATACTCCGGCGCCTTCTTCTTCGTGGTCATCTTCGTGGTCATCACCATGGCTAATCGCAGCCATGAGCCTTGCCAGCGAGATATCTACCACAAATAGGGCGTACCCACAAGAGGCGGGACTCTCACCACTACCGACCGTGTGCACCGACGACACTGACACGGTGGAGATCTCCTTAAGGCTTTGCAAACAAGCATCTCGCACTTCCATTGCAGGATCAAGAAGCAACATACGAGTGAACAAATTGATGAGTGCCTTGACCTGCGTGGGCGCCACGATAGGTGATGGCGGGAAAGTAAGAAGATGGCACAGCCCTTCCACTGCTATGTAGCGTGCGTTTGGGCTGCTGCCGGTGTCAAGCAGAGAATTCTGTTCGATGCTAAGGAAAGAAACCAGCGCGTCGATCAGAGCAGGTGCATGTGGACGCATGGGTTGCGCTTGGCCACTTTGATCAATCTCTCGATCAATCATGTTCACCAGAAGCAGAATACGCGCCAGCACAGCTTCAAATTTTGAGGGAATGCTCCCACTTCCCGAGCTCTCATTATGAAGCTGCTCTACCAGCAGCGGTACAGCAACGCCAAGAACATGAGCAAAACTTATCGCTGAATCTTGTCCCAGCGCCGCCAATACCTGACCAGCCGATACGCTCACCATCGAGTCGGCAGCATTACCACGAAGTTGATCCGCAGCCCGCGCTGTCATGTCCACCACGAACTTATTCCATGCATAAGCCGCGCCCGGCGTGTAATGCGACTTAGCGCGTGCAACGACTCCAGAAAACCGCGAAATCGCACGACGAGCTTCAACAATAACCTCCTGTTTTTCCCCGTCCAGCACTTCGTTGTACAGCGCAGAGGCCACTTCATGCATCTGCAGCAGCATTGCATTTACAGAATATTTCTCTCCACAATAAACCAGCGTTTGCAAAGCATCCAGCTTTGCCTCTACCACTGTCGATGCAAGCTTCTTCAGCAAAAACGGTAGCACGAGCGGAGTCAGCAAGTTCGATGCCGCAAAAGCGTGCCGCAACGACAAAATAAGCGTTTCCGACGAAATGCCATATGGATCATTTGGTGGTGGTGTGAAAATGATCGGGAAGTAGCACGACACAATGTCAAAATACTGCTGCAGTAAAGAAGCGCTGTGTGAGAACACCAGCTCCAACTTGGACAAAAGCGTACGAGCCACCTGCATGCACAGCAGCAAGTTCCGCGGGTCCTTTTCTCCTTCCATAGCACTCAGAAAAGTCTGCGCAAACTGTCGCCCGAGACCGTCTTCATACTGATCTGCACCATCCCCACTAGCCGCATCTTTAGCACTATCAGCATCACCCTCATCTTCATTGTTAGAACTTGACACTAAGTCCAGCAGCAGCTGCACGACCGTCTCTTGAGCCAGCGCGAGCTGGATCAACTCAAAGCACAATTTGCGCATGACTTGTCCCAATTGAGGGATGTGCAGCGTGCTGCCGAGCTTCAAGACCAGGTCCACAGTAGTGCGTGGCGACGAGACTTGAGCTTTGTGGTGAGTCTGAAGCGCCAGCAGCGCCCGAAGACAAGCTGGAGCGCTCGAAAAGTCGGCTAAACGATCTGAAAAGAACGTGATGAGGAGTTCCACGGCGCTGGGTGATAGTTGTAGCTCAGGGAGACGCGTGAGCACTTCAGCCAGTAACAACGTGGCTCGAAAGCGCTTCTTGTCGTCGTCATTGGTCAAGTAGGCGCCTAGAGCTTGAATGAGCGTTTCGATGGCGACTTGACGGTGCACTTGCATCACGACCGTGTTCAGTCCAGTCTTCTGCGTCGCCTCGTCATTCTCGGGGTCCACGAACGCGTCAATGGCCGGCGCGAGCGGCGCGTCCAGGCTGAACATCGGACCAGTCAATCAATCACTCGTGATGGAAGCGTGAGGTGGATTTAGAAAGAATTGATGTTTAGAAACGTTGCTAAATGGGATGGCCGGCCGCTGTTGTGACTCGACCTTAGCGAAGGATTTAAGCGTTATGTTTTTTGTGATATTGCACGGATGAGTGGCCAATGAAATTGTAAGTAGTATGACGTTTCAGTGGAAGCTGTCGATTTCGATCTAACCTCACTTTTGAAACGTCAACATTGTCGACGTAGCTGCTCGTCCCCTCCTTAGCATATTTGTGCAAATATCCGCTAGGTGTACCTTACATGTCCTACTAAGTGCGATGTATCATGTTACCTCCTGTGCGTATGCCTGCAAATTTACTCTACGTGTACCATACACGTCGCACTAAGTGTGGCATTTACTGCCTCTTCATTGTTAACAGACATTATGAAAAGCCCGAAAGGTATAGCCTTTATTGAATGAGCACAAGGTACGTGAATATACAGAACTTGCTTCAGTTCTATGGACTAAACTACTTATATCAAGGGGCGAGCTCCGATAGTGGCCGTACTCCATTCACTACTGATCGTCCGATTGCAATTGAGTCAATGCCTTTATCCACTATAGGATAGCTGATGACGGGCAATCTCGGTCCTTGATTTCCACACGACGGCGTACAGCAGCTTGCGGACCTGAAACTTGTTTACGTCGTGCCCATCTATCGACCAAATTGAATGCGAAACGAGCGCACGGACAAAGGGAAGGGATTAAGAATCCAACGCGACACCTGCGGCTTACGGAAGACCGTCAGCAGCATCTGATGCAAGGCACGGCAATTGAGAGAAAAGATCCTCAGCTTTGCACATGACCTTCGTCTCTTGTGTCTCGTATGGTGCAATCAAACTGTTGGACGTAATCTGCCTTGCCACCTTCCCGTGCACCTGACTAGCCAAACCATGTTGAAGTACGAGCCGACTCACCACCAACCACCAACAGGCGGCACTTTAAGCTTCCGTTTTTTAGCAAATCTACCTGACGTCTCCTCATCTCGTCGAATTCCGTTCACAGGTCCTTGCTGTAAATATGTCCCATGGACGACGTAAGCGTCGAACACAAAGCAGCATCGTACTTCTAGACGAGTCTTGACGATTGCGGGTCTCGCTAGTATCCAGCCAGGACCGTTCGTGTCGCCTGTGGCAGTACACGACAGTGACCACAAGGAGGAGAGATTACGGCACATCTCGTACCTTCCATTCGATAGTGCATAGTGTCGCAGATCAACTCCTTCTTGTCCGTTGGCTAGCAGAAAAGTGACCAGTACAAACGTGTGTGGACCAGCGACGACGGGAAAGGGCGGAACGCTGACGATCGCACCGTTGCACGAAAAATCGCGCAATCGGCAACTGAAAAACCTGTAAAACGTGTCGTCATAGAAAACGAGGTAGAAAGAGTTGCTAAGTGATGTCTATAGACCACAACATAAACAAGGACACGGTGGTAGATATGTCTGTCGACTTGGCGAACAAAAAACAACACGCTAAAAACGGTGCGTTTTTCCAATACAAATTTAACTGTCGTACAACGTTTTGTCTGCTGTGTGTCAAGCGTCTATACTGCAAGTCGTGTCCACTGTGCTGCACAAAACGTGCCGATCGTACGACCTTTCAAATCTCGAGATTTCGCTCGGAATGGCGCAAATAGCGCAAACTCAGTACATCAACGTATTTCGATCGAATGATCAATCGACTGGATTTCGATACTTCCCACTGATCGATGTGTCCAGTCTTTTAATCGTTGGGTCATTGTTGGATTTGCTCTGTCGCCAAACAGGAGAGGGAAAGAGAGCGAGATTTGATCAATGCACCGGTACAAGGGAGAGCTGGCGTTGTGGTACGCTGCCAGACGCTGCAATGTGGACAAACTCCAGCAACTTGTGCGCACTGTCGATGTGTCCGTTCAACTGGATAAACCTCATCCAGTGAAAGGTACGACGCCCCTGATGATTGCAGCAAGGAAGAAGCACGGAGCGGACACTGTGCGTGAACTGATCGCTCTGGGCGCAGAGCTGGACGTGAGGGACACTGCCAAGCACCAGAACACGGCGCTGCATTACGCGGCTTATTACAACCGCACGAGTCAATTGGAGCTGCTGCTAGAAGCGGGGGCTGACCTCCTCGCTTTGAATGGCAGAGGGCACACGGCACTGGACGTGGCGCGCCTTCGTGGACGAAAAGAGGCAGCGGTAACTCTGACGGCTCGCCTTGAAATACACAGTGGATGGCTCCGTCTCCGTTCTAAATCGATGCTAGGGTTCTGGAAACGAAGGTGGTGCGTTCTATTGGCGTGCAACTCGAAACGCACTTTAGCTGAGCTCTGTATCTTTCGATCGCCGACTAAAGTGCACCCAGAAGCCGTACTGTGGCAAGACGGTGGCTCGACTCATTACGTTGCACGCGCTGGCGAGAACGTTGATGATTTAAAGCTGGACACGCGAGTAGCTTATCAGAAACTCCTCTACCGACGCTACAGTCGCTACATCTCGTCGGGACGAACATATGTCCACAAGGCAAATATCCAGCCACGTGAGTACGTCTTTGCATGTGAGACGGCGAGCAGTCGAGCAGCGTGGATGCGGGCTTTAGACAGTCGACAGCGGGAAAGTGATTGTACCGACACGACTTTTAGCTCGTCAGGCGTGGGCTCCCCACCCACGTCGAGCTCAAGTTCTCGTGGACCAACAACTGGTGGACCAGTGTTAGCGAACTCCGGGTTACCAGATAGAGGTTTTCAACACTTTGACACTGAAGGCGAAGCCAGAAGTACAGCAGCCCGGCCCCAGCCAGCCCAAGCTTTTCGAAACTTTAGTAGTGGACCTCAAGTTGCTTGCAACACAGCCCGACCTGTGCCAGCTCAAAATTCAGTGAGCTCGGATATGATAAGTCATGCCAACCGTGGCGTAGCTCGGCCTCAGCCAATTCATGGCTACCGAAGCTTTGACATTGAACCCAGCGTTGCTTGCAGCGCACCCCGACCTGTGCCAGCTCAAGGCAGTAGGGAGTCGAGTACAGGTCGTACTAACTGTGGTGCAGCCCGGCCTCTGCCCCGTGCTTCTGCACCCAGGTTGGTCGAGGACGAACGTGTCTTTATGTGTGACGATGTGGCAGCACCGCACGTCTCACGGACGCAGAGACTGTTTCCGGTCGCGAGAGTAGTCGCTATCAGTGGCGACCCAAACGAGCCGGAACCGGTGGTACGAGGGAGATGCATTGTCTGCTTCGAGAACCGTCGAGATACTGTGTGCATTCCTTGTGGACACGTTGCTGGTTGCTACGATTGTACCCGAGCTGTCACCCAGGCGAGCAATTCGTGCCCAGTTTGTCGTGCTCATGTGGATGGCGTGGTCAGGATCAACGAGTGAATCGTCACTAAGTGTTGTATGTATGTAGGCGTACACGAGAATAGCGTCGGGCGTCGTCCCTCAGTTTTTATGACTTTATCCGGGTGCATTGGTCCGCACAACATATAGTTGTCTGAGTTCTGCTGGTTATAAGTGCAGTGCACATATTATAGTGCACCGAGTACAACCAGCGTCCAGTCGTTGCACAGTTGTCGTATGTCGGTGTAGTGCGCTAGACTCACTAAGGGCTTTTCGGCAGTACAGACGCGGTATTTGCTATTCGCAAACACCTATTTACGGATAAGCCGCTCATTGCTGACGTCATTGCAGCGTGCAACAGTAACTCTACAGTTTTGGTCGAAATGGAAGCCAGTTTTACTAGCATTGTGGCAGGTGCTGACTCAAAACTCCATGTCACTAGGAAATGCTTGTGGGGTTCACAGGTTCTAAGTTTACTTGATCAAATGGTCAACACAGGATTAGTCCACGTGGTGGTGCAAGTGTAGTCGTATAGCGAGGATTTAATATTGTCATCAAGCGATGATGTGCTATAACGATGCTGGTAGATTAACAAATGTTGAGTTCCATGTAACTCTCGGGTTCTATCTGCGGAGCCATTTGACTTTGTTTTGCATTCCCCAACAAATGTAGGCGGTTTGGTCCAGCTCAAGAGTTGTAATCTGTCCGAAGTCTGTTAAAAGACGTCGTCGAGCTGTTATGCAGAAACGAACAAATTTTATTGCGTGTCTTCTGTCGTTGTCGGTAGAGCGAAGTCTTAGCACGATTACCACAAGTGGGATATCCTCTTTAGCTTATCTATTTAAGCTGCTACGACGTAGTTACGCACGGCAAAGATCGAGCAGCAGCAGCTTATGAATTGCACAAGCGATCCGTACACCATTACATCTTGACATTTGGACGGGAAGCAGAAGCTGTGGTCTGCGGACATGATGGTGCACTGGTACTTTTCATTGCCACAATTCTTGGGAAAATACGACAAAGTTGTGGAAATGTGACGTAAAGAGGCAGACTTGTGTAATCTGAACGTAGCGACATATCCTGTTCATCTCGTCGGATGATCTTACCTGCGTCGTACGTTGAGCTCTATAAAGTCATTTGAGGTGTGCCTGTGTAAACTCGCGTGTGAAATTGTGAGTATACAATAACTTCGAGAACGACTGTGTTGGCACGCAAACGTGCAGCGCAGTAGGAGTTATGTAACGGGGTGAGCCTGTTACATGTAATTAACCCTTGATACTTGTTAATTAGAATATTATCATAAAGGTTGGCATGGTTCGTGAATATTACCATAAGGGGTAATATTCAGAAACACTCATCGATTGGCTGATATGGGTCATCATATCAGCTAGCTCTAGCGTCCAATCAACGATGGACGCGCACAATGAGTGGTGAGCAAGACTTTAGCATACCATTTTGTAGATAAATAAAATTAAGTCAGGACTAAAACATAGGTTAACGATTAGGACTTAATTATATTTAATACAGTTTACTTTTACCAGCAACTAGTCAGTTCCTAGTTGCTTTCCCTTCCTCTGCCGAGTTAACGGAGGTAGCGAGGCACCACTCACGCTGCTGTCGGTGATAGTAGCTCTGCACTGGTTTTCCAGTGTGTTGCTCCGGTGCCCCGTTACACCTGGTAGCACTTTGTAGTCCGTCCAAGGATTACAAAACCCGTTCAACATGAACATGTTGGACGACGAAGGCGACGACACCTTTCAAGACACCCGTGAAAGTTGCTCCTATTTGAGTAATGTCGAATGGAGTGCGGTCGAACGCGTGAATTCGACCGTTGGCGAAGAAGTTGACTGGTCTCTGCTATCCTCAAGGGATAGGACCAACAGCATTCCGTAATCGCCAAGTTCTTGCAACGAGAACTTGACGCATCGCGAGCTGAAGTGAACCTGCTGCATCAGCACGGTCACCATCAGACTGAGTTCCTGAGACAGCAACAGTTTCAGTCTGCTACTGCAGAGTCGACCCGTGAGCGTCGATGCGAGACTCTAAAGTTAGAAGTCTCCAAGTACCGGGGAGTCGTGGAAGACCCCCTGTTGAGATGGTTCCTCGAAGTGGATGATGCCATTAAGGCTCGCCACATCGACGATGTGGAAATGCAAGCTGCATTTGCCAAATCGAATTTGTCAGGGCGTGACAGAACTTGGGTCCTGAATCTTCAATAACACGACCCAAACGTGTTTGAATCGCTGGCGGTCTTTAAGACTCTGCTCAGCCAAACATTTAAGCCGCCAAGAGCTGAGTTCAGGCCTCTTTCACAGATCCTGAAGATAAACAAGGTAGCGTGAAGTTCATGCTTACGCTCAGCACGTTCGTTACCTTGTAAGTTGCATGGTAGCGAGCCCTGTAAGTGAATTCGTGTTGCTCACGATATTCTTAAAGGGCCTTATTGATGGTTCCGTGAGGAACCACCTATCCCGCATCGAGTTGAAGTCTCTTGAGAAAGCGATCACAACTGCGGTGCAAGAGGACTCTAGTGTGAGACAGGCTCACACTAGCTTGACCCCCTATCGTCCTTCGAGGCGAGTAGAAGCGAGAGGTCCAGAACCGATGGACCTCTGCAGTGCTGAGAGCGAGAGACCTCGTTCTGCAAGCAGTAAGCGATTGCAGAAGTGCAATCGCTGTCAGAAGCTAGGACACTACGCCTACGAGTGTAGTGCTTCACGCCCAGTGTCTCAAAACACTGAGCAAAGTGATCGACCGTCTGCCAAGAAGGGCAACGGACGCGGGTCCGACGCTGTTGCGAAGTCACAACAGCGTAGCGGACCGTCAAAAAACGGTCGGGGTCAGTAGGGGCGGGGCGCCCTACTGATCCAGCAACCTCAATAGAATTGCAAATCTATTGATGAAAGTTGCTCCAGACTCACAATCCTTGTGTGTCTCTGCACTTGGTGATGAAGTACCCCTCATCACCTTGAATTTAGAAGTGACAAAAGATTTGTCACTTCGTGCCTTAGTTGACTGTGGGGCATCGAACAACTTTATTCGTCGCCAGTCGCTAGAGGATCGTAGGCTCAAGTTCGTTGAGCGCGTTAATCCTCCTACGAGGCTGACGATGCGCCTCGCAACAAGCGCATCGATAGCAGTGATGAAACGTGTAGTGGGATTTCACTACGCGTTAGAAGGCCTGCAGTACAATTACGATTTCATCGTACTTGATTTGGATGACAAATTTGACGTCATCCTAGGTTTACCCTGGCTCAAAAGGTACGAGCCAAGGGTCAGCTGGCAGCATCGAACCATGACGATGACTGCCACCTGTTTATCAGATGGCCATCTGATGAACGTCTTGGAGCGTCCACAAGCGTGTGAAAGTACTGCGATTGAATGCGGTGGTCTCACTTGCGGTACGGTCGTTAGCACGACTGCACAAGATCACGGTATGACAAAGAATCACACTGTGGAGGAAGGTCCACCACTCGAACAAGTCGAGTGGATTGGGACATGGTTGTACGCCTAGCGGGCGACATGCAAAAAATAATAAACCTGTTGCTCACACAGGGCAACACGATGATCCTAGATCGTCTGGAGAGTCGGTCGTAGAGGACCTAGCTGTGGTAGCGCAACAACAGCTAGAAGATGTTGAGGGAATAAGTTCCCACGTACTTGAGAAAGAAATTACTCAAGCAGTTATTGGTGAGGTAACGAGACCTTATCAGCCTGAGGGAATAAGTCCCCAGTAGCCTGTGGAAAAGGGTTCTCAGGAAGAAACCGAGGCATTGAATGTCTTGGTTAAAGCAGGGCCTAGTGTAGGCGCTTAAACACTTAATCTGATTGTGCTCCCGAAGTTGACATCGGAGATCATTCAATTGCCAACGCTAGAACCGAAACGGTTCTTGCGAGATCTGCCTAGTAGCAAGATCAAGCAGATTTGTGTACTCGCCACAGAGGACGAGTACCTGACTGGCATTTGGTCGGCAGTATTATTTGCAGAGAACGAACGGTTCCTCAGCAGCTCATCAATGGACGCAAGTGTACTCGATGAGAAGACTCGGATTGAGTGATACACGTCTCAATTTTGGGAGTCTCTTCAGCCAAATCCTTTTTATAAGGATTTGATCTAATTCAAGGACGTGTTCCCTGAATCCGTGCCGTGCGAGTTGCCTAAGGACAAAGGCACTCGACACGAGATCGAGATTAAAACGGGCTCGAAGTATTGTGTCATGAAGCAGTGGCCACTGCCTCGTGAACAAGTACTTACGATCGAAAACAAGTTCTTTGCCGATCGCTTAGCTGCGGGTCATGAGAGGGAGTCAACTTCCCCTCACAGCTCTCCGACCTTCTGTGTCTGTAAGGCTACAGGAAAGTAGCGGATAGTGCACGTATTCAACAAGTTGAATGCTGAAACGGTACCAGCTTAGACGCCGATACCGAGGAAGGACGCAATCATAGATGGTATGTCAAAGAGTACCATCTTTTCGTCCATGGATCTGATGGATGGCTTCTATCAGATCCTAATGCGTGAACGGGACATCCCGTACACGGCAGTAAGCACCCGGGCGGAATGCTCTGAGAGTGGCTAGTAATACCACAAGGGCTTAGCAACGCCCCTGCAACGTTCAACAGATGTGTACAAATCTGTTGAGACCGGTGCGAGACTTAGCACCGAGTTACTTCGACGATGTATTCGTCCATAGCCGGAAAGACGGACGTTGGGGCTCATAGAACACACGTTTGTCAGGTTCTTACACTTATGCGCAAGCGTAATCTGTATGCCAACCTCAAGAAGTATATATTCGCTGCTAGCGAAATACCACTTCTTGAGTGCATCGTGGGTAAACACGGCGTACGCCCTGATCCAGAAACGATTAAGGTGATTACTGATTGTCCTGTGCCAGTCGACGTTAAGGGACTTAGAAAGTTCCTTGGTCTAGCGGCGTACTCACACAAGTACTCGGGCAACTGCGCCGAGATGACCGTTCATCTCTCTCGTCTCTTGAAACAGAACGAGAAATGGTCATGGAACGCTGATTGTCAGCGTTCCGTTGAAGGTATCAAGCAGAGCTTGATGCAATCGCCCATCTTGGCGATTTCTGACCAATACAGACCATTCCATGTGGTCTGTGACGCCAGCGATTTTGCAATCGGCTGCGCGTTAATGCAGTACGATGCAGACGGCGCAGACCGCGTCGTCTGTTATCAAACGCGTCAGATGCAAGCTGCTGAGCGTAATTATCCGGTGCATGACAAGGAACCCCTTGCCATGAATTATGCACTAGCGAAGATTCGCGTTTATCTCCTTACGGATAGGCCGTTTGTAGTCTATACGGACCATGCGTCATTACGCACGGCCGTAAACAGCCCACACCTCTCGCAAAGGGTGTCGGAGTGGCTGTACTTCTTTGCGGAGTACAACTTCTCCGTAGAGTATAAACCCGGACGACTCAATGTCGTCGCGGACGCGTTGTCGCGCCGACCCGATTTCGAGTCGGCTGCACAGTCCAACAGTGGGGTTGATACCACTGTTGCAACACTAGTCACTAGTATCCGTCGTCAACATTTCTTGATGACATAAAAAGGCCTACGCAGAAGATAAGGCTCTTCTGCGACTAATGGATCATCTGGTGACTCCATCTCGTAAATCTCTCAAAGATTTATCGGCCTTGTATCATCTTCCGCGGATCGACACACAACACGCATCGAGTTCTGTATTATACAGCCGTTAACTGCGACACACCTCGTGTCGTCGTCCCCACCCATAATAATTTGCTCTTACGCATCCTGTATGAGTGTCACGATACACCAACTAGTAGGCATCGTGGGCGTGAGAAGACTCATCTCACGGTAAGTCGTGACTTTTACTGCCCCGCCAGTATCAGTTTGTGCGCAAGTACATTCGTGCTTGTGCAGTGTGCCAACGGGTGAAGCCCAGTCCTTCATCCCGTGCGCCACTACAGCTACTACCATCCCGGCAGAGTTCTAGCAGTCCGTTTCAATGGACTTCGTCTTCGGATTCCCCGAAGACGCTCACAAGAATAATGGTATTCTTGTGTTCGTAGACCAATTTAGCAAGATTGTACATCTTGCTGCAGTCAATGAGTCAATCGCAGCACATGGTTGTGCGCGTGCCTTCATTGACACGGTATTCCGACTCCACGGTCTACCCCGTAAACTAGTCTCTGATAGCGATCCTCGGTTCACGACGGCGTTTTGGCAATCCGTGTTCCGATCCCTCGGAACACGTCTGACTATGTCTACTTCTGACCATCTCGAGACTGATGGTCAGACAGAGTGCGTCAACCGCGTCCTCGAAGAGATCCTTCGAGGATACGTCCAATCATTCACCGGTTGGAGCGAATTTTTGATGATGGTGGATTTTGCAATCGACATCTCCGTGCATGCATAGACAACGCATACACCATTTTTCGTGAACGGCTTACGCCACTCACGCCTACACACCCATTAAGAGTGTGACACTAATTCAAGGGGGGAGGAATTTGCTCGAGCAAAAACCGTTCTGGCTCTTGCTCATCACGTGTCGAGGTAATCGACGATGCGAACGTTGCCGATGTCGATCAAGTCGACATCGAAGAAGATAACCTTATTAATAGTGATGACACTATTGCTGACCCAGATGAGGATGAAGATGCTGGTATATTGAGCATCGCCAATGATTACACCAGCGGGGATGATAACACCCTCGCCTAAACAGAGGATGACCTCCTAGCGGTGCGCACAAGGCGCACTGCAACAAACAAAAGTGAATTAGCAGAAGATTTCCTGCTGCCATGAGAAGCAGTGGTCTGTTTTGTGCAAGACTTCATCGCTAACGCGGTGGATCGACAGAAACGAAACGCTAATAAACATGGAAGAGCAAACGTTCTTCTTTTTAATGTCGGAGACTTGGTTCTACTGTTTACAGTAAATCGACCTAAGCACGTAGTAACTAATGTGGGTAGTATTAAACTACTACCCAAGTATATCGACCCCTTTGGGTACTACATCGCAAAGGCAATGCGTACACGATCGAGTTGCCTCGCAGGATGCGTACGCATCCTACATTTTATGTCGGTCGTCTCTGCCCGTACTATCAGCACGAGGTCTCTTCCTCGGGCGAATACTACCGCCACCTTCAAGAACCTACAAGAGATTCGTTTGGACCCGAGACAGTTTCTCAATCTGGCTCTGTAGTGCCGCATGCTGGCGAAGAATGTCAGCCACTTCGTCGAGAAAGTGTTGACGCCTCCGCTCGTTCTCCAATTGGTAGAATGTTAACTCTGATCGGTCGTCCGATCGATGAAGGCGGATGCGTTGCACCAACGACTCCAAAGAGAGACGCTTCTGACTCTATTATTCCGTGCGATCTCACAGATCGTGTAAGCGTTGCTGCAGACAACCAACCTCTGCCTGCAACTCTAAGGGATTCGGAGTTGATATTCCCGCCCCCACCACAGCCATTGGTGGATTTGCACGGTGGTCAACACTTTCAAGTGGAGCGTACCTTGAACCACCGTGACGTGAAGGGGCAGAGAACGAGTTATCTTGTTCGCTGGCGCGGCTATCCGCCGTCGCACGACAGCTGGGAGCCTCGCGTCTAGATGATGATTGACGTTGAGGGTCTCGTCCACCAGTACGACGAGACACATCCGATGCCTCAGAAGGGCCATCGGAAAACACGCGCTCATGGCGCTGGTAGAGCGCTTGAAGATTAGCAATCGCATCGCGCATCTCAGAAGAGATTATCGCCCTACCCCAGGGCGAAGAAAGGGAGTACACCTCCATGCTGATTCGTTGACTGTTGTCGAAACAATACGGACACGGGTCGCCCCACGTGAGGCATGGAATTCCTGCCTCACGATACAGCTTGTGCAATCTGACTTTTGTACCAGTCAGGGTTCGTTTCTCAAACCTGACACGAGCTGTGTCAAGCTTCCGAAGCCAAGCTTTCGCGCACAATGTGCTGCACATTGAGTGTAAAGGCATTCCACGCCTGCAGCAACGAGCTTTTGTCTCGTTTATTGTTGCCACTATACCAACGATGCTTTAGAAAAGCATCCAGATAGAAGTCCTCTTCAGCGCGAAAGTTACTAGCGCTAATGTCGAGGCCGTGGATCTGTCTCGCATCGAATAATGGAATTCGATGATGGAGACTGGTCTCGCCTGACAAGTCATTCACCAAGCCTTTCTGGTAACACCCAATGCCTGTGTTCAGGGGATAGACGCAGTACATTGCCGTCTAGAGCCTCCTGTGTGGTACCAACGATAGTCTTGGCACCACTAGAATCGTCATCACGACGGTTCAAGTCATCACCGCATTCGCTATAAGGCGAATGAGTAGTATTGGCGCTGGGGATGAGTCAGCATGTTCATCCTCCGAAGTAAACAGATTCCGGTAGTGACCATGATTCTGACTACCCGTTCGAGTCCTATTCGTAGACTCGCATTCGGCCGCCACTATAGACTCGGGCGACCTAGGTGTCTTCTTCGAGTCGGACCCACCGTCCGACTCCCCCGGATAGATAAGTTCCACTTCGGAGCCATCATCATCGTCTGCCGCGAGAAGCTGGGCATCGTCAAAAGCATCTGCGTAAACACGCGCAGCTGCCTTCTCAGTAGCTTTCGCCGCGCAGCGCATGGACTTGTTCAACATGCGATGAAAATCCAGAAATGAATCGATCAGACCAAAACAAGTGCTCCCTGTCCCCGATGTGGTCTAACGATGACCACATCAACATGAGAGTGATTGAGTGACTATCGTTTTAGGAGAGGGTGATGTAACGGGGTGAGCCTGTTACATGTAATTAACCCTTGATACTTGTTAATTAGAATATTATCATAAAGGTTGGCATGGTTCGTGAATATTACCATAAGGGGTAATATTCAGAAACACTCATCGATTGGCTGATATGGGTCATCGTATCAGCCAGATCTAGCGGTCCAATCAACGATGGACGCGCGCAATGAGTGGTGAGCAAGACTTTAGCATACCATTTTGTAGATAAATAAAATTAAGTCAGGACTAAAACATAGGTTAACGATTAGGACTTAATTATATTTAATACAGTTTACTTTTACCAGCAACTAGTCAGTTCCTAGTTGCTTTCCCTTCCTCTGCCGAGTTAACAGAGGTAGCGAGGCACCACTCACGCTGCTGTCGGTGATAGTAGCTCTGCACTGGTTTTCCAGTGTGTTGCTCCGGTGCCCCGTTACAAGTTAGGTGAAGGACAATAAGATTCTGTATACGATCTACTACCTATTTCTCTGTCTTTTTCTCATGCATGTACACTGCGCTTTCTAGATCTCTCTGCACTACTCATTGTTCAAATAGCTCGCTGCCTACCCTGTTGACTCGAAACGACTGGCGCAAAGCGAGACTACAAGTCAGAAAGCCTGACGTACCAAACAGCACACCACACGATTACCTACACTCCTCTTCGCGTGCGCCTGTGCTCTCTCTCTCATTTCTGATTCTAACTCACTGCCTTGATGCATCGGAATTCTCCGATCGTCAATTCTTTGCTGTCACCACGCGCCGATGTGCCCGTTGCGCGCGCCTCGACTCGCTTTCGTTTCCATCCACCCCGGTGCGGCCACTCTATCAATCACCGCTGTTTCTTGTCGGCACGCCAAGCTACACCAAACGCATCATAATGCGCAGCGTCGCCAGCTTGGTCGCGTCGACAGCCTTCGTCATCAAGTCGGCGAGCATCAGCTCAGACATGCTGCGCCGTCACGACACCGCAACGAGCGAGGTCACGCAGATACTTGTACCACACGGCGATATGCTTGGCCTTGATCGATGAGGCTAGCCTTCGATCTGGCTGATGGCTGCCTAGTTGTCGACATGCATTAGCATAGGGACAACCGGCACTATGCCCACATCTCCGAGCATCTACCGCAAGCCGATGAGCTCACGCGCGACCTCCGCCGCCGCGAAGAAATAGGCATCGATTGTGGAAAGGCACACGCCGCCCTACTTCTTCGAGTTCCACGACACCGCCATTCCATTGAGAAGCACGACGTCTTCCGTCAGCGACTTCCGGTCTGCCTTGTCGGCCGCGAAGTCGGCGTCGCTGTAAGCTTCAAGCTGCAGCGCGTCGCGACTCGTTCGCGCCGGCACCATCACGAGCTTGAGCGCTGCTGTGCCCTTGAGGTACTGCACGATGCGTTTGGCCAGCTTTCAGTAGATCACCCGCAGCGCGTGCGTCTGCCTGGTCACCTTGTGCACCGCCAAGGCAATGTCCAGCCTCGAGCACCACGCGACAAATAGCAGACTCCCGACGAGCTACTGGAACGCGTTGATCATCGCACCACCGCCCGCGCTCGTCGTCTATAGCAGCGCGGCGTCGTCGCCTACCACCTTGTAGCAGTCGTCTCCGATCGGCGTATTGGTCGGGTCCGAGTAACTCATCCCATGTGCGCGTAGGAGCTCCTTGATTGCCTCCTTCTGATCAATGCGACACGAGCCCCCAAGCTCTTCCGGCATCCCTAGAAACTTGTGGACGTGACCGAGGTCCTTGATTGACAGCGACGCCAAACTCGTGAAGAAGCTCTAGACCGCCGCGATACTCTTTCCCGTTGCCAGCAGATCGTCGACGTAGACGCCAATAACGACCAACTCGTCGCCATCGCGCTTGTGATACACGCAAATGTCTGTCACACATCGCGTAGAGCTGACGTCACTGAGCCGAGCAGGGAGCAGCTGGCTCCGGAGGCGTCCTGCCTGCTTGATCCATACGGGCTCCTTTGCAGCTCTAGGACAACCTCGCCTGCATTCGCCGCGCCAACTTCGCGCAGCGTGCTGTCGAACACCGTCATGCCACGCGGAGCCTCCAGCCAGATGTCGAGGTGGGCTTCTTTCTCGGCACGTACGCACGCGTTCTGGATATCCCCGTGCTTTTCCGGCACGCCCCACGTCGCTGCGAGCGCCAGCACGACCTTCGCCGTCGAAATGTCCATCACGGCAGCGAACATCAGGTTCTAGTCGACGCCGAGAACCTGCTCATTGCCGCACGCGACAAGCCGTGCCTTTTACCGCTCGAGCTCTCCTTCGGCTCTTGTCTTGATCTTAGAGACCCATTTGGAGTGGAAAGCATTCGTTCCCGGGCTGTGCTTCTTCATGCTCCACACGTCATTACTATCGAGCGCGGCGATCTCGTCGTGCATCTCCGTCTGCCACTCCATGCACTTCGAGCTGTGCATGGCCTTGCTATAGTTGCGTGGATTGCGATCGAAAGCTGCAATGATCACCTCGTCGCTCGCAACTCGCACGTCGCATCTATAGCTTCGTGCTCTTCTCTCTTGAACTGAGAATTTCTCGCGCTTCCTTATTGCCATCGCGGGTCGTCGCTCATGCCTCAGCTGCTAGCGCTGGCTCTTATGTATCATCCACTTGATCGCCTGCGTCCATCCCGCGCTGGAGCTGGGTGTTCTGAGCATCAGACAACGTCTCGATATTTATCACATGCTGAATGACGATGGACTTGTTCTCCTTCTGCAGCAGCACCTTGTACCCCATCGTTTCATCGCTGATGCCAACAATGACGCCGCGCTGCGAGCGCTATTGCAGAGAGGTTTTGGGCGGGTCCCTGTACACGCTACAGGACGACCCAAAGACAACATTGACGCGCAGATCCAGCGTTTTTCCCGTCAGCACCTCGATAGGCAACGCTCTCTTCGAATTAGCTCGCGTCGGACTGCGGTTCAGGATGTGGACGGCGTACTGTACCGGATCGCCCCAGAACTGCAGCGGCAGCACACACGCAAACATCATGCTGCGCGCAAGGTTTAACACCGTCCGGTGCATCCTCTCCGCCTTGCCGTTTGACTCTTGGTTGCGCGCCTCCGACACTTGGCGTGCGACGACTGTCCTCTTGCAAAAGAGATCGACATTGGCTTACTCTCTGCCGCCGTCGGTGCGCAAGGCATAGAAATCGAAACCATAGCGCTTCTCGAAGTGAGCGAGGAACGACTCGAACTTCTTCGCCACCACGTCCTTGGTCCGCGCGAAGAACCCGCGGCAGTAGTTCGAGTTATGGTCGATAAAGTTGACCAGGTTTTGATTGCCGAGACGATCGTGCGGCATCATCGGGCCCTTGAGGTCCGAGGAGATGATGCCGTCGACCTTGTCGATTGGCGAGTTGGAGCCGCTGTCGTGCTGCGGCTGTGCGTTGTGCGTCTGCTTGCACTCGAGGCACGACACACACACCATGCGCTTGTTACTGTTCAGTCGAATTCCCGATGCCGGATCATGCGTCATGCGCCCGATCGTGTCGAACGCGAGGTGTCCGAGGCGCTGGTGCCAGTGCAGCAGCGAGGCTTCGTGCGCATCGTCTGCGCTGTACCTGCCGCGCGTCGCTGTCGTCTCGACATACAGCACGTTGCTGTCGATCGCGACGTCGAATGCGATTGAGCCATCTCTGCGTTGAGCTAGCGAGCACTTGTCGCCGTCGTAGACAAGAGCAAAGCCCCTGCTCCCTATCTTGCCATACTGCACGATGTCCTTCGACAGTCGCGGCGCGAGGTAGACCTCCGTCAGCGTCACAGTCGCCTCTGCGTCGCGCGCGAGGACCTTGAGCCACACACTGCCGAAGTGCGTCAAACGCAACGACTTCCCATCCGCCATCGCGATCTAGTGGTCACATGCGGTCGCCTCGAGCAGCAGCGACTCGTCGTTTACGAGATGCCGACTTGCGCCGCTGTCGAGGTTCCAGTAACCTCGCCCAGTACCTTGCACGTCACTCGCCGTAAGCACGAAATCACGCGCGCCGCTCACAACTGGTGCTTTGCCGCTTGCGTCATTTGCAGCTGTCGCTTTGCCGCGCGAGCTCTTCTTTTTCGTCTTGCGATTTTTCGTAAGCGCGCCAGTCACCTTCTCAGTGAGCGCGAGCACCATGTCGCTCTCGCCGTTTGCGCCGCTCGCTTCGTTGTTGAACACAAGCGCTTTGCACTTAGATACTACGTTTCCGATCGTTCCACACCGGAAGCACGCCCGGGGATCTTGCCGCTTTGTCTCGACGTGCGCCGCGAAGTCCTCGCGACCCACCGCGCCGCTGCCGAGCTCGATAGACTGCACAAAGTGCGACAGCGTTTCCGCATGACGCAAGTAGTCGATCCTCGTCGGCTCGTACTTCGCACGCATGACGTTCATGAGATCCAGCGATGCGTGGTGCACGATGTTATCGAGCACGAACGAAGAGGCGCCGCCGCGCGCGTCGCTGACAGCGGTTATGTTAGAGGAAGTGATCCGCCCAGGTGCGTCGCGCTTCTTTGTTTTGCATAAACAGCTTCATGGCCTGACTCGCCGTGATAGTCGTCTTGAACGTCATGTGCAGCTGATTCAAGATGTACTTGAGACGCGGCATCTGGATCCACCAGGTGTCGACCTGCTTGTGGTAATACCGCTCGGCGGTGCCCGCAAGAAAGTGGCCGAGGAGTTTCACCTTGACGTCCTCGGTTCACGCAAAACCGCTCGATACCTCTCCTAGGCTCACGGCGCGCATGAAGGTGCGTCCCGTGTCAAAGAAGCCGCTGCCGAGACCCTTGTAGAAATCCGTCCCGTCAAACTTCTTGATGTTGAGCTTGGGTTGACTCTTGGTTGGCATCCGGTAGCCGTCGATCCTTGAACGCTTGTACGCCTGCGGTGGTGGCGCTGCGTGCATCAGCGTGTGGTGCTGCGGCGGCAAGCGCGCACCGTGCGGCTTGAGCGACACAAAGGTGGACACGCCGAGGTCTGGCGCGCGTTAGTACGTGCGCGGTGCCGCGAGCTCCTCTTCGGCGGCTCAAGCGGGTCGATTGCCATCGGTCGACCGCGCATATTCGCGTCGAGCTTCGACGCAAACATGCCGTTCTCGGCAGCTCCCATCATCCGCTCGTCTTCTTCGCGCACTCGCTGCGACGACTCACGCACCACCAGGCGTTCCGTCACGCTAGTGAGTGCTGCGAGGATCTTGTCGTCACGCGTCTCACTCTCGCGAGTGGACGAGTCTTCAACAGCTGCTGTCATGTTTACTGACGAAGGCACACGCGCTAGCTAGCCACGCCTTGGAATAGCTCGCGCGACACCACCTGGTGTCTTGCCGGTCGCTTCAGTAGATCATGTTGTTGAGCGAATAACCTGTTGGTGCGCAAACGTGCAGCGCAGTAAGAGTTAGGCGAAGGACAATAAGATCCTGTATACGATCTACTACCTATTGCTCTGTCGTTTTCTCATGCATGTACACAGCGCTGTCTAGAGCTCTCTGCACTACTCATTGTACAAATGGCTCGCTGCCTATTCTGTTGACCTGAAACGACTAGCGCAAAGCAAAACTACAAGTTAGAATGCCTGACGTACCAAACAGCACACCACACGATTTCGTACGGAATGTACTGTAACGTTTTGCAAAACAAAGGTTTTTTGGGGGACTGATTATGTAGTCCCCTTTACTACTACGCGGACACCCCTGGATAAAAGATATTATAATGTTGGTGCCCCTACTTACAACGCGAACACGCTTTGGATAAAAGATATTATAATTATCTTAAAATGCCATTGCCTGTACTTAAGATAGGGGAGCAAGCTCTGGAGCTCGCCCTTTGATATAAGTAATTTAGTCCATAGAACTGAATCAAGTTGCAAATTACTAAACAACAGCAGTCACTAAAGAAGAATTATGATGCTGTAAATGTCTGTATCAACCTAGTACTGTTGGACGGGGCAATGATATCGGCCTCTGCTTATGAGCATCCAACATTTTCTTACGTGATCATATTCACCTTTGATCGAATTTAAGGCAATCCCGTGCGTCACAATAGTGACCTTGCCAATGAATGACTTCATATGTGCCTATATACCTATGTGGTGGGGACACGTTAGATCGTACTTAGTACGTGAATCCACCACAG
>JH598476.1:132991-152731 GCA_000173235.2 Hyaloperonospora arabidopsidis Emoy2 | reverse complement strand
TTTGGACTGACCAGGTAGACACCCCCACTTGCTACGTGGACACCCCATGGATAAAGATATTACAATAACTTTTATCCAGGCCGGTGTCCCCCTGAAACTTAATACGGGCGTTTTCGCTTCTGATGAACATGTCGATATTACGTGTAGGCCACAGCGACAGCGCGTCCAGTGTACGTTATTGGGTTCGTCCCTCTTGCACTTGTTGATTTCATTTCAGTTATGTATACGATGTAGTGTTTTCGTTCGGTTTGTCGCAGGTTTGACAGCTGCACCGGCAGACTTACCAACGCCAGATGTCGATAAGATAAATTGATGAGAAGCTTCAAACTGATGCAGATATCCAACTGCTTCACTACATATTTTCTCTTTCATTAATATTGATATAGACGTTTGACGGTTTGTATGGTATGCTGCTGTAGCGTCGCCAGGTACAGAGCAGAGCGAACATATTTGTGAATGGCAATGCTGCTCTGTAAAGTTTGATCTCCCTGTGCGCATTCTATAATGCACTTTGACAACTTCGATTTCAACCGCTGCGTTGCATATCTTTGGACACCACCATGTGAGAACTGCATTCTCTGTAACCTTTAAAGACTTATTGAAAGTGTCGGTTGGCGGTGGCTCATGCATCTGTGCAGTAGGTACAGAGAAAGTTCTTATAGTGGGTCAAACGTCAGGTTGAATAGCCAGTACTAAATCCTCAGCAAAAGTGCAGAGCGTAGTTCGTTCCCTTATTTATCATGTTTTGATTAGCTACCTTTTGCTCTTCCCTATCGATTTTCATGGCCATGCAATTTTAGCCGTGAGTGTCTCCGGGATACAACTGAAACATGATATTAGGAAAGAGGTTATGCCAAATTAAGGCGAGATCACAAAATCTTTAATTCATAGATCGTGAGTTGTGGTAAGGTAAGGAGAGGAGCGGAGGAGGGTCTAACATTCTGTACTGCACTGTGATTATCTCCCTGATTTTTGATATATCAGTGGGCCTCGGCATTGTAAGATAATTATAATATCTTTTATCCTAAGTGTGTTCGCGTTGTTAGTAAGCGCACCGCCATTATAGGATAATTATGATATCTTTTTTATAATTATGATATCTTTTTTGAAAGGGTGTCCGCGCAGTAAGCAGGGGGCAAAGGGAAACCAGCATGCTATTCCAGTCTCACTTTGGTCTCTAGGGCTGTGATTTTGTCGTATGTTGTTCGGTGCGCTTACTAACTGGGGAATGCAAAAGTTGCATGTTGTGATTTACTGGGGTTTTTTATAATTTCCCCTTTTTATATTTGTAAATAAAGAAGGCTTTTTATTTTCTCTTTTTATATTTTTTGTGAGTAATGTCAATTTAAATACATCTTAGCCA
The DNA here is from genome assembly GCA_000173235.2 of Hyaloperonospora arabidopsidis Emoy2. Classification (NCBI taxonomy): domain Eukaryota; phylum Oomycota; class Peronosporomycetes; order Peronosporales; family Peronosporaceae; genus Hyaloperonospora; species Hyaloperonospora arabidopsidis. Next base: position 151,368 of record JH598476.1, on the reverse strand, counting down.
CGATCACTAACTGTGGAAGCGACTATCAAATATGTTTTATTTTATACAATATATTTGAACAATATAACGATTTGCATCAACTGTAAACTCAACACCAAGTATTCAAATCCAACAAAAAGGGGAGTGAATTTAGCAATTTCCATCAATCAGTTTTTCTCGTTAACCCAATAAAATTTGGGAACGAAGGCATTTGCCCAACATTGTGATGCCTGGTGATATAGCTTTATTGTATCATTCTTCTTAAAATAGCATAGGAATGCGTACCCTCGTACCCACTTTTAGCTATCCTCCACGCCACGTCCCAATACTCATACTGTAACCATGTGCAAAAGGCTGATATAAAATCAAGCACTTACCAGTACTATTTATCTGGCTTCACAAACACGTATTTCCACACTTTTTTCCCAATCACTACAATTGCTCTATACACCTAAACCAATCACGCCTCCTCCGATCTCTTCTTTTATGACCAAACTATCTCTTAAAATCCGATATGGTATTTGTTCCAGATGATACTTTCGATATTCGTACTGACGCGCAAATCGCTGTTAAGGAAGATGGCACTGTAAAATATATCGTGTCAAGCCGCTGCGAAGCAATTTTGGAAGCACACAGCAGAAAGTTCATGGCTTCATATGACTATGGTGGAAAATTTAAGCCAGCAGTGCTGCAAGTGCCGGACGGTATTACTAGAAAAGCGTACATGCTTCACTGAAATTGGCTACGCATACGGCCTCCCTGGCTCATCTGCTTGACCGCCCAGTTCACCTCGAAACCTAGCTGGAAAATTGTAGTACAGTCACACGACATATTGTCGTTCTCGCGGCCGCCGAACTCTTTATTTAGCCCTTGTGTTCAACACGGGCTGATAGCTAGACGGAAAATTAAGAACTAAATGTATTTGAGAGTGTGATCCTAGTTATCGCTGTACGCTACCTTCAATATCTTCTGCGTCTTCAAACCACTCCCAATGATCGCGTCGTTCACGCAATAGTCGCATCCTTTCATGTCAGCAGTCGCTTCCTTTCATGTCAGCTGTCGCTCTGATTTATCACTTCTTCCCAGGTCGAAATCCTTGCCCACTGAGCATCACAAGTCCGTGTTTTTCTCTGAGTCGCAGCGCTAGGAGTACCTTGGTCAGGATGTGCGCACGAATGCATTTGGACTCGCAGTACTTTACCTTGATTACCTTCTTTTTCTCGAGATCTTTAACAAACTTGTACCGCACGTCAATATGCTTCGCCCGACCAGACATGTCCTCACTCTTTATCTGAGATATCGATGCTTGATTGTAGACGTCTATTATATACCCCGTTTGATCAGCACGCCCATCGCTTTAAGTATTTCCATTATGCCGAATGTCTCGGCAGAAGTTTGAGAAGCCGCCACAAACTCAACCTCCATTGTATGTAGAGCCACGCATTTCTGTTTCTTGCATACAGCCCACAATCATGCCGCCCACCATCAGCACGCCACCGCTCACCGATCTGCGGTTAGTCTTGTCTGCTGCGTAATCAGCGTCTTGAAGCTTCAACTAGCACGCCTTCTCATTTCATCGCAGATGGGTCACCGCGCATCATGAACTTAAAATGCTTTATACCCTTCAGGTACTTAGCTATGGTCTTAATTAAGCGCCAATCACCTTCGCTCGGAGCATGCGACGTTCGGGTCGCTCGGTGTACTGCGAACGCTATATCGGTCGCGGGCGCCGGCTGATCCATAGGATACTGCCCACCATCGACTGGAACATCTGCCCAGTCGGTCTCTGTGGTGTGCCACTGCCTCCCTACGGTAGCAGTGCTCTGCCTGCATCTACGTCTTCTTCATCTTTTCCATCGAGCGGCACTCTCACTGATGCCAACTTGGACAGCCCGAACTTCTTGAGTATTTCTACGATGACATATTCATGGTCGTATAACCAGCCAGTTTTGGCGTTGTAGTCGAACACGATGCCAAGAAACTTGGTAACAACGCCGATATCCTTTAGCTCAACAACCTTCATGCCATTAATAAATATACGTGTATGATGTAATATCTCCGGGTACAAGTGTACAGAAGACTTGTCGACCTTCTGCACACTTGTACCCGTAGATATTACATCAAACACGTATATACCCATGAGTGTCTTGCCCTTGACATCCTCTTCAATATATAAGCAGCTGTCCGTGTAGCTCTGTATAAAAACGATTGACTTCAATATGCCGTGAAGCATCATGCTCCATAGCCTACCTGATTGTTTCAGGCAATAGAAGCCTTTATTGAGTCTCAGAGCGAGCTGTCTCATACCCTTCATGCCAAGGTTTTTATTAATTTGGCATCAATGTCCATCACCGGCGGAATGTGAAGTAAAATCTCAAAATCTTGTTCCTTGTAGGATTTGACGTAAGCACTTGGTACATCGCCTTGACGCGCAGGCACGCCCCAAGTTCTTGACACCGCGAGAATAACCTTGCCGATATATATCCATCACAGCCGATAACGTGTATGTATAATCGTCGTCGTACACTTGTTTATCGCCACGTGCCACTAGCCTCACTTTCTACCTCTCGATAGTAGCGTCGGCGTGCATCGTGAGCTTATACACCCACTTTGTATGAAGTAGTTACGTCACAAGGCTTCTATACAACTTCTCAAGTGTCGTTGTGCTCCAATTCCTCTATCTCCGTTCGCATTGTCTCTTTCCACTGCTATACCCGCGGGTCATTTAACACGTCGCGATAAATCTTTGAATGCTCGAGTAATACTGCACTCGCCTGGCTAACGTGCACGGGCTTGTAGCCCACGTTGCGCGTTCGCATGTGATTAAACGTCTCGTCGTAGGTAGGCAGTTTTCCGACATCGCGGTCAGAATCGAATTGACTTAGATGAGTCTCCACTTACCGTTAAGCTCCTTTTGCATTAGATGAGCTCTCCTTTGACTTAGCTGGGATCTTCTCTCGCTGTGGTATAGCTGTCTATGGATCCTTCCACTTAGCGACCTCGTCCTGATCTGGTACAGCGCGTCGCGCATCATGGTCTTCACGCTCCATCTGCGCCTGTACCTGCGCATTCTGATCACGGTTAAGCGTCACAACCTTTCGAACGTGCTGCGTCGTAATGAAAATTGTCTCCTGTGGGAAATAAGCTCTAAAACCCTAGGTTACATCATTTTGCCGAGTATCATTCCGACCCGTAATCTTGGCTCCCACGCTCTTTTGCCGGGGTTTCAGAAACCCGAGCAAGTACTGCCAAAAGTTACTATATCCGATAATTTTGGTACAGTACCTGTACATCTCTATCGGCGACATACGTTCCGTTTGGTGCTACTCTAGCTCCGATTAACAACATACGCCGCGTACTCAACGGTATCGCCCCAAACATACAGCGGTAGTCCATTTGCAAACAGCATGCATCTCGCAATTATGAGTATCTTCCTATGTATTCTTTCGGCTTTCCCGTTTGAAGCTTGGTTCTAGGCTTCGATGACGTGGCGTCTCACGCCAGCTGACTTGCAAAATGGGTCCACGTTGGCGTACTCTTTACCGCCATCAATGCGCAACACATGAACTCGACGATTTAACTCTTTCCCAAAGTAGAGTATAAAGTGTCTGAAATACTTGGTCGCCTTAACCTTATTATTCGCGACAAACACGCGTACGTAGTCGGTTGAGTAATCAAAAACAATTGATCAGGTATCTGTTACCACGCCTGTCCTTCGGTGTCATCGTTCCCTTGATATCACTACCGATAACCCCGCCAAGTTTGTCAATCGGTGCGTTTCTTCCCGTATCCTTCTTGGATTGGTTGTTTTAGTTTGCTAGCCCTGCACGCAAAAAAAAACAACTAGGCCAAGATCGATCCGTAAATTGTTTTTCCGATTTCGCCGATTCGGCCATTCGTACAACGTGCCGTAGGCTAGATGGACGAGTCGCTGGTGGTGTTCCAGAAGGGTTGTCTCAGTTACGGCTTCGTCAAACTTTTCTTAAACTTGTTACACAACCAGAATGATCCCTAGAGCTTGTATAACTTTTGTTAATTCGCGCTTTACGTCAAGTGTTAGAACGTTGTTGCGGCGGGAGAACTGAAAGATCTTCATCTTGTCCGCTTGACGCACCGCCTAGCTGTGGTTGCCGTGTCTCTCGAGATAAACCCCGCGCTCTTCCAATATGCCATAGCTTAGGTTGTTGTCAGCTAGGTTTTCTGCATGATAAACTTCATATAGGTCAACCATGACCTCTTGTCCATCAATCACTGTTCTTAGCTCAGCTGATCCAACCTTAGTCGCTCGGACCACCGTGTTTTTTTTCGCGCGACACGTATGGCCACGTTCCACTGCATTCTTCAACATCCTCGAATCCTTTATGAGGTTCACGCTTGACCCACTGTCTATGATCCAGGAAATAGAGTCAGCCAATTACCTGAACCAACGCATAATGCTACTCTTCTAGATATCAGGCCGGCACAACTCTTTTCTTGGGGCAATTAGATATAATGTGCCCGGCTTCACCGCCTCCATAGCATGTTCGTTAGTCGAAGTTCCAACTCTTGCGACGTAGCCCTCTCTTCGCCCACCTTGGTCCACTCTCCCATCGCTGGCATACCGACCTCCTTGTCGATTACCTGAGCGTTCAGCACGACCGCGTCCGTTTTTTTTTGCTTGCTAGTGATGACTTCGAAGTCAACTGCAAATACAACCAATTTGGCGGCTTGCACAAAATAGTCAGCTCTCTGGGTGTTTGGCCTAGTCAACACCCAGAGAGCTGACTATTTCGTGCAAGCCGCCAAATTGGTACCTGGATGTGTGCAGGAGCTGACTTGCACAAACATTCCAGCACACTCTGCTCCGAGTTACCCGACCGCTCCGCCCCATAATCCAAGTACTGATAGTACCGGGATACGTCCTGCTGTAATCCTTCTCGATCGTCATCAATTCGATTTCTTTGCCGATGAGTCCGGCGTCATGTGTAACATCTACATGCTGTTTATTACGTGTTCCAGAGTTTTTGATACCACCGTCCATACTGCAGACCTTTTCACAATAATTAAGTGCCGAGTCTTCCAGCTTTCTCATTAGTGCGAGAATCTTGAAGTCATCCGGCCATTTGCCTCCACTCATTAGTTTCCTCGCACCGAGTCGCTGTAGAAAACGCATTCCCCACGCCTTGAAGTCGGCACCCACACGCAAGTAAGTCTCTTTTACTGAGAACTTGGCGAAACGGAGCCAATTTGGGTCCCGAGGCTTCGGTATATTTTAATCCATAGCTTTCCAATGGCACGAAATGCTGCGCTGAGGTTGTTCATTCCCTTTGTTGCGGCGGAGAGTCAGGCGGAGGCATGCGCGGAAGTGCAGTCGGCGCTACGGTTGACAATTTCTCCTCTATCATGCGATAGTTGCGCGCTCGGATGAAGTCCGTGAATGCACTTGAACCGTTGAACGAGTGCTCGGATGGTGGTGTGGGCTTGGTTTCATCCCAGCAGCTCAACTGATCTTGAATCTTAAGCCCTCTCGTCATGAACTGAGATTGAAGCTCTGCCACCCCCTCGAGGAGTCGTTAAAGCTGTTCCATGCGCTGAGAGCTCACGTCAGAAGCTTGAATCGCGCCATCTTGGGCCTTGGAGGTACCCGAGACTGATCTCGCCTCCTCTCGCATCTCACAGGGGTTAGTAACCACGTTCAGCGAGTTCACGTCCGTCTGGGCAACGTCGCGTGCCGGTTTGAACTGAGCGGACGTGGAGTCAGTGTGTTTTGGGATCATAACCTATTCAACACGGGCTGAGAGATAGATGGAAAATTGAGAACTAAATGTATTTCAGAGTGTGATCCTAGTTATAACTGTACGCTATCTTCAATCTCCTCTACGCCGTTTTTTTCAAATCACTCCCAATGATCGCGTCTTTCACGCAACACTAGAAGGCACTGAGTTCTACAAAACTAAGTTCATGTAAGTTTGAGAGTCTCCAATTCTTAAAAAAAGTGAGCGACGACTCTAGGAGAGTCTTCAAGCTCGTAGATCTTCTAGTCCTGGTTCAGGGGACTAACAACGATTCCAAGAATCGTACGCACAAGGTGCTCTAGAGTACTCGCCACAATAAGTCTCTTAATCGTAGCAATCTGCTGAAGTCTTAAAAAAGACACGTGTCAACACTAGATCAAAAGGGGAACTGTTACTTTATATCTAAATTTTACCTGTAATAAACCTCATACAACTACCAAATAGTAAGGTTAAAATAATTCGGATACTACTTTTTATTATCCTAAAAGATTGATGGATGGCACATCAACCTGTCATCAATGAATAACCACATCAATTATCACAGATTAAATTGTGACGGTATATCACAGATAAAAGGTGTATTCCTTTCGGGCGCTAGCAGTCGTGTGACCCCGCTACACCTGATCCCTCGCTGGTAGACCTAGTTATTGTATCGTTACACATTGTTCTTCATCGGTTGACCTAGGCCCCTTTTTGGTGGACCTGGTCTCTCATCGATAGACCTGATCCCTTATCCGTAGCCAAAGCTCCCTCATTGGCAGGCTCAATCCCTCATCGGTAGGCATTAGTCCTGCAAGGTTAGGTACTCTTGGTCAGTCAAAACAAAAAATCAGGGTATAGTTATGGACAGAGTAAAGGAGTTAAAGGTAGTACGATGATAAATGCTACTCAATTTGCGATCCACGTGGCACAAATTCGTCGTGCGTAAAGGAACTTGGTAAGTCTACCCGCCTGTGCTAGGGAATGGATACACTTTGACGTCCCGTTGAAGAGAGTCGCGTGGAAATACTCAAGTGAGAAATAAAACCCGGGAAGTGTATGGCCGGTGGGTTCTTCGATTAGCAACATTCCCTCAAGACCCACTATCGGAAGCGACCTCCCTACCACGTGGATGGGGAGCAAAGTAGAGTTAATACCCCTGAGACAACAAGGAAAAGGCCAGGAGCGACAAGCTACCTGAAGTACTTAGATATAAGTCCACTCTCGACTGAGTCGATCGAGTGTCCACCAACCGGCCCACCGAGCAAAACATATTCGCTCAGTGTCCTTGAGGTAGAACTGTTTCAAGGCCGACTTCATTCAAGTCTTCTGAGAGAGATTCGTCAGCCTACGGTTAAACAAGGTGGGATAAGTCCATACGCGGCTTCAGGTACTTCCTCCGTACATTAGCATTCCGGCAAAATGAATGGTTTAAGGTCTCATCACACATTTTTCAGAACCCACTCCACTACACTAGTGCGCGTATCCAGGTCTTCGGACGACTCGGGATTTCACCGCGAGTGCCAAGCAGATGAAGATGTCCAATTTGAGATTAAGAAATAGACCACATAGTCGCTAAAAGACATGTTGTATGTGAATAAAGAAGAAGAAGAAGAAGAAGAAGAAAACAAAGGATAAGAGAACCTACCGGACCTTCAGAGGGGACCGGTCAACATGGTCAAGGTTTAACTTTTTGAAGAGAAACCTAATTATCCTCCTTATGTCTTCGTAGAGGACACCTCAGGTCATGATATCTATCATGCTCCGGTGGACCTTCAGTCAACGGTAAAAACCGAGAGGCTAAGGTTCCCGAAACAACAAAAAATATAAATCATTACTCCAGACCTAAACAGTTCAAGATGAAGGCGCCAGGTAACACCAAGTCGGTAGGGCTCAAGAATCCAAGACCAACGCCAAGTATACCTCAAGATTTCATTATATCGACCTGGTCGGACACTGATACAGCGATGGACTACTGCCGACGCAAGCATAAAAAGTTCTTGAAGATTGACCCTGTTACAAATTCCCTCTAGATCTAGTCGCTTGGATAGCTTTGTGGACCAATGTCGCCCATCCAAAGCTGCGGACGATAACAGATGCAATCACCACGCTTTTCACCCTCCTATAAGAAGCAGGGATGGTCATGGCGAGGTACGAGCAAAACGACTTGTGTGTCATGGGGTTCGACAAAATCCAGATCACGTAAGGGAAACGCCACAAGCGTCAGGGGATTATCGTCGAAATAAACCCCGTGAAGTGCGACTTATCCTACGCTTCTATCGTATAAAAGGCCGTTACAGACAGCCAAATGACGCTTCAAAACATAGATTCCCACCCTTGAACCCAAGAGGCAACCCAAAACCCACGGTCGATACAAAATCGACCGCAAGAAACGATGCCGTCATGTGGTCATATCGTGGCAGGGAAGTCGTACCACGGGCATCGACTAATATCCACGTAATCCGGATGCCACTGAGACCGACAGGTGCGGTGTTACTTCAGGCCCGGGCGAGGAACATAGATCAGGACAAGCGAACTCGCGAAACGGCGACGCGTGGACAACCAGCGGAAAGCCAGGATTCTGATAAATAGAACTTTTGTCCATCAGTAAGGAAGGATACGGGACTTTACCCTGCTGCATGGCGAAGATGCTGAGTTAAAGCAGATATCCACCCGGTAGGCAATCTGCGGACATACTTCGTCGCGGCCATGGCAAAATTCTTCAAGAGCGCCAAGCGTCCAAGACACACTTCGACGACTGGGTGGCCGGACGGGGACAAGAAGCACAAACAGCAAATGGCTCGATCCCCGGTGTACAAGCAGCTGGACATCGTACGATGCATGATGTCGAAAGTTTGTCGGTCGGCTCCTAAGAGTACGAGCCAGATCACTTGGGCCTCGAAGAACAACCGGCGAAGATGGCTAATTCCACCCTGGGACTGGCACTCAACGTAGTTCCCCGCATCAGGCTCTCGGCGGCCTCAGATGTCAATGTGATTCATAGGAGGGATCAAGGCTAGGACCGATCAAGCAGCTGGGTGAATTCCGTAAAGACTGCATTCAACAGAGAACAGTCCTTAGATGGCGTAAATGGATAGTTTTCTTGGGGGGCTGTTAACCGTACCAGCGCAGTACTGGCCCCTTCAACTAGCTCGCTTCTTTTGCAGGAATGGGAAGGACCTCTTACAAGAATTTCAGATGCAGTTTTGAGGTTTGGTAGTACCAGTCGCCCATTAGTACCTCTATTCGAAGAAGAGTTCGGATGAATCCCAGTTGGATTATCCATTTTTTCGAATGCGATTAGACTCAGAGCAAAGTATAAGATTTAAGAAGGATCGGTCAAGACTAACAAAGAACATGTCAAGCACTATATTGAGACTTTGGATGACTCAGGCCCAGCAGATCAGTTAACAATGCTACATCTGGCGGATGTGGAAGAAATTGGAGGACGTACAGAGTGTGCGTCAACGGGCGAAAGTATATCGAGGCAAGACATATTCCAGATCAAGCAAGTTTTTTCAGAAGGCACCTACCCCACCTAACCCACCAAGAGAGATGAATCTCCGCTACGTGCATGCAGTTCGGACGATCCGAGACATATCGAGCTAAGTCGATTATAGCATGGAAAACTCGACAAATAAAGAAGAATTAAGGCGAGTCTATCTGATGGAAGTGGAAGCGGTCAAGGACCCAGGTGCGAGGATGCAGAGATATCGACTTACCAGGAAGTTCAACCAACATCGACACCAGACAGGGGGCTTGAGACCCCGCACTTCGTCGGCTGCTTCTAACACTAGGTGTTCCCACTTTAGGTCCAGAATGCATGAAGACTTGGTATGTTGGATGCGCATGACCTGCTACCGCTGTGGAAAGAAAGGTCAACCATTGACTAATATCGCTGCTTGTTCGTCGCTGAGGTTGTGCAGAGACTCACGTAGTCGTGAAGTGCCAGATGGAAGAGTTCTACGATTTGATTTGTCAATGGTATAACCAAACAAATGACGCTAAAATGTTGCCGGAGAAGGCCGAGAAGATGATAAATTAGAACGCTCGCCAGGTTTGAAGCTGGTACGAGTCGAGCGGTCTAGTTTCTGTGGTTTTGCGTATGTGGAAAAATCAGTCCAAGGAGGAGAGGGGTACACCAGCTCAGACGATTAAAAATAAATTGAAGATTTGAAACGGCCCTATTGTCTATTTTTCTTCTCTTAATGACCCTGATGCTTTTGCTCGAGAAAGAGCAGTGATAGAGTTAGACTTATTGTCAGGATAATCCAGGGGGTACTAGAAATACCATGATCTTACGAAGTGGTTTAGGCAAGCTAAAGTCTCTGTAAAGGTCAAAATAATCGCGCAAACTTATTGTATGATACAGGCACCGAGACATCCATCTTGGATACCCCTATCTCTCATAAGGTAGGCCAAATTGACGAAAGTGAACGACAAGAGTGTATCGGCATTGGGGACTCCGTCTATACTACGGATGGGCGCACTCGCATAAATGTCACTCAGAATGGTAATTCGGTGCACATTTTTAATGTGTGGGTATGCCTTATGGGAGGCCAAGATGCCATCTTATGTATGAACTTTAAGGTTCCGGCTGGTACCCAGTAAGACCTGGCGGACGGTACAGTTGATAAACTCGAGTGCAATTATCTGGACGGAGGACGATTCATTATGGCCGAGTGCCGGGCATAAAGTTGAGTCAGTATGCATAGATACCTGTTGGAGGGTATGTAGAAATACTTTTAAGAAGTTCGACCATAGAGCAGGGTAAATTGTGGGTTACGAGAGGAGAACGGTGGGTCACAACAATGATGCAAGGTGTCGGACGTCGACAGTTAATGAAAGTGACCAGCTTGAGCTCCCACACCTTAATATTGCACGGCGATAACACGAGATTGTGGATGGTGAAGGACAAAGTATTAAGAGCGCAAGGAATCGTGTCGGTGGGATCTCAAAGATATGCTGAGTGGCTAATCTGGCATATGAAGCCACCACCAATCAAGCCGACCGTCAATTCGACCCGACACGGGAAGATGAGGGACCGCTAGTGGAAAGACCACAGTACAAGATCTCATCAGGTAGATTGCAGCCACCAAGGTTCCCAGTCCCAGTGATGAATACGTCGCACCGACAGGTGCCAAATGAGAAAAATATAGTCGTGCGAAGAACGGACGCATCTACGGGAAGGGACCTCTCAAGAACGAAGTAACTCCGAATATATTTAATCTGCAAGAGCCGAGTCAAAAGGAGGAATCAAAACTGAACGATGTACCGCAGGAAGATGACCAAGTGTACAATTTTGAAAGTGGAGATTTCTGAACCGAAGAAATAAATCAAGGATGGGCAATCATACCGGGATAGACCCCTCACACGAAATGATCGAGTTGAACAACATACAGATTCTTGATACGGATAGAAATACTACTGAAGAGGTGGACTGAATGCGTCAGATAATATGGAAAAACGACATTTGTTGGTGGGGAAGGGTAAAACGACATTTGTTGGTGGGGAAGGGTAACGCCCTACCCGAGGAGTTTTGTGTGACATCGAAGTTGTAAGTGCAAGGCTGATTTCGCAGTGTGTACGGAAAGTGAGCCTTCAATTCAAGGAAACGTTAGCCATCTGATCAAGGGACTGCTATCGCAAGATTATCCAACCCTCTACCTCGCCATGGGCCAAATTATTCGTGATTATCGTCAAGAAGAAAGAATTATACATTAGGTTGTGTATCGAATACCGATTGGTGAATGACTTAACCCAACTCATTGTCTAGCTACCCTATGCATCTGATTGACGAATTGTTGAAGGACCTGTATAAGACATTGTGGTATTGCTATCTTGACACAGCAAGTGGCGTTTTGGTTGTCGGTATGAACGAGAGGGCGAGACGTATCTAGGTCTTTATCACCCCTATGAGACTTATAAATGGCTGCGGATGTAATTAGGGTTAAAGAATGCTCCTCCTACATACCAGCGACTGTTATAATAATGCCTTATATGAATTTTACGAATTACTCAAGGTGCCCATCCAGATGAATAGGAAGATCTGTTCACGATGAGAGGACCAGATTTACAGTCGGGTCACTCGATGTTGGGTCAACGGTCGAAAAAAGACGATTATCTAATTCTAGCCGAATCGTGAGATATGTGTATGTTATGCCCAAAGTTGGAGCAATTGTTAGATGTGTGTGACTATTATAGTTTTTCTATCAGCGCGATCAAGAGCTCGCGGGGGTGGCGGAAGGTCGACTACCTCGAACATCGAGTACCTAGATGGAGACTAGAGGCCCATTCGTACGACCTTCAATCTTCAATTGACTTACCCTTTCCGACAACACTGAAGGCTATGCAATCATTGTTGGAAGTCTAACTATTACAGTAAGGTTCATTGAAGACTATGCCATGTACGCAGCGATCCTCTACGAATTGAGAGACGTGGATTTACACGCATGGCAATACAAGTTAGAGACTAAAGAAAGTACGACGACCGAGCAGAAAGAAAAGTAGAAATGGTCCCGAGTTCAAGTAGCTCTCGCCATTCTCAAGGATAAGGTTGCAACGGTACCCATTCTACAACAAGGTTTCGATCCGTCCAAAGAAGCAGAGATTATTGTTTTATGAAATTAAATGGTCTATCTCGGCGTGATTGGTACAAAATCATGAAGGCCTACTGGTACCGGTGATCTTTACGAGCCAAACCCCTTAAGGTGAAGAACTTAATTAAAGTTCTGTGGAAAAGAAGTGTTGGCATTACCACGAATACTGAAAACACGTTTTTCTATGTTGGTCACCCGACCTCTCAAAGTCTTGACGAGACACTCGACATTGGCATGTCTGGTCAGATTTTCCGTGTTGCAAGGACGCCTGGATAACTGAACCTTCCTTTTATCCCAGCGGACTCTGGATATTGTGAAGTTTTAAAAGTCTAAGACCAGGTGCTGGGGGCTTTGGCGTCCACTATAACCCTCCATAAAAAGTGTGGACTCGATTTCATCGTCAATGGCTCCTAAGAATCAGTCAAGCCAAACAATCAACATACCTACGCCCGCAGTGGAGCCCGCCGTAGAACTTTTTGTAATGATTTTTGATGGGTCGGCTCGGGCGAAAAAAGGAGGTGGGGCTTGCCGGTCTATTGTATTAAGACTCCTTGCATGGAATATAGTCGGGGCTGCCTCTAAAGTACCTCGCTGCGTCTACTGTATATGAGGCTGAATATGAGGGCATGTTGCTGGGGTTTTACCTGTTGGAGCCTCTGGAACGACGACGACAGGTCATCTGTGGGGACTTCAATTCGGTCGTGCGACAGATACGTGGAGAGATAGCGTGTAACACCTCAGTAAATCCCTTTCACGAGCAAAGGCTCTAAATAATCTCCAGTCCTAACTTCCTCGAGAGGTCCTTCATGTGAAACGCGACTGGAATCATAGTGCAGAAAAATTGGCCAGTGCGGCACTACATCAGCAGAAGGAGATTGAGTCGATACCGAAGGATGAGTAGCCAGGTTTGAAAGCGGTCAATCGGTTGCCCGATTTACTATTCATTGTGGACCGGAGCCTATCTTCCAAGATATTCGCGATAACCCGGTCATGAATTTCTGGGAATTCATGCAAGAGTACGTGATACAGCGACTCCGGGTGGATCGAATCTGGGAGGCACAAAAGAAGAAGAGAACTGAATGCAAGATTTGAATGTATACTTATAGGTAGACTGGGACGACCTGTCATTGGAATATGCTCAATTATGCAGAAGGATGTCTGGAGACTACGAGACAAGACGATGGGTTACTGGTTTACTTCCTCTGACATAGAATTCAAGGGGGTGGCCGAGATGTGACCTCCAGACTAGTGATACCGGATCGTCTCTAGATCGACCTTCTTCACCGCTATCATAGGGGTTTGGAAGACGGATTGGACGTACCTATTACCTTATGCGGCGGCATTACCACTGGATGGATCAGTTTCGGAGTATACAGAGATACGTGGGTCTGTACATTGATTGATAGACCGGAAAGGGGGGGAATACCTTACAAGGAAAGACTCCGTGGAACGTCGAAGCGACAAACCCTTACCAAATAAAAGCGATGGACCACATTCCATCTCTCTAAGTAGCATAAGAGAAAACGGAAATGATGATTTGGGTCGACCTGTTCACTGAATATGTGATGGATAAGACAATTATTATACGAACGGATCAGAAGATAGTGAAGGGGTACGAAGAATGTCATTTCCGCCGCTTTGAGGCTAGAGAGGCAATCCTTGATGACGTAGATCCGGAATTTATGCCTGACTTATTTGGAAGTTCAGTCGCATGACATGCCAACTTCAACACGCGACCATGTACTACCGATCTCAGGCGAACTTTACTGCAGAGGAGATGATACAGACCTTGACTAGGTCCATCAAGACGTTTATCTCCGACGTGGGTAAGAGGGACTCAGATGAATATGCGGAACGTTAAACATTCGTGAGGAACACTGCGCAAGGCAGAAATCGAAAAGAGGTGACGTTCTATTTGGTCTACGATTGGGACGCAATGACCACCATCAAGGCCACGCTACCAGTACTGAGTACCCCAAGCAGAGAGTCGAGGTCTCGAAGGTGGAGATATCGCATTCAGAGTCGTCATCAGCGGGCGAGAGAACAGGTAAATGAGAATCTACGGGCAGTTAGTTAAGCCAGGATGCAAGCTCATAACGAAGGGGCTGGCGAAACTAAAACTTAGCCAGAGACTCACGTATGTAATTACCTTGACCGAGTAAAAGACGGGTACGCCGAAACATTTAGCCTACCTGTGGCACGGAGATGGTTGGAGATAACGTGGTGCGCTTGGAAGGAGGAAAGAAAATACGGGGTAAAGAATATGGAATTTTCCCGATCGTACATATTTCCAAGCTCAAGAGGTTAAGGGAGTTGCCTGGTCGACAGATTGACAAGTTGGCGATAGACAAAGCGGGCCGGGTCGATATTGACGAATGTTTGATGCCGGAAGATAGTTGGGTGCTAGAATTAAAAGAAGCGAATATGAAGTCATACAACCTATGGAGAGTCCTATAGGCAACAAGACTAGGTACAGGCTACAACAGCAAGAATTCCTCGTCAGTTGGAAGAGACATACGAATCCCTCGTGGGTGGATGAAGTGGATTTAAACTGTGGAAACCTACTCCTAGTCTTTGAGCGCAAGGAGACGAGTCGTAACCGTTTCGAAGTGATGCAGAGTCAGGAAAACTAAGTCCATCAATGGTAGTCGCGGTCTCTCTGAGGTAGACCTGGTCCCTGGGTGGTGGACCTGGTCCCTCAATGGTAGACCGTTATTTCGGAATAATAGACCTGGGTCCTTTGATTGTGGACCGAGTCGCTGGATGGTAGGCCTGGAGCCTTAGACGGAAGACCTGGGACCTTTAAGAGTGAAGCTAAGTACGTCGGAGATAGAAGAAAGGACAAGTCTAACAAAGGCAGAGAAAGCATAAACATGGAACATATATATTTCAACGAAATAAACCGGGACAATCGCTCAATCTTGACTATCAGGCTCGAGCTCGAAAGTAAAGTCCAACGAAACTGAACGATAATCCTTAGCTGAGAAAGACAATGGTTGCAGGGGAGCCTGTGACGATGGAGATGGCTTCACTCTTTGGAAGATTTCGCATGTAAAAATCCAGTTGCGTACCCGCTTGTACACGTGGGACCAGAAAAAGCCACAAGACACAGCCCTTAAGTCTTTTCGCGGCCTAATTGGACACTAGCTAGGGCATCGTGGTATTCGTGAATGATCCGAGCATGCAAATTGACGTCGTTGGCGATCACCTTACAAGGAGTATCGAAGTGACCAATGCTGTACAGGAGCAAGCCACTGTCCAAACTGTATCGCTGAATATGATCACAATTGATTGTGACGGAGCTCCCAGTGCAACATCACTGGGATTGCGAAGATAAGAAATAATATCCGCGTAATTCGGATCATTCACGTAATCTGCAACAATTTCGTAGAATAAGCACGGCTCGGAAGTGACCCGAACATTAATTCAGCGATACACATCGCACACCGATCATACATCTTTATCGTCGTCAGTTACCGGACGACTCAGCGCAGTCCGAGGATCCTAGTCGGGACGTCGTGACAGATCGTCGGAAAGAATAGTAATCCCTCCCAGTTTGTAATGAACGACGAAGTTATAATCATAAAATAAGGACATCCACCTAGCCATTCGTTAGGACAGGTGCGGAGTGTTTATCGTTGTGCGCAGCAAGGCATAATCGGTATACAAAACGAATGTGCGTTCTTCAAGAAAGTGCACACAGAACGTGATAAGTACATAACACACCACAATCAACTCTTAATCATGACCTGGATACTTCTTCTCCGCGGGGTTCATCTGTAGGGACTGTTAACTAACGACTCGTTTACGGCCTTCATCATCAGATTGTATAAGCACAGCCGATTGCAAGGTCACTTGCATTACATACCACGTGAAACGGCTCGGAGTCGTCCGGAAGGACCAGCACTGGTGCTGACGCCATGTTCTTTTTCACTGCATCGAATGCCGCTTAGTGCTCGGGACGCCACGATTACGTGGCTTCTTTCTTCAAAAATGACGACAAAGGCTGGATAAATCAGGCGCAATCCTTTGTATAATTATGAAAGAAACTAGCCAAGTCGAGTCACTTACGCCAATATGTAGAGTACATGAGCATGGGTCAAGAATAGATTGACGACGTCTTCTCTGGATCAGCTCGAACTCACGATTTACGTACGCAGAAACCACGCACCGGAATTTCCGGTGCACAATATATACACTTTTTAAGATTTGCATATAACTTGTTGTCTTGCATGACTTAAAACACCTGTTTCAAATGTTACAGGCGAACTCAATCATCGCTATCGTTGACTTTACGCGCGACTGTGGAAAAAATGTAACCGAAGTAATTAGGAACGAAGTTCCGAAGTGGTCTCAACACTTTATACACTATGCGATTGAAAGTGTCTGGTGCATTATCATGCATGGTCCAACCCTTGTGACATCACTAGCCACTCTCACAGCATATTACTCGAAGTACTCACGCTGTGAGTAGTATGTCATTCGGTCGCATGATGATCTGGTAGAAGCCATAGTTTAGATCAATAGCACTGAAGATGATGCTTCCTTACATAGATTTTTTAACGCCATGTCCTTTCTGGGGAAAGCGTTTGCGCAGGAATAGTGACATCATTTAACTATTCAAAAGAATGCACTATCAGCCAGAATCCCATAGCCTTCTTCATGCAGAAGGTTAAACTCGAACGTGGCAAGATACTCTCGCGCACATGACCCGCCTTGTGGCCGCCTTTGAAGAATGTGTCATAAGCCTCGACTTATTGTCAAGGAAACGGCACTGCTGTGAAAGACAATACTTCAAACCTGGCACACAATCAACCTTGTGCGGAACGCCACGATCAGCAGGAAGTTCGAACGGACTCTTGTCCAGGAATGCATCTGCATACCCCCGAGAAATTTCAAACAGGACAGCATTCCCTCGCAAAGTCTCCCATGACTGTGACGCAAATCGTTATTCACGCGTTGACTTTGGTTCAGCGTTTGATATTGCGTGATTTGCTCTTCGTTGGTCATAGTAATCACCTCTTTGGTGATACGTTACACCTGTTACATAGTACGTCGCTCAAGGAACGTAAAAATTCTTCCAGGAGAGTCCTGAAAGGCTTGAAATCGTAGACGCGCCACCGGGCGGATCTCGACGATAATTTACTGGGTCGGGGTTCCCCTCTAGTGCCTTGGGTAATCACCACCGCTCCAATCCAATGGACGCCGGTTCTTTCCCCCGTACGACCAACCCAAGGTCGTTAAAAATGTGTGGCACATAGGTCTCAGTTTTACCACCCAAGAACCCCGGTACCACTGAGCTCGGCCTCTCGTAGAAGCATAACCCCCCGACATCAATTAGTCGGGGGCCCTGGACTGGCTGGCCCCCGGAGAATTTAGTAAGCAGTGGCCATCCAGTTAGGGATGTTTAGGCCCCGCCGAAGAGGGAAGAATTCTGCCGTTAGAAATACTAAATGTACCCACTGCACCTACCAAATAAACAAAACATAATGTACTGGTGAATATTTGGGCTTCCGTCCACGTACACCATATCTTGAACACATTCCAACACTAAATTCTAAACTGTTGTGACCCCGTCGTGCTTCTAGCCGGTACTCGAAGCTGGAGAACCCCAGAAGGGTGATTATCATAACCCCCTTCTAGGCACTGAATGTCCTCATCCATGATGCCGCGAACACGTAACAGGAGTAATCTATAGTAGCCCGTTGACACTTGATGCGAAAGCTCTTCTTTGCCGCCGACAAATGTGTGGGAGACCCTGCTCGTTACAAATTTTCTGTGTAAGAACATTGTTTCGACCACAGTGGGTGATGATGGGAACCCCTGTTTGGCAATCATTATCACACGAAAAGATTACCGTCCATCCACTCGCACTCGTTTACGAGATTTTGCTCAACCACATATTGCCCCTTGGGGTGTCTTTGCTCAACCATATGGGTGCAGACGGGATGCCAGTTCAATCACTGTATTCACTTGCGGAAACCCCTGTTCAACCACTCGCGGGAAATCCTGCTCGACCGCGTCGTCTCATGCGCGATCCACTCTA
>JH598476.1:110833-124227 GCA_000173235.2 Hyaloperonospora arabidopsidis Emoy2 | reverse complement strand
CGTTGTTAATACTTTTTTTTGCCATCGCAAAGTAGACTTTTTAGGTATCGGCAGATCATGGCTCCCATCATTCTTACCAGTCTGTTGGCTAAATAGAATATTCTAAGACGCTTAGCGTCCAGGAATCCCAGAAAATGTGCGAGGTGGTCTCTTCTTGCAATACTTTGTTTTACAAATATAGTCAATCATGCAATACTCCTGCTTTATTTTAGCTGCTTCGTCGCAATTTGAATGTACTTACATGCTTTATAATAGTTGAGCCTTTTGATGTGATCTCACTTGGGAAGGACAACAATGTGCTGCAGCATACATCTACCCTTGGTCGCCAGCACGTCGAAGCAGGAGAGACAAGCCTGTAATGCTGGATGAAATAATCATTTAATAACGTGAAGTGCTTGACTTGTCACCACCTTTCAACCAAAACACTGTCCACTCACTTTAACACACCTTATAGTAACCGATGGAGGATGGGATGTATAATCAAAATTGATGTCCTCCTGTAGCTTTACCTGTGATATACCAGCTCTTTATGCATGAAACCTTTTCCACTAGTAAGTATGCCGACAGGACGGTGGAAGCGTGGCAAGAGTTCAGTCTCGGCTAATTATATTCAAATTGAATGTGCGAGAGCACTAGAAGCATCTTCATTGTCCATCGCCGTAATTTAACATGTGAGTAACCTAGAGAGGCATGTAGGCGGGCGCTTACAGCTGCCACGCACTACCTCTTCGCACACCTTCAGGCACCTGGAATCGGCTTTAACGTCTTCCGTCGCGTGAAGCAAGGATCGATTGGGCGTCTTACGACTGCCTCTCACCGATAAATGAACGTTTTTTATTTAATGTTGCTCGGACGCGGTTTTCCGTCCTCCGGCACACAAACTACAAAGAGGTTGCAAACAAAACCGATTTCTTTTTAATAAATGAAACAGAAATCTAAATGATTATTGGTAAAAAGACAAGAGATTAGACGCGCGCTCCGAAGAGACGCGGTCTCTACAGCGGCCTTAAACTTATTCAAGCGTTTAATGACGTACTAATGAAATCATCTTATCACGTTAAATGATGACGACATCTGTGTTTGTGACACACACTTTGTGGTAGGTACGCTTTTGCTGTACAACAACTACATGAAAGGTCTAAGTGCGTACCGCACTTGAAACCATTCTTGGACTTGTCCGTGTCGCCACACGGAACGTCTCGAGTATGGATTAAAATGTTAGACTATCCCTCCCCCTTTACAACAATCTTTTGAATTCTGAGGAAATCGCAGTGAAGTAGAAGCATCATACGATGAGCCGTCGAAGACGTGCCTTGTTGTCTGTGTTTGCTTGTCCGAACTTCCTGTGAGTGCTTTAACAGAAAGTGACACTGCAAGGCGTTCTAATGTCACCTAAACATAAAAGAATGGTGGGTCTCCTACAAAGTCGTTTACATCTTCTATCACTAAGCGTGTGCGTCGCGTGAAGCAACTACGACACAAGATACTAGTGCCACGACGCCGGGTGCTAGTACAGCGGTCGTGTCGTCGACATATTGCGGAAGATGACCCTGAACTATTGGTACAATACCAAGAGTCACTCCGTTGCCGTCAATATTGAATGCCAAAGATAGTTAGCTTATGTGGCACGTAAATGGATCGTTTGACCACATCACCGATGCACAAACCGCTCCATTAGATAACGATGGTGATGTTGCGGTAACTTCAGATTCTACCAAAAACAAAGTTGTTTTTATGTTGAGTCGGTTACTAATAGCTCGACTACTATTAAAAATCCCGCTATCCTTGAAGTATCAGCGGCTTCGTTGAGTTTCGACGTCTCGTCCGAACATCAGGACACCCACAATGGGGAGTACGACTTTGGAGAATTATAGTACAAAGCTCCTCCTCCAAGGACACTGTACCTCTGTCCGTCTGTGTTGTAAGCGCGCCGATTTAAAGGCCGCTACGCACCTTGTAATATACCACCGATGCCTCCCCTAACTGAATGGCCAACGGCGTATGGGTCTGTTAAACCTCAATAAGCGCGTGCAATTATCGACGCACATAAGTTTTATAGCATTATCAGTACGTGGGAGGAGTAAGGACAGCGGCTTGGCCGTACCTTTCCAATTCCTGTCGTGTTGTTTCCCAATGAAACATACGACCGATAAAAAGTAGCTCTCCTACAGCGTACCAAGCCACACCCTGTAATGGCTAGCAGCAGTCCCAGCGAATGAACTTCGCGCTGGGTCGTGCGCGTAAGCTAGTGGGTGGTAACATTCCCCCTGCTTGTTCAGGTTGCGCTGCTACCTCCAGTCCATTGGGACCTAGTGGAGCGAATGCAGCTGGTGTTCCAGCTCGTAAGCGGCAACCCCAGGCTTGTGGACACGCAGCGCGTCAATTTGAGTCTAAGAGTCAAAACTACGGGGCACCCTTTCCAATGAACAACAATTTGAAACTTCTGCTTTCTTCGCTGGTAAGCAATCAATCTTCGTACAAGGAAGTGTTGATTCCCTTTAGCGTCCACAAGGGACAGTAGCGCCCGATACGAACATTGACTATGCTTGTGTATTCGCGGCTCACAAGTACTGCCGAGACGCAAGCGCATGACGCTGCTGTAGAGAACCGGATCGTGGCTCTCGAGAGTAAAGTTCGCAAGTGATCTCGACTTTGCACGACATCCGTATGAAGGCACGTCAAGGGTACGACCGGATCAAGGACCCGGTCACCTTTCAGGATCGAATGTTGATAAGAGACGCGGTTACGACGCGAGTTCGAAGCAAAGTCCACCTCGATAATTAAGTCCGACGACGGGATAAGGTCACTCATCGGCTGCGAGTTTTACCTAGACGCCATCCCGTTCGCTATACCATCGTTCGTCGCATGGTCATCGACGTGATCGTTCACGTTATAATCATGCGTATATATGTACTGTTGTGAATCTACATATCGCTTTACAAGACCCACTTAATATACGGGTTGCGTATTCGTGTATGGTGGGAGGGCGGGCCTATATTTAGGTCTCCGACTTCCTAAACCAGGGTAAAGGGCCCTATGAATCGTAGCAACAGTTGAAATTACCCCAATGGAGTACTGAATATGTATCGTTTGGTCGAGTGCTAGTACTCAAAGTACATTGTCTCCTTCACTACTGTGGTGGAGTGGAATTCGCAAAATTGATGATGCGATTCCTAGTCTCCATTGAAGCCTAGACGACGGCATAACGGAGGGGCATCTGATTTCGCTTGCACTTGTTCCTTCCTCACCTTGTGTAGTCTCAGTAGAGCAAGTTGCACTATTCTTAGTGGACTTGATTTGATACCAAATTTGACTGTGTTTGATATTGCAGTCGATCGCGCGGAATTTCACACGATCGAATTTTGTTTTGGGGGACTCCATTTGAGTTGTTCTTATCTCCCTTAGGATCGCCTTGTCCATAATATCGATACTTGATTCGCAAGACTTCCGACCACTTCATCCGTCTCGCGATCTTTTATCCAAACCATTAAAAGGGTTCACTACGTCTAACTGCAGTTGGGGGGAGTTCTTGCACTCCTGGCCAAATAATCCAAAAGTGATGTTCTTGAAAACAGGCCGGTCCTCTTTCGACGTCGGGGGCGAAATGAGCCTACCTGGAAGTGGTAACGCGTGTTCGTTAAAGAAATTGAACTGTTTTAATGTTAACCAACCAGAAGCAAAAACTACAATTATGCCTGACTATATACCAGGTTATGCTGCCACGCGCCCTCTATATTTAATTGATCATATCTTCGTATGTGTGCTTCACATTTGTTTCACGCGGTATCGAAATGATCGGGGGTCGTGATCATCACTGATCGTCGATCACCATTCCGATCGCGATCACTCTCCTATCGTCAATAATTTTTAATATTACGATCACCACTGATTGTTAATCACCATTTCCGATCGCGATCATCATTGTTCATCGATCACCATTCTGGACCGCGATGACACTCCATAGTCGATCATTCTTCTAGATCGCGATGGCCACCGACCGTCGATCTTTAATCCAGATTACGATCACCCCTGATCATCGATCTCCATTTCAGGTCGCTATCACACTTATTCGCAGATCTTAGGTCCAGTATTGATCAACTTAGTGTAATATGAACTTGGTATTGTAATATTCGATCTTGGCATCGGGATATTCGATCTTGGTATCCTTGGCAATCAATCTTGGTATTATGATATTTGATCTTAGTATCACGCAGCTCAACAGCTAATCAATCCTTCTCAGCGGTCCGTCGTATTTTTGGGATCACACGACCCAGATATCAGCTACATACAATCTTGATAAGCTCCACCGCAATCGTCCCCTTCAAAGATAGCTAATTTGCAGTATCAGCCTGGATCGTGCAATTTTATCAGCACTCATCCTTTCCCGTGCTCACCTTTAAAGTTTCAGTCATGGTCTCCCCATACGCTGTATCGCACAACTACCGAACCGTTTGTCATCACTTTGCCACACTACAATATCCATGATTTCTGCAA
Source organism: Hyaloperonospora arabidopsidis Emoy2 (assembly GCA_000173235.2). Lineage (NCBI taxonomy): Eukaryota > Oomycota > Peronosporomycetes > Peronosporales > Peronosporaceae > Hyaloperonospora > Hyaloperonospora arabidopsidis. Next base: position 119,733 of record JH598476.1, on the reverse strand, counting down.
CCAATTTGGTCTGCATATTGTTTTGCTTGTCCTGTGCGTTTGTTATAGCGTCAAGGACCTTACGTGTGATGGCTACACACTCGCCCACAAGCGTTGAGCTTCTCTAACACTTGAGCATCCAGCTAGAAAATGACACCACCCAGAGGACGGTCATGGATCCTTGCTGCTATGGTGGAGTGGAATTCACTCATTTATGAGGAGATCTCAACTCTTCACTGCCGCCCAGACGACGGGCTAACGGAGGGGGTATTCCGATTCCGCTTGCACTTGTTCTTTCTCACCTTGTGTACCCATCGGTAAGGCGGACTGAAATCTTTTAGGTGGACTTGATTCGATGCTGAAACTAACCGGTTTGGAGATTGGTGTCGATCGGGTGGAAATTCCTCACTCGATCATGTGTCCTCGGTTGGTGCTCTCCTAAAGTCGCCACGATCGAACTTGATCGCCTTGTGCCAAAATGTGGTACTTGAATCGCGAGCCTTCTGACCACTTGAGCTGTATTGCGATCTTGTACTTTAATCAGTAAAGTTGAGTGCGTTCAATCGCAGTTGAGGTAGGGGGGATAGAGGCCTTGTACTCCTGGCTAAATAGTTCCAGGGGGTGATCTTCCAGCTTGTGATGTCGAAGTTCTCTGACGTCAGGAGGCTAAATATCCTACCCGGAAGAAGAGCGACATGTGTCTGTTTAGAAGCAAATTGAACTCTATTAAACTTTAACCAACCATAGACTAAAACCGTGACTATGCCCACCCCGTAGGCCAGGATATGCTACCACGTGTCGTCTCCATGCCGAATGGATTTTAAATCCTTGCATATCAGGTGGCCCACGCCAGATCGTAGTACGTAATCTTGATCTCTGATCGGGTTCACTGATCACGACCACTGATCGAGATTCCCTGATCGAGTTCCCTTAATCGTAGTCTTTTGATCGTGGTCTTATTCAAGTCTATATTTCTCCATCTTTTTTCCACGATTAAAGACGGCGCTGATGGATAGGATTCTGCCCGTTGGGACCTCTAACAGTGACGTCCATGCCAACAGCCATTATCCCCAATTTTCGTCAATCAAATACCACACCGAACTTAGCTGGAAGCCGCGATTAGCTCCACAATCTCGATCTGCTCTACCACACTGCTAATTATGACACATCGTCATGCCTTAGAGCACCGATAGCTTGTGTTGTGACTCAGACTTGACAACTTTTTGTTTCGTGACCACTGCAGCAATGGCAGGATCACTAGAGTAAGTTCCTACCACAACATTGGCGAAACCATTATTCTCTTCCACGTTTGCTCCTAGCGTGGTAAGGAGACCTCCCCACTAGATTTCTGCTGCACAAAAATGAGAATGGCGTTCGAGGATGTCGCTGTCCGTTGACATAAAACGGTGTTTCACCCGTACTGATGTGAAAACTGCTGTTAATAAAAACCTCTATGCGCGACACGTGTTGTATCCATTCCTTTAGAGTTACAATTGTGCGCAATACATCCGCCACAACACAATTCGCCCGTTGGTCTGGTAATCGGTTTGGCGATGAACGGCAGCAGACATGTGGCGCTTGCTACCAAACCGCTCAAATATATAACGCCAAAACCCTAACGTAAAACGTAAATTCCGATCCGAAACTATGGACTCGGGCATCCCGTGTTGTTGATACACGTGATTCAGGAACATGTATGCTGCCTCGTTGACTAATCTATTGGGCCTATCGGTGGTACTGCGTCATCTTTCTCATTCCGTCGGCAATGGTGACGAGACCAGTTCTGACTGTATGGTCAGGCAGCATATCAAACATGAAGTCTAATTTTCATGACTTTCAACAATCAGTGATGTAGTTAGTGGCTTCAGTGGCGCACTGCTAGAAGAAACAATTTTCACGCGCTGACACTATATGCATGATCGAACATAATTGGCTAACCGCTGATATATGTGTGGCCACCAAATTTCATCTAACACACGTAAGAAAGTCTTTTCGTGGCCCAGATGACCACCTGATGCGCATCACAAATCTCCTCGAAAGTTTTCTTTTTGAGATCTGTGTTATAGGAATCATATATTCTCAGTGGTCACGAGGTTAAAGTTTATGCCATAACAGGTCATCACTGTAACTAAAGCGGATAATCATTGCCTTCAGGTGCGACGAAAGAGTAACCTCGTCCACCGGACTGATCTTTAAGCAGACGAAAATGTTCTTCCTGCATGTAGCTCTCAGTTATATCAGACGCGAGAGTGTTTGTCTCATGTTCAACCCGTAGGGATGCCAGTGTAGATGACTCAACATGCTTAGCACGTGATACATCTTCGCTGTGTCGTTCTTTGAAGTCTGGTCTGCGACTTAACGCGTCAGCCAAGACATTTAATTTCCCCGGCTTGTAGTCACCTCAAAAATTAAACTATGATAAGAATGTAAGCCACCTCACCGTCCTAGGCGATAGCTACGGTGAGTGTATCACGGTTCGCAGTGATGCTTGATCGGTTTAAACTACAAAAGGTTTGGTGTTTAATAGGTACATACGAAAATTTACAAGAGTATAATCGATAAAAAATTAGCTTTGTTTCATGCACGGGGTAATTCAGCACTGCGGTATTTTTAAAACCGGGACGATATGAGATGATAAGGTCAACGCCGGTGCATCTGTTTTCATAATTGCACTGCCGATGGCTAAATTGCTCGCATCGACGGCAACACTTAAGGCCTTATCCGCGACTGAAAATACCAAGACTGGATCCTTTTAAGTGATTGATTCACTGAAAGGAAAGCATCTACTTTAGCCTTCGACCAAGTCACTATGCGTCTTTTTCAAAGTGGTTAGACATTAATTTTGGCTGGCTCTGCATCATCCTTGCTGTATTTATGAAAGTAGTCAGCAAGCTCAAGGAATTGAAGCATATCGTTCAGATGTAGTGGGACCGGCCATTTCTTAATAGCTTTACTTCTTTTCTGAGACTTCTATGAAAACGTATTTTTCCACGTTGCAGCCCAGCACAGGTATCTATGGGACCATTATGACGCATTTCTGCAAATAGACGTATAATCAAGCGTCTCCTAGATTCTGCAATACAACGTCCGAATAAAGTTTATGTGACTCAATCTCTCTTAACCGTCCTCGGCCTTTGCATTAAACATCCAATCGTAAAAGTAATGGGGCGCGTAGGCACTTCGTGCATGCATCACATGAGCGGCCACCCGGTAGAATGTTGCTGGTGCTTTTTTAACTCATGCGACATCACTGGCCACCCCCACAGCATACCGCATGGGGTGCTAACTACCGTTTTGGCCACATCGGTATCATTTATGAGTTCCTCATTGTCCTAATCCGAGAGATATAATACGGAACATATATGTGAATTCCCTAGTTGAGTTCAGTAGGACATCTTTGCGCGGGATGGGCGTTTGCGCAGGTATGGTGGCCGTAGTCAAATTATTGTAAGAATGAACGAAGCACCAACCACCTGTTGCTGTACACACACAAAAGGCAGAGCTGTAGTGAAGCGACTTTCCATCATGTACACGTCCCACCTATGGCTTCTTTGTTGAATTTTTCGACCTGTTTTTCGGCAACGGCCACTGCATGGCCACAACAATACTTGGAGCCAGATTAACATTCAATAGCGTATCTGATACCCCTTTCGGCCGGTAGGTGGTTCGGCACTCCTGTTGGAAATTCTCCACGGTGTTTCCACAGCACCTCGCTCTTCAAGGCGCTCAAGCCTTGAGCAGCAAATCGTTTTATCTTGTCCGTATCCAGACACTCTCATCCATTGTAGAAGCAGAGCAGCAGTCCACCAAGTTACTTTTTGTTACTGGCACGACTATCTCTTAGATCTGCCTTCATTTAGTTCGGATCGGACAAATTTTACGTCATCTCCTAGAGAGTATCTATCTCTTCGGCAGATACCAAGACATGCTGGAGCAACTCCGTCAAGGATGCTCCCGGCATCTTGTCTTCAGCGTCCTTGAACATCTCGTTCATAGGTCCATCCTCTTGAACATAGATTGATCCAAAGGTCACCCATTTTTTCTACGTACCTTTGATCATCTTTACTATTCATCTAGTGCACGCTACACGCTTCACCACGACATTAATTGTCTCGGAATAGGGTATCGTTGCCGTTGTAGCCAACGTATCCCTTACAACCGCACCAGACCCTTAGATCTGTACCGGTATCTGCGACGCTTGACTTAATGTCATCTCTCTAATGACTACAAAAAAATCATCGATCTGGGTAGTACTTGGTGACGTGTGACTGAATGTCATCATATTCTTGACTGTGTTGGACCCAGCATCGATTTCTTCAGCCTCTAGCAAGAGCACATCCTTTTCGGTGTCTTGTGTCGATATATCGACTGTGTGTGCTTCACAAGTCATCCATGGGTGGTATTTTACCAACCAAGACATGCCTGGGATAGGGTCATACGGACTATACGTGACTACTACTGTTGACTTCTCTTTACACGAGAAGTCACTGAAACCGAAGGCGATTTCAACGTAAACTCCTTCTGATTTTACTTGCGTACGTTTGCTAGACGAACAATTGCTTCTTCACACTTGCCATCTAGACAAAGCGCCTCATAAATCATCAGACTCTTATTCAGAGCCGCTAGATTTGCAGAGTTCTGTGGTGCACCCAAATCTACGAGAATAGTCATCACCTGGTCATAGCCTCGCACTCCAGCACTATAAGCCAGCATGTTTGAGGGCCATTATTTTGTACCTCGAGGACTATGCTATCCGTTTGCTCAACAGCTCTGAGTGTTGGTGTAGCTTTGGAGTCCGCGTCAGTAGAGCATCCCGCATCTACTGCGCTTCTGCATTTTCCGACCCATGCTTGGCGATGCGGAATCCGAGCGCCTTGCACGCTGATTCGGACCACCCATTGGAACGGGAAGTTTTTTCCTAGACGCTTTTGCGCTAGCGCCCACTTTTGTATTGCAGCGAGCCATGATTTGGTCGCGATTGCCACAATTGTAGCGGAAAACATATGCGTTGATCAACTACATTGGAGTGGCTGAAACCTTTCACTTGCCGGCGTTTGCCAAGGTGTTACCAAGGCACTATTGTAGGGTTTCTCCTCAACTAAAGAAAATCTTAATTTCTTCTTCCATTGTCGACGGCACCTTTCTGAAAGAGCTTGTTGCTCTAAGCCATGCCTTTGTTTATTTAGGATTGTGGGCACCTTAATATGTTCCGGTATCGGACCCATATTCATAGAAGCCGACAGCGGGTGTATCTCCTGCACATAGTCCCTTAGGGAAAGAAGCGCTTGTCGCGAGTTAAACAAGCGCGCCTGAAGCAACATTTCGTTGTTCAGCGGCTGATACATGGCGCGAATCTTTGTTTTAATGATCTGTCATGATGGAAACGCTTTATTGTGATTACCACATTGAATTGTTGTCGCTCTGCACGAACAGCTTCATCGTGTTGAACTTCTGCTACGCTAGCTTGGTCGCGTTCTTGGTCGCGGTGCCCTCGTGGTCGATGTCGCCATCATCAACGTCTTTCATGCTGTCATTGCGATAGAGAATATTCTTGATGATCACGCCGACAATCATTTTCTGTATGATCACGCTGACGTAACTGGCCTTGACCTTGAGCACCAGCTTGTTGCTGACCAGGTCGATGAAGCGATGGAGCGCGTCGCTGACCTTGACGTGGCCGTCGAAAAAAGTCTTCTTATACTTTTCCGAAGACTCCTGGTTCTGGACCATACGGTGGTTTTTGTACTTCGCTGCAGTAAACGGCGCCGTAAAATAATGGATGGTACCGCGCGACTTGCGCTTGCGGCTGCTGGTTGGTCCGATATAACGGGGCACTGATTGCTTGTACGGTCACAGTACAAGCTACTTACACTGAACACTGGGTAAGCAGGTTCCTCGTAATTTCACGTACACAGAGGTGCAGAGGAAGGTTTCAATATAATCTAAGATGGAAAGTAGTACTGTATTTAGTATAGTAATCTCTGTTAGTAATTTCAGTTAAGTTTTTCTAACTTTGCCTATATACATACGTGTACTGTAACTATCTGCTCACCACTCATTGCGTTCCTCCGTCGTGGCTCGGCTTTATTGCTTGGTATCGTTGCCCTGTATCAACTAATGAACAGTGTATTAACTCATGCATCACAAATGGTACCGATTGTGATAAAATTGTGAGAATATGATTACCGTCTTAACATAATATTCTCAGTATTTACATACAGTATGCAACATCTGATACAACGGAGTCACCCCGTTACATCACCCCCTACTAACCATCTGTCACATTAGTTACTGAATAATAATTGATTTACTCTATTAAATGACTCTGGGACAGGGAGGCACTTGTTTATCCATTTCAACCATTCACCGATCACTTCGCATGGTTAACAATTCCATGCAATGCGAGGCCTAAGCTGCCGGGAGTGCTGCGATGAGATTTTGTTCCGCAGCCGCAGAAGCTGCAAAGACATCGATTTAGCAGGCGACAACTGGTCTGATGCTTCCTCTGCCCAGCCTGCGGCAGTAGCTGTTGTAGACTCACGTGGTGATGCATCGCGTGACATCGGAGATTATAACCTTGAGCTCATATACTCGGGCGATTCGGATGGAGACACCGAATAAAAGAAGCTAGCAACCAAAAAAAGAGCCAGACGTGGCTAAGCTAGAGTCGAATAGTTTGGTCTCACGAAGCGCTATGAGCCTCGCGGCTTAGGCGACCGCCATCACCGCCATTGCGGTGATGGCGTGATACTTAATGACCAAGACGATCGTGCTGGTCATGGTGTCGGTACTTCTGCTGAAACCACCCAAATAACCAGAGTTTGTAGCTTCTTGCGCGTTTCGCCTGAGAAAAAGGCGTGTCTGCCTCCTCAGCGAGTATTGGATCGCCTATCCGATACGGTAAGCGATCGTTATCGGATAAGACTATTCGATTCATCAAGACTTCATGGCCTTACATCTAGTGTGAGTAACGATTGCACTGAGCATGAGTTCGTTATCGATGTGTTCCTTAAACATCAATGGTACAGCGGGAACCACAAATGTGATGGGGCCTCGCTGATCCAGACATGAAACGCGTCCATCCACAATGTTGGGGGGACTAAACGCGATGCCTGGCTTGTCAAGCTGACCTTATCTCGCAATAGGTTTGGGAAATCGACTTCTACCGGTGCATGATACAAACTGCATCGGTTATCAAGAAAGGCCGGGTCACCATGCCTATCCTGAGTGATCCTTGCCAATGTTGTGTGGACAATCTGGCACAAGCTCACAAGGAATCTTAATCCATGAACGACCACTGGTGGAGGTAACGTGAAATGTACGAGGGAATAGATAATCTACAATCCCTCTATAAACGCGCTGGGCGTTCGTTCTTAGGTGGACCTTCTTCGGCATCAGATTTGCCTTTTCATACTGCTCAACAAGTCCCAACACGTCCACCATTTGTTGCAAGCGAGGTTCCCAACTATCCGCCGAGGGCGGATAGCCGCGCCACCGGACGAGTTTGCTCGCCCGACGTTTTTTCGCATCGTGGTGGTTCAACAGGCGTTCCACGAGGAAGATTCGGTCACCGCGCACATCAAAAGAATGGATTAGGCGGAGGAGGAACCACATCCTGTGACGTATTCCCAGGATCAACATGATGCTTTGAGTCATCTTGATCGCGTAATGTGTAAGTTGCGCGAAGGCCTCGAACACGAGAGGAGCAGGAGTCTGGATTTGGTTGGCGTCGTGAGCTGTCTGTCCTCGGATCGGGAGAAGGACAGGTCAATGTTTTCCATTGCCTAGCTTGATAATGAGGGGGCACAGTTTTCTTCGCGAAGTGCTGATGAAAGCTCGTCAGGATATCTCACGGCTTCACGGAGAGATATCCGAACTTCAGACGCGGGCTGAGAGTCAGCACCGCGAACACAAGTATCTCTTGGAGATGCTTGAGCGCAAGGGATTTCTTCACAGGAAGAAGTCCCGTACAGGTGATAGGGTCTAGGGCGACCTGCGTAGAACTTAGGATGCGTGCGCATCTTACGTGGAAGTTCGATCGTGTATGCGTTGCCTATGCGGCGCAGCACACGAAATGGACCGATGAACTTGGGTAGTAACTTGTTACTACCCACGTTAGTCACTATGTGTCGAGGTAAGTTTACGGTAGATAGTAGGACTAGGTCACCTTCATTGAATGAAAGAACATTTTCCCTTCCATTCTTGTCTGCGTTTTTCTTTTGTCGGTCCACTGCTTCTGCGATGGAATCTTGCACGAAATGAACAACCGTTTCGCGAGCCAGTATGAATCCATTTACTGAATCGCTGTCTTTGGCTGTAGTGCGCTTGGAGCGCACTGTGGCAAGATCAGTGACCTGGGTAGTAAGAGCATCTTCGCTCTTACTTCCCACTTCTTCATTATAGTCGATGTGATCGACATCTGCGTCGAACGTGGTGACCGCATGGTCAGCACGTGACGAGTGAGAGCCGGATTGGCGTTCGCTCGAATGATTCCCTCCCCCCCTCAAACTAGAGTTACACTCTGGAAGTGTAGGCGATTCGAAGCATATATGTGCGCATCAAGGGAGCGTGTTTAAAATTAGGTGATGCGACATGTGTGATATGGACATACGGATGGATTAGTGTGTCCATGTGTCAACAGACACTATAAGTAGTACTACAGTTATAGGATACCAGTATGAGCTACTGTTCAAGCTCGCTGTAGCTCAAGTGGGTATGTGTGGCAGCCATATCCCAGAGGTCACCGGTTCGATACCCGGCAGCAAAAGTTAAACCTTAGGGTCCTGGTGTTTGGGGTTCACCAGCACTGTCCTGCCAGACAGTGACGTCCCCCATTTTTGTGTCAACGGAAAGCTGTGTGCCACATCAGAGATCCCGTTTTATGGGATCTCTGATGTGGCACACACTCTGCTAACTGTAAC
>JH598476.1:88374-101712 GCA_000173235.2 Hyaloperonospora arabidopsidis Emoy2 | reverse complement strand
GGTTTTGCTGTAATGCAACAGGTAAGGTGACATATGTACTTAATATACTAGTGTATATCACGTTCACCTTGTTTGATTTTTAGGAGCTCAGAGCGAGCCCTGAACTCAGCTCGCGGTGGCTCGCATGTTTGACTAGGTAGGAAATTGAGGACTTCTAACGGCCCAAAGACAAATGGGTTGTGTAGCTTGAGGCCCAAGGACCAAGTCTTTGCACGTCCTGCCAAGTTCGACTGAGCAAATGCGACCTGCATTTTGCTCATCGACAATGTGACGAGCCCTTATGGCGTCATCTAGTTCGACAAACCATCTCAGCAGAGAGTCTTCATCAGCTGCTTTAAATTTGGAGATGTCAATCTTCAACGATTCGGGTCGACGTGTGTGTGTCGACCCGGTAGCATCTGCCTGTTGCTATCTCAACAGCTCGAACTGTTAAGACCCTTGTTGGTGAAGCAATGCTATCGTTTTCCGTTCGGCGTGAAGTTCAGTCTGAATGAACTTGGCGGTGGTGGAGTGTCGCCCGTCTGGACACAGGGCGGACAGCATTGCGCCTACGGCTTCTTGCCCTATCGTCGAGCTCAAACGTTCGACGGCATCCCATTCGATTTGACTCAAATGGGAGTAGCTTTCATGTGTGGGATGGAAGTGATCCCCTTCATCATCCAACATGTTTATGGTCGTTGGATTGACGAAGAAGTGTTACCAGGTATAACGGACCACCGATTGCTTGTACTGTCACAGTACAAGCTACTTGCGCTGCACACAGGGTAAGCAGGTGCCTCAGAACTTCACATACACAGTGGTGCAGAGGATAGTATCAATATGAGGTAAGGGTAAGAAGTAGAACTATATTTAGTATAGTTAATCTTTGTTAGTAAATCATATTAAGTCTACTTTTAATTATGCCTAAATACATACATGTACTGTAATTATATACTCACCACCCATTGCGTTCTTCTGTCGTGGCTCGGCTTTATTGGTTAATATCATTGCCCTGTATCAATTAATGAACAGTGTATTTACTTCTGCATCACAATGTTACCTGTTGTGATAATATTGTGAAAATATGATGTCTGTCTTATCATAATATTCATACTTGATATTTATCCTATGCAAAATATCATGAAACGTCGTCACCCCGTCACACCCCGCCTCGTCCGTATCCCGGCCGATGTACTCACAGAACATGCAGCGGTAGGTGATGAAGCCGGCGGAGTAAATTGCATCATCAGGACTAGATCGATGCAAACTTTGCAAAACCAGGACTAGCCGCAAAACCAGGACCAATTAGAAATAGAAACATGGTACCACTGTCTATCTAAAATGCAACATGCGATAGGAAACTGCGTGATTGGTAACGGGCCTATCCTTATTATCTAACTATCAGACTGCTCTGGTTGTATGCCCTTTCATTTCCCAACTACAGTCAGGTCCCACTGTAACATCCCCCGATACAACATCCTCCCTCTATAAGATCCAAATCGGGGGTGGACAAACAGGAATGTTAGAGAAGGAGCTGATTGTAACGCTCACGAGCGTCTGCTGACGGAGACGGAGCACTGCCTCGACCGGGATCTATTTACTTACTAAACGAAATCCTCTGTTGTGGAGGCAAGAAGTCGGCTAATGTTTATCTTGTGTGTGTGTGTGTGTCAGGGAGGACAATAAACGTGCGACCCAACAGCAACTCACAATCCCGCGATGGGGGATGGGGATGGAAACACTGGTGACATTCCCCTCGCCCACGCTAATTTCTAACGTTTATGAGTCGCTCCTCTTGCTACCCCGCTCTCTGCGTTTATGACTTTGTCTATCTTAGGGACGTGTGGACCCCGACATGATTCAGTGCTGGTCGTTTTTGCGCAGCAAGCACCAGAACCAGCACCAGGCCGAATTTGCGTTTGCCAAGTGGTAAGCTTGTGCGGAAAAGATTCGTCCTTCCAGATATATAATGAAGAGGGAAGCAAGTGGATTTACGGGATAAGGCTAAGTATTGCATGGTGATGGCTCGGTACGACTTAAGTTAAAATGGAACTGTTTACTAAGTGTACACCGAGTCCTGAATTCAAATTGCTTAGGCCTACGACGACATTAGCCATCCGGTCAAGAGTACGCATGAGGTTTCACGTGTCAACAAGATCGAAGGTCACGCCCATTAAGAAGTGACTTCTGATACGCCTTGAGTTATAAGTTTGCTGAGTGAGTGTGCAGGCTGAAGAATGCTTTTGTCATGGTTGATATCTCAGGTATCAACCATGACATAGGCCTGTTACTACCAATCACGCAGTTTCCAATCGCATGTTGCATTTAGATAGACAGTAGTACACTGTTTCTATTTCTAATTGGTCGTGGTTTTGCGGCTAGTCCTGGTTTTGCAAAGTTTGCATCGATGTAGTCCTAATGATGCAATTTACTCAAGCCGGCGCTGGTCGTTCTCACGATCTCGGCCGCGTAAGTGAGCTTGTGCGCCGGCTCGAACGGCGTGTCGACCATCTTCTTGGGCGCCATGAGGTCTCTGAGATGCTGTGCTATGTCATGATGCCTTTTCCCCAAGCAAAAAAATAGTCATTTTGCCGGCCTCCCAGAGCTAGTTTGTCGCTTGATTGCACTATTTATAGCAAAGCGACAAATTTAGGAGGCCTGGATTAGCCCCGCCCTTGGCCTCGCCCCACCATATGCCATGGTAAAAATGCGAGCAAAACAGCTGAGAGAGCCCGATTCTACTCGTACGACACTGGGTTTTCAGTCTTTGACTTGAAGTAGTATCTTCACCAAATCTTTCAGGTGTGAAAGCCAGTCGAAACCTGAATGCAGTTCACATCCAGCGGTCAAGGGGTACCGCCACCGCCTTCTCATACCATAACTAGTCGAGCAGCCTTCAAACCCACCATGCGTCTCCTACGTCACATTCTCGCGGCTTCTGCCGCCTTCCTGTGGGAAAATGTGCAATCCATACCCACGATAGCCAACCACACCAACAGTACTGCTCTCAACTTGCTCACTCTTCCTCCCCGTCTGGACATAACCGCGTCCGTCGCGCCAAGTCTTTTGGGACCGCAAGTCGTCGCATCGGACGAGACCGAGCTCGAAAACCAAGACAGCGAGGAGAAGGTCCGGCCTCCACTTCAGTCTCTGTCACTTTTAACAGAGTGGAAACTTCGGACTTGTCTCGGTACCTTGAACACCTACAAGTCTACTTCGAGTACTTGGGTAATGGGGCTACGCCGTAGCTTTAAGCAATCCAAGTTTATGCAGTAGCTTCAGCATGCTGAATCATACCGAGCTCATGGAAACGAATTTAGCGACAGTGACCTGATTGATCTGCTAGTCACCAAGTACACAAATAAGAATGAGCTGGCGCGGCTCATCCATTCGATTCGAGGCACGCCCGACATGAGGAAATGCGCCGACACCCTGCAAAGACTGCTAGCGGAGAAGTTTCCAAAAACCATACCGACCATGATCGATCTGTGGGCGCAGTCAAGAACGGATCCGTACCACGTCTACGAAATGTTGTCCATCGGGATGACGGAAAGGGTTCGACCTGGCGATGGTGAAGCGAAGTGGGTCGATATCTGTTGCAAGCTGGAAAACTGGACTAAGTTTTTTGAAAAATCCCGAGATTACAATCACCCCTTTAGCGACGATGAAGTTGTGAAACTACTGGTAGAGAAGAGAGGACCGCGAGAGATCGAACACTTTTTCGAGTCGCTTCTTCGATTTCCTAAAATGAGGGGTCGCGTGGAAAGCTTGCAGGCAGCGCTGGACAAAGAGAAAGGGCTGCAATCGGGAACACACCCTGTTCTAGTCTTTGAGATGATGCCTATCGTCCGTGAGCCAAGGCTTGAACATAGCGCTGATATACAGACGAGGGGTCCCATCGTTTGTTCGCACCTGTTGAGATGGTTGGAGTATGTTTACCTCTTCCGAGATCAGTACAAAAACTTTAATGATGCTGCTGTCGTGGAGTTTTTGGTAGCCAAAAGAGGATTACGAGAGGCGATGGCGTTTTTTCACTGGCTTTGGCGCGTCCCCGGTATGTCTGGTCGTGCTAAGCTCCTCCAACTAGAGCTAGTTACGATGGTCCCAGGATCTTTGCACGACATGTTGAGATTGTGTGTGCGGACAAGAACACCCCCTGACGAAGTCATCCAAATTATGCCCGTCCAACAGATGGAATACGGTGAGGAACCCTGGGCCAATATTGTGTACATGCTCAAGCTTTGGCTAGCGTATGTCGAGCGCTTCCGAGCTCAACCTGGAAATTTCTTCAGCGACGATAGTGTCGTGGATATACTGGTACAACACAGAGAATTAGAGCAGACGGGGATGTTTATCAAGGTGCTTTAACAGGATGAAAAAACGGCGGCTCTCCCTGACAGACTGGAGCGATCCTTCTCGATTTGCAGAAGGTGAAGGAGAAAAACGGATGATGTGTGAGTCCGAAGTCGAACACGAATCCTCAGCATCTGTACATGGCTCTCATAGCATTGGTGGAGTTTGAGTCTAGGCCGTTGAAGAACAGGCAAGATTGGCCGACCTCTTTGTGAAGACCGCTGTATTATGGAGACTTTTACGGTCGCGGGCTAATGACTTTGGTGAAGATGGAGTCATTGGTCACTGTCTCGCATCGTCCGGACTGTAATACAGCTAACACATCTCAACAGAATTGAACACAGAAACTAATGTACCACAAACATACTTCCACACTAAAGGCACATTCAAACTTCTGCTATTCATGTCAAGTCTGTCTCGAAATAACAAGTCTATCTCGACGTCGTTCATGGGCTGGCAGATGTAGTGGACTCCATCACTCCACGTGACACCCTAAATCGTATCGTATGTGACCACTAGAGACCCCTCCGTCCTATCAATGTTGCGCCATCCAATATCCGGTTCAGCCGATACATGCTGCTGCTCAACCGACAAGTCATCCCGAGCTTTGCAAGAAGTTTGGCAGGTGAGTGCGAGACCGGCAGCATACCGTTTGCATAGTCGCATAGCATCACCCGGCTGCAGTATCGATAGTGCGCTCTTTGTCTCACACGCACAACCATCGAAACACCATGCAATTAGGGTGTGCACGATTTCCCGCACACCTGCACCCTTCTCACACCGTTTGACCTGTGGTCAAAATGATCTTGATCGTCCGGTCGTCCTGCTCTATGCCACTGCGCAAGTCAACCGAGTGACCACAATGGCGTGGGTGCAGCAGCGACCGTGCGGCTGGTTTGCCGACCAGAATAATGGCTCCTGCTCAACGTTTCGCGTCGACTACAGTCCTAGCCTAAGGAGTGCCGTACATTACCTTGTCAACCTCCTACGGGTTTGCACCATCCACACGCGCCGGACTTCCCGCCAGATCCATGTACTTTGTGCACCGCTACACGCTAGCAGCGAAGCCACCAGCCGCTGAAGAGACTACCAAACATGGCGACAAGCGAGCAGTTTTCAGGGAGTCGGACCGGTTGCAGCTCTGCCAAGTGCATGCCGCTAACTTCGTACGTCGTCCCTGGATACTGATGAACTTTGACTTTAAGTCATTTCCCCGATTGCCTTTCATGTCCTTCGCAGTGACTCGTGTGGCTGCAGCTTCACAGGAGAAGGGTGAAGAGCTTCTTCACCCTTCTCCTCGCGAGTGAATTGATCGTGTCGTGATCATGCTCACCTGTATTCAAACTTGAGGTAAATCGTCACTTGCCTTACTCGCTTACGTGTTTCTCCGTTAGGAAAACTCTCCGAACAAACAGACTGAAAAGCTATTTGCAACACACAACATCATTCCTTCGGCTTAGAAAGACTTTATACATCATGTTATTTCATCTGACTTACGGGACCGTACCGCAAAGTACAGTAGCAAGAACACCGTACAACAAACAAGACTAGGGTAAAGCATGTGTTTGCTTCCAACCTACTCCATCATGACGCCAAGCCGCTTCGTCGTGCCACCCACTGATCTTTCCGTGTTGTCAAATTCCTTTCCCTATAGGGCGAGGCGTTGCTAGCAGCAACTACAACTAACAACACTTCTGCTATCATACGGCAGATAACGCTCACCATGCCGTCAAGTAAGTGTTTGCGGTACATAACTTCTGCGTGGACACTACCCGATAGCCTCCGAATAAAAAAAATGTATCGGAAAAGCCCCTCATTAACAACATACAAACCAACCCATAAGCGCCACACAATTGCCGTCATTCTTTCAGACTTGCTCCCATCATGAGATCAAAAAAGCACCGACCTGCCTCAGCTGTGTGATCTGCAGCGATAAGTGGCTAACCTGCTCGTCATTTCGCTCTTCCAACAGCCGCTTCGCCTGCCCGCCATTGTCGATAGTCCATCCACTCTGCGACCGACAAACATACAGACAAACAAACGGGTCCAAACAAAACAGGATGGCAAGCTAGTTCGCACTCCATCTGTTGCGAACAACATGCATGTAAAGCTTTCGCTCGTGCTACTGCCTCTTAACCTGAGACCGTGAAGACGTCCGTGAGAAGAACGACTTTTGCGCAATGCCTCAATCACTCCGTATATCAATCGGTATACAGGAAAGAAGATCAGGCCATCCCAGCAACCCATTGGGAACCTTCGTCAAGTAGTAGGTGCTTGATGGTGATATGTCCAGTATCGTGTAACTCGGATCATGCAACTCGCTGAGCGAAAGTCGCTGGTGATCGAAAGACGTCACATGCGTGCTGTCGGCCCGCTAGTTTCTAGTCGAAAACCTCACTGAGCTGTCTTTATCGCGTAACCCAACAAGTACCTACCTGTGTTTGCTAGTCGCTAATAATAATCGACAATTATACCACAACCGCACATGTTTTCTCTCTTTGAGACACTCGCATCCTTTGTGGCCTCCAATCGTGCTTACGAAACCAACTGTAGGAAGACTTACACACCGGTCATTTATTCTCCATTAGCGACTGAACGAGACCTACTAATTAAATCTGTTGCGCAACATCGTACCCCGTTGTCCGTGGTGCTCCTGGTGATCGTTGCAAGTCTCTGGATCGCAGTAGAGATAGCTACGACATGGACAGACAGCTGCGCGTGGCTGTCATTGGCTCACAGACGCGCCACCCTGGTACGCCCATGGCATATACGGTCTACCGCACAGCTGTGAACTACCAGGGTCTTTGCTATCACCGTCTCATCCGTTACCGACAATTTCGGTATTTTGCCAAGCACCTGAAGCTGGACCCAAGTTCTGCACCTCTCTCGGCCAAGTTGCCGCCCAAAATCTGGTGGAGCCGCAAAGTATTGTTACGGCCCGAGACCGTGGAAGTCAGACAAGTGCTGGTACGAACCCATCTTGTTTACTCTCACTAATATGCGCATAGGTCTTAGTTGTTTTGCACGTCGTGGTTCCTGTTTGACAGTTAAGTGAGTTCATGCGGCAAGTGTGTGCTCGCTCATTAACGGCTCGAAGCAAGGAGCAACTATTGGAGATACTGCAAGCGGGGAAGTTTGCACCGAAAGAAGAAAAAGACCGTGTTATTGATGGTCGGTTGGGCCCTGAGCAGCAGAGTATCACTGTTCGGGAACACATGTCCGACGACCAAGACCACAACCATTTCTGCTCCGTAGGCAATGATGAGATGTCAATTTGTGGCGAGGAAGAGCGATTCGAGTTGTAGCATTTTCACAGCGAATCAATTTACACATGGCTTGAAAGTCTTGCTTTGGCCATACAGGCGAGGCAATTGCCTCGTTTCGAAAGCAAACTGCTTAGCTTAATGTAGAGATGGCACGGACCATGTGTAGCCGGTTTTCTAAATCTGAAAATAAAGGTCGAGCGTAACCTCGTTGCAGTTGTTGAAGTAATCCTATGTGTAGGATTATCGATGGTAACTACAAAACCCCAAACTTTGGCGTAGAGGTCTGAGGGATCGAAACGAGCTCATGATGGACTCCAACGGTATTACTTTCTGTCGAAGTCCAGCTTTGCGAAAGCCATCGGACGTTTCATGACGTGGAGTGTAGCTATGACGATTATTTACAATTCAATGTTTGGACGTGAGGTCACACACGTGCACGTGAAAAAGGTAGAGTGAAAGAAGTCGTCACTGTACAGCATGGCGAGTCTGTGGAATATGTGAGTGAAAGTAAGGGCAGTAAAGGGAAGGATTGCCGCTCCATAGTACGGTCAAAGCAGCACAAGATGGACTCTTATTTCAAAAATCTAAAACCTTCTGTGCCGTTCGCTATGTCCCAGCTCGTCACTACTTTTTACTAATGAATCAGCGACACAACGAATACCGGATACTCACTCACTCGCATGCCACTGCCAGCCCAAACCTGTAAATGCAATAATAAGTAATCCGTAAAGCAAGTTGCAACAACAACAATACAAAGTAGAGGCGTCTCATTTAGCGACGATAGTAAACCGAGTCTGAAATCTGCACTCATGAGCCTCTTCGCGCCAATGGCACCAGACTGCATCGCTCCGTAGATTTTAGCTCGAGCCAAACGCCTTAGAGGCGGTCGTAGAAACGGTCGAAAGGAGGCACCTCCGGAGTCAACCCCTTGCGCACACGCACACCATTCACCAACTTGCCCGCCATATTGTTCGTGTCGGTCGGGTCACCGCCGACAACCTGGTAGTGGTCAAACACACACTGCGGGAAGGCCTTACCACCGGTAGCTTGACGCAGGTCAGCAGTAAAGCCAAACGACTCATTGACAGGCAAGTAAGCCTTCAGCTGCATCATCGGGGTACCCGGGCGCTGCTCCTCCGCAAACACGTGGCCGCGACGGCGAGTAAGCACACCGTAGACACCGCCAACAGCATCCTGCGGCACTTGAATGTCTGCGAGGAAGACGGGCTCCATCAAAGCAGGTTCCGACACCAGCTGGCAAGCGTACACCACACGACGGGTGGTGGGCAAGATCTGGCCCATGCCACGGTGAATAGCATCAGCGTGCAACACCACGTCGAGCAGGTTCACGCGCATACCACGCACGACCTCTTCGCACAGCACACCGTCCTTCGTGGCCCAGTTGAAGCCACCCAGCACCGACTCCTTGATTTCGTTCAGGTACGACACACCCTTGGTCACATCCACAAACAGGTTGGCACCCGTGCCATCAGGTCCATAACCCCAAATCTTACGGGCGTCAGTCACGTCCCACTCGTGGTTGTCAGCCAGGTAACGCGCACGCAGTTTCTGGTCGAAGCGAGGGCTCACCTCATCTTTTCCATCCTCAATCTCCAGGGTCAGCTCCTCACTCAAAGGAGTCGCTTCGCAGAAGAGACGGTTGTGCTTGTTAGGCGACTTGGATAGACACGTCTTGGACGAGTTGCCGGTAATCGTCTCGCGGTAAGAAACGACTGGCTCCGAGATCTTAACTTCCGTGCCCATGAACTCCTCCTGCAAATCCTTCAGACAAATTTCAAGGTGAAGCTCTCCGGCACCAGCAATAATGTGCTCACCCGACTCCTCCGTGTAACACAGGACCATAGGATCGGACTTGGATAGACGCTTCATTCCCTCAACAAGCTTGGGCAGGTCTGCGGCGGTCTTGGGCTCAACAGCCACGCGCACGACAGGTGACACGGAAAACTTCATCGTACGGATGGTGTGGCCCGTTTCCGACGTGGTGATCGTACCAGACTTCAGCAGGTACTGGTCTACACCGACCAGAGCACACGTGTTACCCGCCGGAATGTCAGGGGTCTGCTCCACATAACGGCCCATCATAATGACCGTACGCTGGATGTTCTTCACCCACAAGTCGGTCTTCTTGCCCGGCACGTAGTTGGGGCCCAACATACGCACTTTCTGGCCGGTGGCGATCTTACCGGCGAACACGCGACCGAAAGCGTAGAAACGACCCTTGTCCGAGGTCGGCACCATCTTAGACACGTACATCACCAGAGGACCGTTGACGTCGCACTTTCGGATAGCTTCAGCGCACTCATCGTCTTGCGGACCTTCGTAAAGGGTGTCCACACGGTACCTCTGAGCCGTCACGGGAGACGGCAGGTGCACCACAATCATTTCAAGAACGGCGTCAGCAGCCGGCAGCCAGCGCTGCATGACACGCTTCAGCAGGGGTTTGCCCGTCAGCTCCTTCTCGTCCGACTTCAGCTCCACGCCGACAGCCTTCATCATTTTCTCGTATTTGGCCTTCTTGTCGTTCATGATGGCATCGAACATCTTGATGATGGGGTCCATGATAAACTGACAGAAAGCACGCTTGAGGGTGCCCTCCGCGTTGTTCTTGCTCGTCCATTTCTTGTTTGCAGCGTCAAAGTACCAGTCGCCCCAAAGTTTCTGCATCATCTTGTCCTCACCAATGCCGAACTTCTTCGAGTACAGACGAGCAAACTTTTTCAGCGTGAAACCCCACTGATGCAGACCTGAGCCAAAGGCGACAGTGCCCTTCTCGGGGTAAACCTGGACATCTCCCAGCTTCTCATCAAAGTAGGTAGCGATAACCACGTTCACCGTCTCAATAGCACGGGTGAACGACTGGTAGCAGTCCTCCGGCTCAAGGTGGAGCTCAAGCAGAGCACGGTCTACTTTGTTCACCATCAAGACAGGCTTCACACGCTCACTGATCGACTGACGTAGCACCGTCTCAGTTTGCACGCAGACGCCCTCAATGCAGTCCACAACAACCAGAGCACCGTCCGTCACACGAAGCGCAGCCGTCACTTCAGACGAAAAGTCAACGTGACCAGGCGAGTCAATCAAGTTGATCAAGTACGAGTTCTTCGAGATTTGCACCGACTCTTCATTGGCCGCCTTTTCCTCGGCAGTCTCCTTGGCGATCGCATCGGCCGTCGCCTGTTCACCAGCGTCCATGTCGTACTCAAAGAACATGGAAATACCCGTCGACTTAATGGTAATGCATCGCTCCTGCTCGTCGGCGCGAGTGTCCGTGAAACGAGCCTCTCCGGCGTGTTTGGCCGAGATAATACCGGCCTTCGACACGAGCGAGTCGGTCAACGTGGACTTGCCGTGGTCGACGTGGGCGATCACGGACATGTTACGAATGTTCTTCGTGTAGTCCATGATCTCACGCATCTGGTCAACCGTGAAGTTCACCTGAGAGCCGCATGGTAAGAAGAGAGAGACAGAGAGCGAAGATATCGTGTGAGTTTTGGATAGGGGGTATATGGATAGATGATAAATTATGTTGAGTAAGTTATTTATTTTATGGAGGGTATGTAGGAGGTCGTACCATGGTTGTTGCGTGGTGGGTGAGGGTTTTGCGCCGGGTTGGTGGTTTTTTCTCGTTCGGGCTGGATCCAAAAGAGGAAATGGCATCATCCGGAGGAACGGAGAAAAGGGCCTACAAACGGGTGGAGCACAGCGCCCCCTTTATCTTATAATATCAAATTGTATGTATGCCTTTACAATTATACTGTCAGTTTAAGGTTCATGTTTTCCCGAGGTTTTTTACGCGTGGAGCACACGTGTGAGCTTTTATTTGAGCAGAATGCGATGGCGAAAGAGATTGCACACTCTTTACTTACAAGTAGCATCATAATTATTAAATTGAGTGAATAGGACGGTACGATTAATGGGACATTAGGCAGTTGGCAAGATCAACGACCAAGAGGCCAAGGATAAGTGACGCTGACGACGTACTGCTCCAGTATTGAATAGGTGCTGCAATTTATTTGGATACTTGTTTATGGGTACTTATTTTGTCATGTAGGATCAGAACAAATGGGCTACTTTGCGATATTAATATTTGGAAGGTTTTGACTTCTAATTCAAGTGGTAATTAGCGTGCTGTAAAGTAGGGCACATCAGTATCTCCTATTCAGATCGAGTTTCTATTGCGATAAAAGAGAGTCAGTTGTCCAAATTAGCTCTTCAGCTGTCGAAAGTCGAGAGCGAAACGAAGCTTCGTCGCTCCGTGCTCGTCTGAATCTATCGTGCCTATTGCGTTCGCACATGGCTACGATGGGTCTACATCGACTGCTTGACGTATTCGCTAAGTCACCCTCTTGACAATTAATGTGCAGAGACATTCACAGAACGCTGTCAGCCCATCGCAATCTGTAAAAACGCAATAAGGCAGTCAACCCCATAGTAAACGAGAGGTCCGGCACTGCAGAGAATAACAAAATGAAAACTGAAGCCCATTTTCCCTCACACGCACTTCACTCAAGTGTCTAGTGGCTGCTCCACCGCAAGTTCTCTGCTACACTCGCCTTTCCATCACCAGCGTCCAGTAGCTATACCACGACCTTGTCGGTGTCGTCGCTTTCGCCGATTGCCTTTGCTGACGCTTGAACGCCTGCGTCGACGTCAAGAGAAAGCGGATCTACATGAAGGTGCTTGGCTGCTGCATCTGGCAGGTCTTAAACTGGTCGAGGTACATCTGGCACGAAGCAATGTCGTTGCTGCTCGAGTTCAGGCACTCCAAGAAAGCCTTCTGGTCAGCGCCACACTGGTTCTGCGCCGGCGGCTGCGCGGTCTGGTGGTCAAGCGACGTCGAGGCACCTTCCGGCTGCTGCTGCGGGGTATCCGCGCCACCAGAGAACGAGCCAGCAACGGCGCTCACAGCACGGTGAGCGACAGCGCTGCCTGTTCCGAAGGCCATACCTTGAGCCACCGTGCTCATTAGGCCGCTCATCATACCGCCACCGCTGCTGCTTGGATGTGCAGGGGCAGGAGCTGCTTGCTTGTGTGCCGGAGCAGGTGCCGATCGACGAGCCTGGGCAGGTGCAGGAGCGCGGCGGGGGGCAGGGCGGGCGGCAGGACGTGAAGAACGGGAACGTCCCATGTTGTCTGAAAACTCTTGAGCTCTTGGTGTCGAATTGGATACTGACGACGGGAGTGTAGAACTTGCCGTTTGAGACACATCACATGTACACAAAGAATTATCGAGAATTACGGGGATTGGACGTTTGAGCTCCAACGTTGTAAGCGGAAGGAGGAAAAAGGCTGACCAATGAGTTTGCACGCGCTGCAAAACTGTCTTTTTGATCGCGTCATCTATAAATTGGACCTATTCATTTTTGTGTTTCTGATACCATTATCTTGGATTGCAGGACTGCAATATAACCTTAATATAGCAAAAGTAAGCCATACGTTGTGCAGCTTTTGCTAAGAGAGAGCACAAGGCAGCTCTCGGAGGGACGCGTTACACATCTCCAACTGATAGACTACCTGTGTCCAACTCTATCTCCAACTACACAAATACACATAATCAGTTATTTTTGAGTCGTGATTTGTTTCGATTTGATAGATGACAGATGAGAGCCGTACATAACACCGTATCCTGCGCCAAGTAAAGCTCCAAGTACGCAATTAATATTCGACGGCAACCACGATCCTGCTCGCGTCCCCACTTATTTCTATCGTAACAGAACTT
>JH598476.1:68126-88364 GCA_000173235.2 Hyaloperonospora arabidopsidis Emoy2 | reverse complement strand
CAATATAACCTTAATATAGCAAAAAGTAGCCATACGTGTGCAGCATTGTAAGAGAGAACACAAGGCAGCTATGGAGGGACGCGTTACACATTTCCAATTGATAGACTACCTGTGTCCAAATCTATCTCCAATACACAAATACACATAATCAGTTAGTTTGAAGTCGAGATTTGTTTCGATTTGATAGATGACAGATGAGAGCCGTTCATAACACCGTATCTGCGCCAAATAAAGCTCCAAGTACGCAATTAATATAGACGGCAACCACGATCATGCTCGCGTCCCCACTTATTTCTATCGTAACAGAACTTGACGAGCCTGACATTGGACGTGTCACCGCCGCCAGGCTCTATGAGTGGATATGGGGTGGTGCAGTTCCCGATGAAGAGATGAATGGCGCTAGTCTGCACGTAGGGTCGCCAGATGAAATTACCCCTACAAGGAGCGAGACGGTCACAAAGACCAAGGTCACAGAATACTCGAGTGAAGTTCTGTTACGATAGAAATAAGTGGGGACGCGAGCAGGATCGTGGTTGCCGTCGAATATTAATTGCGTACTTGGAGCTTTACTTGGCGCAGGATACGGTGTTATGTACGGCTCTCATCTGTCATCTACAAATCGAAAGCAAATCACGACTCAAAAATAACTGATTATGTGTATTTGTGTAGTTGGAAATAAAGTTGGACACAGGTTGGAGATGTTTTACGCGTCCCGCTCTCGGAGGGCTTTACACAAGTTCCTAAAGGCTAAGACAATACTCGCTGTCCTTCAATAATAATCCGTACAAGCTTATTACGATCACATATTTTTGTCACCCGCATTGTAGCTCGGCGGGACAACAGACGTAGCTCAAAAGCAAAGGCCTGTGACTCGCCAGTATTCCCTTACTGCAGCATATCAATCAAGGCGTCAGATTGAAGATACAGAAGGCGTCAGGTTAGAAGATCACGGCAAATTTGCTTTTCTAAGTCGGTCAAAATCTCTCGACAACATTTTCAGAATACCCAAGAAGCACTGGCAATTACTTCACACTTTCTCCGCCGTTTTTCTCCAGCTGCTCAACACGAGCTGTTAATTGCAGCAGCTTTTTGTCGACGCGGTCGAAACGGGAATTCGTTACGTTTGCATAGCCGTCATTTTCGCCACGATCAGCTCCGGCAGGTCCGTGTGCGTACTGGTATCGCAGTTGTCATCACCAAAGCTACTCGGAGTGTCATTACCAGCAAATGCAGTCACATTCAGCAATTTGCTAGTCGGTCCGAGGGCAACTTTGGATAGGGCATATTGTGGCACTCTGAACTTCGACAGATAGACCGGCTGCGGTTCCAGGCTCGCAGCAGCTTGGAAAAATGAGATGCGTTTGCGTTTCTCCGTCGTAGCGACGTCCACATACAAGGAGTTCTCGGTAAAGCGGATTCCTCTGCACACGTGAGCAGTTGGCAGATCCTACATAGTATGCGAGCAACAAGGTAGGCATACAAGTCATCATGACATCGCCGTGGATGTAGCAACAGCGGTACTTACGAGTTCCCCATACAGCGACGGCGTCCACTTCAAAGGATCGGAATTATTTAGGTGCGCAAAAAGCAAACACGAAGACATAGTGCTTCCAACGATGGCTACCCTCTCCTGCTGGGTGGTCAAAGTGTTAAATCGGTGTATACGATCTGCATTACAACTCATGGTAGTATTACACACGACACACCTGAACAACGAAGACGTCGGGAGAAGTCAAATTGGGTAGATCGAGGATCGACATAACAAACCATCTCCCCGGTGTGTATCCAAGAGTCCACATTTGAGAGCGTGGCATCGCATGCGATGCTGACGTTTGGTAAGGCGCTTTACCCTGCAATTGTTAACATCATAGAGTCTAATCAGTCAAACGACTTCCGGGCATGTGGCCGGACTGACTTTGTACCTCAGCGCGGTTAAGAATTTGCAGAGAGTTCGTGGTACTTGTGAAGCCTGACATGATGCGTTGGACGTCAAATCGATGATACCGCGGACGGAAGTATCCATCGTTTCTCGAATTTTTACACGATGGGTGCTATCGGGGAACAGCAACAGGCTTGGTGCACATTCTGTCCAGTTGGGATGAGCTCCGTAATCAGACGTTATCATGCAAATGTTGGGTACTCACGCGTAGCATCTTCCAGAATTAATTTTGCGTCCGTCGTGAAGATGCAAACGGTTGGAGAGACACGTGCTACAGCTGCGATTTGACCGGCGCAGGCTTTCTCGACTTCAAAAAAAATTGATGGAATTTTATGAAAGAGTTTCAGGTGCACGTATGCATGCAGCCTATTTTCGGCCTGGAGGAGTTAATCAAGATTTACCTAAAGGTTTATTAAATGATATTTACATTTTTTGTGAACAATTTAATACACGTTTAGATGAAATTGAAGAAATGTTAACAAATAATAGAATTTGGAAACAAAGATTAGTTGATATTGGTATTATTTCAGCTAAAAATGCATTAAATTTTGGTTTTAGTGGTATCTGAAACCCGTCGATGCTTCTCGATGTGCCCACATCAATTTGGTCATGATCCGGATGTTCACAGAGTAAGCAATCGACGTCTTTCCAGCCGAGACAATGGAGGGCGCGGTTTCGCGCTCTGTTTCATCATATCAAGTACGGGTGAACACGGAACAATCAATCGAGGTACGATGAACCCAATACGTACAGCGACACGTGCAACCCGCAAGGACTCCACGAACGCGCGCTCCATGGTTGATATGTTTCAATATCTGCATAAAGCTGACGCGACGATAAGAGTGGTCCGGAAGCGTTGACTACTGATGTACCGGTCTTAGAGTAGGTCTACATGCGAAAACAAACATTGTTGTCTCGTTACGACACTGCAGAAGAGATCCACATGCACACTTTTCGTTTAACATACGAGCAAAACTTCGTAGCAGGGATTCCACGATATTCCTTGCAAATGATTGATGTCCAGTGAACCCTTCAAATTCGCACAGATTCCACTACGACAGAGATCAACACAGCGCATTCGAACATAAGAGCGAGAATGTGACCTCGCCGATACGCCAAACAATACCTTGATACTGTGACTTCCCAAATATCCAGTCGAGTCGTCATAGAAATCGCAAGCAGGCTCTTTATAATCGTTCCCTGAGACCAAGCTACTAACCGATAGCGCGCCTTATTCTACAAATAGGGCCACTATGAAAAAAAATACACCAAAAAAGGAGTTGCTCCTAAGCAGGTCACAGCTCTCACACTGTTTGGTTCGTCACCATACAAAGTCAACGATTCAATGGGTTGGTCCATCACGCCTTGCTCGGATCCTCGAGTGGTATCGGTGTATCGGTGGTGCGTA
The DNA here is from genome assembly GCA_000173235.2 of Hyaloperonospora arabidopsidis Emoy2. NCBI lineage: Eukaryota > Oomycota > Peronosporomycetes > Peronosporales > Peronosporaceae > Hyaloperonospora > Hyaloperonospora arabidopsidis. Next base: position 85,017 of record JH598476.1, on the reverse strand, counting down.
ATTACTACTGACGAGCCAAGTGACACCGCTGACACATGCAGCTTCGGGTTGTATCCTGCACATGTACACTTATAAAAAAGCGAAGATCCACAAGTATGAAAAAGACAATGTCACCGCACCATCTTGCAGCAAGTTGTTCTTAGTGCCGAACACAAACAATGCATCGGTCCATGTAGTCGGTCTGTGGGTGAGCATTTCTGGAATAAATGCTAATAGAGAAGTTTCGGTCTCTGATTCATACAATTATCTTTTCCGGCAAATGTAATCGATAAAAAGAGTGCCTAATATTTACTGGACCAGCTGAAAAAGTAAGAAAAGAAAACCAAGCGAACAAAATCTAAAATTGGATCTGCACATTCAGCAAGACTAGCATGTATAATAATGTATCTGAGACGCTGGCAGTGGAGTTGCGAACTTTGCTTAGTAAGGAAAATCATGTGCAGCGAGAATCGTGCTTATACAATCTGAAGGAGAGTTCTACGATGAGTTGATGCGTACAGATTTCATCCTGTCACTTCCGCCGTGTTCTGCTTGTATCAGTGACCTGCGGGATACAACTATGCTGATTTTACCTACTGCATATGCTTAAGGCATGTTTACACGGGATGGTACCGATGCAACGTTCGAGGCCAAGCTTCACCATCCATTTCCGCCCTAAGGTGGCTGCAAGCCGTATCGGTCACAGCTTACGCAGAAAACGGGCACCACCATCGTCCAGACGACGCAACAATTCATTGCTCGTCATTTGCATCAATTTGCAGGAGGCAAAGGCGTGGAATCCAGGTTTAATATGGTTATAGGAGTATTCAATCAAGGCGCTGGTCAAGAGGGCGTGTATTTGACTCAACAAATGGCAAGTATGAAATGAAACAATCACTCAAGCGAATACGGCCTATGAAGACCAGCTTATGTCGTGGAAGTGAAGTAGTGTGATCCCGATATATCCTGGATTGCAGTCATGAACGAACGTCATATTCTCGTACGAACATCTGAAGCGGCTATCTTAGCAAAGTAGACCGTCCAGCAGGTCTACTGAATAGCTTCGGTGAGCAGCAGATTGGATCAACAAACCGTAGTCATTGTTGATGTATTAGTAATGCACTAAGCGTGCCAACCACTATATCTACAGCCTTAGCGTTGGTGTCGTGATCATGAATATTAACAATGTCATCAAGGTCTCAAATAATTTCGGTGCGAGTGTCGCGTATGTGAATTGCTACAGCACAATTAGACGCCGATACAGCCTTTGGCGGCTTCAACGACTCTGGCATTGTCTATGGAAGGTACTTGGAGCGCAAGACAGTAATTACCAAGCGCTCAGACGACTCGACGATGCCTTGAAAGTGCTGAAAAAGCATGTAGACGTATTTGTTTGACAGAATGAACGAACGGAACTAGAGTATGCGGTAATACTGTTTTCAAGCGACGCCTTCACCTATATCATTTTTGAAGATGTAGATGTGTGCACCACATCGAGAATAAAAGGAATGCCTCACTTCAATTGGCTGTTTTTGCAGTCTGAAATTGACCAATCAGTCACTGTTATATCTCTCTTGATGAAGTGAAGACGTCACCAGGGAGACAAGTGGAAGTTCATGTACAAGCGAATGGCGAACGGACGAGCCACTGCGCGAGAGTCGCTCTTCTCTGGAGCGTCTTCAAGGCCTCAGGTATTGTTGAGCAGCATATGAATGCTTTCTAGTCACATTGCGGGCAACAGATGGAGCATGAACTAACTTGCCACCGTGTTTTTGCTTGGACCCGTTTGTTTGTCTGTATGTATGTATGTATGTCTTCCTGTTGTAGAGTGGACGGACTGTTGACAATTGCGAGCAAGCGAAGCGGCTGTTGGAAGATCAGAACGATGAACAGATCAGCCACTTGTCGCTGCAGATCACACAGCTGAAGCAGGTCGGTGTTATTTATTTTTATCTCAGGGTGGAAGCAAGTCTGGAAGAATGTCGCCACTTGTGTGGCGCTTATGTGTTGCTTTGTATATTGTTGATATAGACTTTTCCGATACTAATTTTTTATTCGGCAGCTATCGGGTAGTATCCACGCAGAAGTGTTGGACCAGAACCACTTTCTTGACGGCATGGTGAGAATTGTCTATCGTATGATAGCAGAAGTGTTGCTAGTTGTAGTGGCTGCTAACAACGACTTGTCCTATAGGGAAAGGAATTTGACAGCACGGAAGGGTTGCTGGGCGGCACGATGAAGCGGCTAGGCGTCATGATGGAGCAGGGTGGAAGCAAACACATGCTCTACCTGGTCCTGTTTGTGGTCGTGGTGTTTGTGCTGCTGTACTTTGCCATTCGGTCCCATTAGTCAGGTGTAACGACGTCATGGATTGGTTTTCTCAGCCAAAGAAATGGTGTTATGTGTTGCAAGTAGTTTTCGATGTGCGTTTGTGCGAACAGCCTTCGAGCCCGTCACGCTTCTCGCGAGTTTGAACACAGGTAAGTAGTAACAAGGTACAACAAGATTCACTTATGATAAAAAGATCAAAAAGCTGCTGCTTCGAGCTTGCAGTGCACACCAACTATCGAGTTGGTCGGGGCGACGGTTTTGAGTTTAGCTCTTCTTCAGCATGAAGAAGAAGCGCACTAAGATGAAGAACACGCACTTGACACAGCTGCAACCGGTCGCACTTCTCAAATGGTGTTCTTTGTAGCCATTTTCACAGCTGCTGACTGGAGTACGGTACATCTGGTAAGTGGCATGAATCTCGACGCGTTCTTTGGCAGCAGGCGAGAGAAGCAAGGCAAGAAAATGTAAAAGAACTCTTTAACTTGGACAACAGCATTCTTCGTGAACATTCAGAAAGTGCCAAGATTTGGATGCACAAGAACAGCTGCGTAATCTTTGCTGCAGTCATCACGCGTAATCACGCCATGTTGGTCAACATGTGCGACTCTAGCAGCGTGGACGGACGGTTGAGACGTCGTTTGACCGTGGACATGGTGATGCGAGAAGGTACGGTAGCCTGCGACACACTAATCGCTTGGGGCTCTCGATGGTCGTGTACTCTGCTGAAGAAAAAGCGCGAACGTATCGAAATCGCACGATCGGAAGGATACGACCGTGTGAACGGTATCAGTCTCGCGCTCTCAAACGGACTTTTCGGTCATATCTCGTGATGACTTATCGGCTGAGCAGCGGCATGAATTCGCGAAATCGGATGTCAAAGTACACGAGGTTGGCAAACAGGGAAAGTACCCGGTTATCTGTGCAACGGGATGTCGTGAGCAGCGACAAAGTCTGTACTTGCATCCGCCGGACATTGAACAACAGTGAGGTGGAGGCGGATTGACAGCGTATAATGTTCAGGACAGGTGCTCCTGTGTTGTAAATTATGTTTGTGGATGTTGGTTGGTCTGCTCGTTTCTGCTCAGATATGTTCTCTTCTGTTGCAGCTTAGACAACTAACATGACGGTGGCGATGTCAGGTTCCATGAGTTTGACTAAATGGAGGAGTTACCATGATTTACATCAGCTATTCTTATCTTCGCGGCTATAGTTGGGGATGCGGTGGGTGGCAACACTGATGAAGACCAAATATTTCATTGCCGAGAAGATCAGAATGTATTCAGTTGGCGTGGCCGGCTTCGCAGCAAGGAAGACGTGCATAATTTTCTATCGATTGTAGTTAGAATAGTACAAACGACGTGTGTAGTTAATCATTTCTTTCATACATGAAATAGATCACATAAAATGCTATGCGGCATGTGTACATACTTGGCTCGTGTGGCGAGCGCAAATTCCCGAAACATACGAAGTGTGCGATACGCGACGCTACTGACGACCTTGTTTAGCCCGATTCGCGATCTCGCTCTTTCGGTGCGCTGTGTTATTCGTTGGTTGCTTGTACTTGGATAAATCCAAGTCCCGAAAGTATGCAATCGTCCGCATAAGCCCATCTTCAATGCACACGCTAGGGCTCCAATCCAAGTGCGTTCTAGAATACAGCAAGAGAAACAACAACACGTAAGCATCATTAACATCATCCATACTAAAAACAAGACGGAGCGGAACGGACTTGGCAAGAGTGATATCAGGTTTGCGCAGCTTGGGGTCGTTGTTGGGCAGATCGCGAAACACCAAACGGCTTTTAGAATTTGTCAGGCGGATGATGACTGCAGCAAGTTCGCGGATAGTCATCTCATGCGGGTTACCCAAGTTCATTGGCCCCACACACGTCGTGCAGTCCATAAAACGCACGATAGCTTCCACAAGGTCATCCACAAAGCAGAACGAGCGCGTTTGGTCGCCCGAGCCGTAGACCGTTATGTCCTCGCCCTGCAGAGCTTGCATGATAAAGTTGCTCACCACGCGTCCATCATACGGGTGCATGCCCGGGCCGTACGTGTTAAAGATGCGGGCCACCCGAATATCCACATCCAGAGTGCGGTGGTACTCGAAAAAGAGCGTCTCGGCCACGCGCTTGCCTTCATCATAGCACGCGCGAACGCCCGTGCAATCGACGTTGCCCAAGTACGACTCCACTTGAGGCGATTGTTCCGGATCCCCATACACTTCACTCGTCGAAGCTTGAAACACCCGCGCTTTTACGCGCTTGGCAAGTCCCAAGACATTCAGTGCCCCGAGAAACGACACTTTCGTTGTCTTAATGGGGTTGTACTGGTAATGCACAGGCGACGCGGGACACGCGAGATTGTAAATAGCGTCCACTTCACAAGCGTAAGGCTCCGTGACGTCGTGACGCACAAACTCAAAGTTCGAGTACCGAGTCTGTAGCTCCAGCACATTGGCACGCTGGCTCGTGAAGAAATTGTCGAGGCAAATGACCTCGTGGCCTTGCTCCAGGAGCTTGCGACACAAGTGGATGCCAATGAATCCTGCCCCGCCTGTCACGAGGATGCGCTGGATGAGACACTCGCGCACTTGACGAGGCAGAGACACGGACGGACGACGCTGGAGGAGAGACGTCGACTCGTGCTGTGGTGGTGGTAGTAGAGGCACAGAGGAGGCTGCGGACGGGTCCTGACTGTGCACGTCACTTTGCGTCATCTCTTAGAAAGCGATTGAAGGAGTGGGAGACATGCGACAGTCGCTCGAGGTCTTATTCTTCTGAAGCGCTGGCTGGGTGGGTGGCTCTTTTATTGTCGCGTGGCTGTAAGTGCAGTGTAGTTTGCCAGAAAGTAGAATTAGCTTTCAGAGGGTGTTGCGACGCTATGACTGTTAAGGGGTAGTGCCTCTTTTTTTTGCTTTGGTTGTTGTTGATTGGGGAGACCGGGACTAAAATTGACGATAAATGAGCTTGATCAACGTACCCTTTTTTGTGTCATCTGAAAACACAAGGTGCGACATCTAAAATTAATAAAAACGCTTTATAGTCAGCGTAAGTTATTTATTTTGGAAAAACTACAGATAAAACACACACTCCCTACCATGCCGGCGACTGCAGGGCGGGTGCGCATGCCGCACAACAACCGCATGCACAGCAGTGAAGCACTCAAGATGACAGGCATCTGGAAGAACACGATCGGCTATGATCCGTACGCGGCGGATGATGAGAAGACTGAGACCAGTGAGACGTCGTATGAACAGGCCAAGGGGCTTATGGCGCTCGCCAAACTTTCGAATAAATCGGTTGGTCAAAATGAGGCTGAATGCAAGAAGGGGTAGGTCAAATTCTTACGTGTGTTGTTCTTTGTTTTTTTACGTAGAGCGATGTGCGTGGTGCCTGTAAAAAGGTGAGGACCAGTTTATGCATGTTGTAATTTACTATTCTTAACATTAGTTTTTACGGATACGATGTTGTTGCAGTGTGGCATGGTGGGGCATTTGACGTTCCAGTGTCGAAACCATTTGACTGTTGTGGAGACGCACGTGGAACCGTCGGATTCGTGTACTTCGTCGGTAAAGATTGCTGCATAGATGCTGTGCAATTGTCTGGTGAACCCACCCATGTCAAGATGCACGCGTGATCGTGGACTTACGTTGTTTGGCTTTGTTGTGGGTTTTATTCATCGTCCAGGATTCTTCCAGTGAAGAAGACGAAGACAGTGACGACGACAAGAAAAAACAAAGGTCTTCTCGCCATCTGTCCTCACGTCGCCGCAGTCGCAGCCCGAAAGAACGACGTCGTGGTCGTTTGGAACGCCGCAGTCGCAGCCGAAGTGCTGGTAGACGTCGTCGGGCAAGGTCCCGGTCCAGAAGTCGCAGTCCGAGCCGCGGACGGAGCTGCAGCTCAAGTGGGGATTCTGACCAGGCGGGCAGCGACCGGTCTGGCAAGCTTTCAGTACTGAATAAGGAAAAAAAGTGCAAGAGCAAAAGCTCGACGAAGAAGAGACGCAAGAAGGGAAAAGACAGAGACCGCAGAGAGTCTAAGCGCCGCCACGATGCGAAAAAGTCGCTTACAAAGACGAAACGGCGTCATTAGTCGAACGAAGGAACACGATAATGACAATTCAAGAAGCGGTCGTTGCTGTATTCGGATAGTTCTTACGCTTTCTGCTCTTTCGTGTACACAAGACTTACTCTCGCACACGATGACCAACGAAGTAGCACGTCTTGCGTCCATTTGGATGTGACCAAGCCAGTGTAAACGTCTTAATTTGCCGATCGTGATGCTGTTGGTACTTCAAAACATTGCGAACACTTCGTTGATAAGGTCGGCAGCTGCAGCAGTCGCGGGTCCTCTTCTCCATCAGACCTAGCAGCAAGGTAAAGTCGTCAAGATGACGGGAGCATCAGTGAATCATCAGGAATGGGCATCCAGAGCCGCAGCGTACACCAACGAGAAGCCGAATTCGATTTCCAACAATATTGCGGAGCTATCTGATACTACACTTGTAGTCTTCGCTGTTATCAGCAAACTGACTTGTCAGCAGCTCCTTGGCTCGATCTGTCAGTCCACCATGCTGCAGTGGTTCATGCAACAATTCCCCCACATGCCCTCTAGTTGGTTGTAGCTGTCTGCACGGCCACCCTCTACCTCAAGCCGCCTTACGCTACGGTAAAATGCCATTCGAAACCTTTTGGAACCAGTCGTATTGCCTCGTGCCACGGTGCCCGTTGCTCTTGTCCACAATGCGAGAAGCGGTACGCTCTACGTCTTGTACGCTCCAGCCAACACATAGACGACGGCTAAGGCGCCGAACAATGTGAGCCCGCGATCGGCCTTGAAAGCACGGAAAGCACGAGTCTTTGGATGACAAATAAACAAGCGACAACAATTGCGAAGCTTCCAACTGCAGAGCGCGTAACCCTTGGGCCATGAGCTGCCGGTAGTGGTCGAAACCCTCCGCACCCATGATCTCCACCATTTCAGACGTGAGCTTGAATGGAGCCATCTCGAGGCTGAATGTGTTACCCGGTGCGATGCCCAGAACGAAGCCAAAATCAATGTGCACGACGTGACCTTCAACGTCTAGCATGATGTTGCCGTTATGTCGGTCCTTCACAAGGAACACATAGGAAAAAAGACTGTAGGCCGCCATGCTGGAAATGAAATTGGCACGAGCTCTCTCGAGGCGGACGGGATCGCGTTCACCAGTTATAGGATCTCGGCCACACGCCTGATCAAATATATTGACCAACGAGGTGCCGACACCGTCAATTACCAATCCCCTTTTCTTTAGCCCATCTAGCGACTGCGCATCGGTGATCACTTCCAGCAGTCCACAATCCTTACCCGCACACACAATACTGTAGTAGCGCATCCAGAGAATGAGGCCGTGTTTGCGAAAAATAAGCTGGAATAACTTAAGTCCTTGTAGCACGAACACTTCCTGACGCATGTCGTCGAAGCTCTTTGCAATAACAGGAACTAGCGCCCAACCATCGTAGCGTGAAAACGAGCTCTCGTCTCGAATACGCCTTTGCATGTCGGCAAAGCGTTCGCCGAAAAATGGACATTTGAAGACATCTGATGAGTTCGCCGAGTTTCGGCTGTCACGTTCGTCCGGACCAGTCTCCCCATTCGTCTCCTCTGCATCACTTTCACTACCGCAGAAAATATCAAATTCACCTAGATCACTATGGGATGTACAGTCTACCGAGAGTACATGGTTTAGACCGTCTAGGTCCTCCGAAATCGAAGACCCGACTGAGGTCTGAGATGAAACGGGAATCAGATCAGCCACGTAAGTTCCAATAAATTCTCCATCTAGGTAGCTCATAATTTCGTGTTGGTGTGGTTCCAAAACACCACCTATATCGTTTTTCATGTCCGCGGCAGCTTCCGCTGCATCACCGAGATCGCCACCGTGAGACTCATCATCACTTTCTAGTGATGCACCGATAATCTCAAAGAAAACCAGCGTCGGCGCACGGGCCTTGGTGGAAAAAACTGTACCTTCGTCCGTTAGAACGTTGACCACACGGTGTGTGCGCGTGATGCCACCTGACAGTGGCAATGCAGCCTCGGGTCGAATGTGCTTCCCACGAAGCATCTCCTGCAAAAGTGCAGGAAGCTGCGTCTTTCGTTTTGAAGGCTCCGATATGTTTTCTTTCAAATAAGTGCAGAGATCTACAAGAAATCGCACAAGCCGCACTTCGTCACCAAAAACATGCTGAGCAGGTTTGCTCCATATCCGCTGCTTTGTCTCCACACAATGTTGGGTTCCCGATCGTCGACGTTCCACGATCATTAGTTGGGCTTCTTCATGGTAATCAGCCGGAAATGGGTCCAAAAAGCCGTCATCGGCACGGAGCTGTTTTTGCACGTTGCGTGAGCTGATCACAATCTCCTCCTTGCTACGCGCAAGAAGCCACAGGTAAAAGGGAGACTCGCGCTGTGACGCGGCGTAGACACGACGAACATACTCATACAGTTGCTCAAGCAACTCACTGAATGATTCGCGCTGATGTACCGGTGCTACCGGGAACAACAGCTGCGGCAATACGCTTCGAGGTTCGCCAAAGTTGACGTTCATCACGAAGAATAACATCACTACGATTTCGTTTCCACGCTCGTAAAGCCCACCTGCCATTACGTCCCAATGAGCAGCAACGCATTCCCATGATGCCTTGACTGCGAGGTAGACGCTACGGCGAGCAGCTGCGGCAAGAAAAAAGAGATAGAAGGCACGGATGCTGGGTGAAGCATCCGGGAGATTGACAAAACCCCATTGCAAAAACTGGGGCCAATAAAAGTCCATCGTGTCTAGGCAGTTCTCAACGTTGTGCACGAGCTGCGCTAGCACTACGACGAACATGAACGGTTGTTGTCGGTACTTGAACATCGCTGCGAGAAGACTCAAAGGACCGAGGTTTCGAGCACGAATGTGAGCGCTGATCGTGAGCTTGGGACTCTGATCGAAATATTTCCAGCGCACCAGGCGTGACAATCCACCGGCTTTGTCGACGACAGATGCATAGAATACTCCAGCTGCCTGTAGTGATGTTAGCAGTTGTTGTCGCACGTAACAATCCATACACACAAGTTTCAGTTCGGTTGCAAGAACAGCTCCTCCACCTTCCTGAGATTTGACCATGTCTTGGGCTGATCGAGTCATTGATTCGGGTACATGTATCGCAGTCCGTTGGTTGCAGTGATCACGACAGAAGCGATGCGAACAGGACGCACAGATCTTTGGTGTATGTATAAAGCGCCCGAACCGCTTACTGCAGCGCAGACAGCCATGACTCGGGCGTAGAACGGAGCCGAACACGGCGCTCAGACTATGCCGCCGATTCGCAATACTTGTAGCAGACTCCCGGACGGTACAAGAGCTAGGGGGGTCGCTCGCGCTACTGCGAGAACGTTCACGATAATTAACCAATTCTCCATTTTGTGGTTGTCCCGTCGACAGCACCAACGACGGGTCCAATACAGTGTCTGCTTCACATTTAAGTTCGACATTGGCATCACGAGCGTCGCTATCGTCGATATCGCCAACCTCCTCTGCGTCTCCATTTCTCCCTATCAGCTCCAAGTGGTCCATCATAAACATTCCAGGTGCAGCTTTGCTCGCTGTCGCCTTGAATGAGCTAAAGGCCGATGTCGCGAACGACAGAAACCCAAACGGATCACCCTCTTCCATGAGGGTTTCCGACTTGCCTTGATGCAGCAACTGCCGCACTGATGAAGACGACGAGGGCGCTGACATGTGCAGCGACTCAAGCTCGTCGTCCTCGTTCTCTCCCTCCCCTGCAACCTGTATTACCCCGTCTTTTTCTCCACTAACCTTCTGTTTCGTCTGTTCGGTCTCCCTCTCCTCCTCGATACATAGCACCTCCTCAAGCTGCTGCACCCACTGATCTCTCTGCGTCTGCGTTTCCGCCTCCACCAAGAGCACGACTCCCGACACATTGTCCTTTACATAGAACCAGCTGCTCTCGACTTGGCTACACTCTTGCGATCCACCACCTTCTATCTGGGCGCCATCGAGCGCTTTCTCAATCTCTTTGTCCACCGCCTCGACGCCCGAGACGCTCGTGCTGATTAGTAATCGGGCACTACTGCTCGTGTTCGTACCGGTGTCTACTGTCAACCACTCGAGTGTCGCAGAAGACGCAGACAGGACACAGACGTACCAGATGTTGTTACTCAAATAGCCATAGTGAGTACGAGACACGGGGACGGCCGATGGCTCGTGCTCTTCAGTCGTGAGCTCAGGATCGAGGTTCAAAAACGAGGGGGAGACGAGACGCTCGCGGATGCGCACGAGCCCTTTGCATCGCGACGTCGTCATTGGAGTATTCGGACGGACCTCTTCGAGGTTTTGGCGTGTGACATGACGAGTGGTTGAATGATTTGGAGACCAGACAGGAAGGCGGCAGTGGTAGTAGTCAAAACGGGTCGTTGGGGCTGATGGCTACAACTATTTCGGGTTTGTAAATTCCACAGAATCAGAAGGGCCGAGCGAGATCAGATAGTCAAATAGGTTGTGGACCAACGTGTGGATGAAGGATAGAAGAAGGCGTCGAGACGGCGGAATGTCAATGTTGTGATTGGTTTTGTTTGAACTGGACTTTGATGCGATTTTGGTGTCGCTCGTGGTCGAGCAATCGAAAGCAATGATACCGTGCGTACGACGACACATTCTGTAGGCGAAGCATATCGACAAGCGCGAGTATCACCTCATAACGCATGCATCCTGCAGTCTGTAGGTTGTTTGCACTGTGAACACAAGCTCAGACTAGCATTTCTTCAACTTGTGCTTTTTCAGAAGCGGTTGATGCTGAAAAATGTATGATGATGGGTACGTGCTTCTACATGTTTCTCGGAAGCGTGAGTTTCGTGTATCGCAGTTCGGCTGTGGATCGAAGGTCGAATTGATTTGGCATGAACGTTATCACATTATCTCCGCTAAAACGGTGAGAAGATCCTCAAATGGGGCAGGCTATGACTCCTTGCTCGCAACCTATAAACTATTCCGAGGAAACACTTTCGATACGAATCACAACCGAGCAGCAGCACGGCAGTTCCTGTAATGGGGTGAGTCCACTACATAAAATTGATACGAATGTATCAATTTTTGAATATTATCTATTTAGATAATATCCAATTAACATCACTCGCGAAGAGGTGATGTTGGCGGAATATTACCCCCGAGGGTAATATTCTGGGGTGCTCCACTTTTGGTTGATGTAGTGTCTACATCAACCAAATTAACCACCAATCGCTGCTGGACACGCGCAATGGGTGGTGAGCAAGAAACGCACGTAGGAGATTGTAGTTTTATATAGTTAGATCAAGACAAAGATGATTTACAAAGAAATCTTAACTATATTAAATACAGCTCTACTTTTTTCCTAGACAGAGCTTTTGGTTCTGTTTACTTCGCTGCGCTTCCTCACGCCACGTGCACGTGACGTCGGGAGCACGCAGCCTTGTGTTCAGTCAACACAAGGTCTTACTAGTCATCTGGTAAGGTCGTACCCCGTTACACCTGGTAGCACTTTGTAGTCCTTCCAGCGACCACAACCACCTCATCTGACATGAACATGTTGGATGAGGAGGAGAGTCTTCACGCCGCGCGTGAAGACTATACCCATTTGAGTGACATCGAATGGAGTGCGGTAGGACCTATGAGTTCTACCGTAGGAGAAACCGCCATTGGAGTCTCTTGACAGAGACCAACAACATGCCGCTATAGCCAGGTTCATTCAAAATGAACTTGTCTCCGAAAGAGAGAAAGTAGCCTTGCTTCACCAGCAAGGAATTTACAGGCCGAGCAGTTGAGAGAACTCTGTGCTCAACAGACAGAGCTGTTGAGACAGCAGCAATTCAATGCGGCTGTGGGCGGGATGACACACACGCGTCGTCCCGAAATCTTAAAAGTTGATATCTCCAAGTACAGAGGAGTCGAAGAAGACTCCCTGTTGTTATGGCTCGTCGAACTAGACAGAGCCATAAAGGTACGACATATCTACGATGAGCAAATGAAACTCACATTTGCTCAAACTCACTTGGCGGGACGTGCCAAGACTTGGGCCTTAGGACTGGAGATGAGCGACCTATATGCTTTTGAGTTGCTGGAAGCCTTTAAAACCCGGCTCAAACAGACGTTTGAGCCGCCACGAGCTGAGTTCACGGCTCGGTCAGAGCTCTTGAAACTCAAGCAGGGTAAGCGTGATGTGTACACGTACGCTCAACACATACGACTCCTCGCGAGTAGTGTAATTGCTAACCCAGTCCATGAACACACATTGATTACTGTGTTCATGCAAGGGCTCGTAGATGGGCCCACCAGGGACCACCTGTTCCGCTTAGAGTTGGATACGCTTGAACAAGCAATCTCAGCTGCAGAACAGGAGGACTTTAGCATGAGTCAGGCTCATGGTAACTCGAGCTGTTATCGTTCACCGAGATGACAAGAGACTGGATGTCCAGAACCAATAGACCTCTGTTATGCTGAGAGCGAGAGACCTCGCTCTTCAAACAACAAGCGATTGCAGAAGTGCAACCGCTGCCAGAACTTGGGACACTACGCTTACGAGTGTAGTGCCCCACGCCCAGTACCAAACAATACTGAGCGAGATGATCGGCTATTTGCCAAGAAGGCAATGGGCGTAGGTTCAACGCTGTTGCGAAACCGCAACAGCGAAGCGGACCATCAAAAAATGGTCGGGGTCAGTAGGGGCGGAGCGCCCTACTGATCCAGCAACCTCAAGAGAATTTGCAAATCACTTGACGAAAGTTTCTCCAGATACACAATCATTGTGTGTCTCTGCACCTGGTGATGAGATATCACTCATCACCTTGTAGTTGCAAGTGACAAATGATTTGTCACTTCGTGCTCTAGTCGACTGTGGGCAGTCAACCAACTTTGTTCTTCGTCAGTCACTAGAGGATCGTAGGCTCGAGTTCGTTGAGCGCGACATCCCTCAAACGATGATGACGGTGTCCTTGCCACAGGCGTGTCAATAACCGTTGAGAAACGTGTAGTTGGAATTCACTACACGTTAGAGGGTGAACAGTACGATGATGATTTCATCGTACTGGATCTAGATGACAAATTTGATGTCATACTGGGATTACCTTGGCTCAGAAGATACGAGCTAAGAGTGAGCTGGCAGCATCGATCCGTGAAGATGTCTGCCTCTTGTTCATCATATGGCCATATGATGGACGTCATGGAGCGTCCACAAGCGTGTGGATGTACTGCGAGTGAGTGTGATGGCCTCACTTGCGGTACGGTCGTTAGCACGACTGCACAAGACCTCAGTGAAGCTGATCCCTACACTGTGGAGCAAGCTCACGGCGGCTGTACAAAAGTACAGGCAGCGCCGAAGGTCCACCACTCGAATAAGTCAAGTGGACCGGGACATGGATGCATGCCTAGCGGGAAAAATCTTAGGAAGAAGAAACCGGTTGCCACCAAAGGGCAACACGGTCATCCTAGGTCGACTGGAGAGTCGACCGTAGAGGATCGGTACCTGACTGTGGTTGCACAGCCACAGTCAGAAGACGTCGAGGGAATAAGTCCCCACGTATTTGAGGAAAGGATTTCTCAAGAGTTACATGCTGAGAGAAGAGGCTCTCAGCAATCTGAGGAAACAAGTTCCCAGGAAGAAACCGATACATTGAATGTCTTGGTTAATGACGGATCAAGCGTAGGCGCTTATACGCTTAAACTGATTGTGCCTTCGAAGTTAACTTCGGAGATAACTCAATTGCCAACGCTGGAACCGAACGGTTCCTGCGTAATCTGCGTAGTGGAAAGGTCAAGCAGATATGAATACTCTTCACAGAGGATGAGTATGTGACCGATATTCGGTCGGCAACAGTATTTGCTGAGAACGAACGGGTTCTCAACAGCTCATCGATGGACGAAAGTGCCCTTGATGAGAAGACTCGGATTGAACGATACACGTCTCAATCTTGGGAGTCGCTTCAGGCAAATTCTTTGTATAAGGATTTGATCGAATTCAAGGATGTGTTCCCTGAATTCGTGCCATGCGAGTTGCCTAAGGACAAAAGCACTCGACACGATATCTAGCCCAAACTGGGCTCGAAGTACTGTGTCATGAAGCAGTGGCCACTGCCTCGTGAACAAGTACTAGCGATCGACAAGTTCTTTGCCGAGCGCTTTGCAGCGGACCATGTGAGGGAATCAACTTCCCCTCACAGCTCTCTGACCTTCTGTGTGCGAAAGGCCACAGGAGGGTGGCGGATAGTGCACGCATTCAGCAAGTTGAATGCTGCAACGGTACCGGCTCAGACGCCGATACCGATGAAGGACGTAATCATATATGAAATGCCAAAAAGTACCATCTTTTCGTCTATGGATCTTATTGATAGCTTCTATCAGATCCTAATGCGTGAACGGGACATCCCGTACACAGCAGTGAGCACCCCCAGCGGTATGCTGTGGGAGTGGCTAGTGATGCCACAGGGGCTGAGTAACTCCCCTGCAACGTTCAACAGATGTGTAACAAATCTTTTGAGACCGGTGCGGGACTTTGCACCGAGTCACTTTGACGATGAGTTCGTCCATAGCCGGGATATGGATGGGAAGATGGACGTGGAAGTTCACAGAACACACGTTCGTCAGGTTTTTCAACTTATGCGGAAGCATAAGTTGTATGCCAACCTCAAGAATTGTATATTCGCGGCTAGCGAAATACCAATTCTTGGGTGCACCGTGGGTAAACACGGCGTACGCCCTGATCCCGAAAAGATCAAGGCGATCACCGATTGGCCTGTGCCAGTCGATGTAAAGGGACTATCCTTGGGCAAGCGGCGTACTTGCACGAGTACTCGTGCAACTACGCTGAGATGACTGCATCTTTCTTGTTTACTCAAGAACATTGTGAAGTGGTCATGGAACGCTGACTGCCAGCGTTCCTTTGAACGTATCGAGCAGAGCTTGATGCAATCGCCCATACTGGCGATTGCAGATCATGACAGACCATTCCACGTGGTCTGTGACGCCAGCGATTTTGCAAACGCTGTGCGTTGATGCATTTTGATACATATGGCGCAGAGCGCGTCATCTGCTATCAATCGCGTCAGCTGGAAGAAGCTGAGCGTAATTGTCCAGTGCATGACAAGGAACTGCTTGCCATGAAATACGCACTGGCTAAGTTTCGTGTCTATCTCTTAGGAGATAGACCGTTCATCGTCTATACGGACCATGCGTCACTACGCACGGCCGTAAACAGTCCACACCTCTCGCAAAGAATGCCGAGGTGGCTGTCCTTTTTCGCGGAGTACAACTTCTCCGTCAAGTACAAACCAAGACGCCTGAATGTCGTCGCTGATGCGCTTTCGTGGCGACCCGATTTCGAGCCGGGCGCGCAATCCAACAATGAGGAGAACCCACTGTTGCGACACTTACAGTCAGTGTCCCGTCGTCAACGTTACTTGATGACGTAAGAAAGGCCTACGCAGAAGATAAGAATCTTCTGCACTTGATGGATCATCTTGTGAATCCAACTCGTAAATCGTTGAAAGATTTATCGGCTTTGTACCGTTCCTCATCAGATCGGTACACAGCACGCAACGGGTTGCTGTACTATACAGCCGTTGCCGGCGACACGCCTCGTGTCGTCGTCCCCGCTCATAACGATTTGCGCTTGCGGATCATGTATGAGTGTCACGATGCCCGTACAGGTGGTCATCGTGGTAGCGAAAAGACTTACCTTAAGGTAAGTCGTGACTTTTACTGACCCCGCCAGTATCAGTTTGTACGCAAGTACATTCGTGCTTGCGAGGTCTGTCAACAGGTGAATCCTAGTCGTTCATCCCGTGCACCCTTACATCCTCTACCTGTCCCGGCAGAGTGCTGGTAGTCCGTTTCCCTGGACTTCGTCTTCGGTTTCCCTGAAGACGCTCACAAGAATAATGGTATTCTTGTGTTCGTGGAATGGTTCATCAAGATGGTGCATCTTGCTGCTGTACCCGAGTCAATCACGGCACAGGGATGTGCTCGTGTCTTCATCGACACAATCTTCCGACTACACGGGTTACCCTGTGAACTCGTATCCGACCGTGACCCTCGATTCACGGCGGAGTTTTGGCAATCCGTGTTCCGGTCGCTCGGAACGCGATTGAACATGTCGACATCTGACCATCCCGAAACAGATGGGTTGACGGAACATGCAAACCGTGTCCTCGAAGAGATACTTCGAGGATACGTCCACTCGTTCTCGAGTTGGAGCGAATTCCTTCCCATGGTGCAATTCGCCATCGATAATTCGGTGCGTCAACCCAGCACACACCGTTCTTCGTGAATGGCTTACGCCATCCGCGTCTGCCCACCCTATTAGAGTGTGACTCTTGGTTAAGGTGGGGGGGACTCGCTCGAGAAAAAACCGTTCTGTCTCTTGCTCATCACGTGTCGACGCTAACGTTGTCACGTATGATGCCGATGTCGATCAGGTCGACATCGAAGAGAAGATCATCTCATATAGCGATGACACTATTATTGAGTCAGATGATGATGACGATGCTGGTATTTTCAGCATCGCC
>JH598476.1:0-34955 GCA_000173235.2 Hyaloperonospora arabidopsidis Emoy2 | reverse complement strand
GATCTCGGCGCCCTTTCACACACCGCTGCTGACTGAGGCAAAACCGAAGGTGGTGCAGGACGTCCAGCGCGTTAACTGCGCGATTGAGGGCTGTGCACTGCAGGTGCCCGTGTATGGGACGAACACCGAATCGACCAACTTGCAGAAGGTAAACGATGTGATCGATGAACTTATTAACATGCAGCTGCTGGAGCTTGTGGACTGGACTGCGACGTGCGCAAATATTGCCAAGTACCACTCGAGCGCGACGCACATTCTTGAGTTTGGACCAGACCTTGGTGTTGCCAAGCTGAGTGACAAAATGGCCGAGGGATTGGGCGTTGAAGTCGTGATCGCGACCACCAAGTACCCGGTTGTGAGTTCTACAACGAAGAACTCTCCGCTTGTTGGGCTTCAGCAGTTCATCGATGCGGCGCCGACATTTAACCCCATGGAGGCAACGTGGGCAACGAAGTTTGGTCCGCGGGTGACCGAGTCGGGCAAACTTTGCAACAGGTTTACGTGCGTGCTGAACAAACCACCGGTTATGGTCGCGGGTATGACGCCAACCACTAGTCTGAATGGCATTGACCTGGTTGCAGCTATCTTGAATGCTGGCTTCCATGGCGAGCTTGCCGCTGGCGGTCTATCGCGTCCGAACATTTTTGAAAGCGCGGTGAACGAGCTTGTATCCAAGATCAAGCCCGGACTTGGTATTTCGATAAATATGTTGTACCTGAATGCAAAGCAGTGGGGCTTCCAGTTTCCAATGGTGCTGCGTATGCGTAGCAGCGGTGTGCCCATCGAGAGTATCACGATTGGTGCAGGCATTCCAACGCCGGAGCGAGCGCTTGAAATAATGTCACAGCTGCAGTCTGCCGGAATTAGACTGGTGGGTTTTAAACCGGGGTCAGTAGACGGCATCCACGCGGTGTTGGAGGTCGCTGCGGCGATGCCGAGCATGGACGTGATGTTGCAGTGGACTGGTGGCCGCGCTGGTGGTCACCACAGCTTCGAGGATTTCCACGAGCCGATGGAGGTGACATACGCTGCGATCCGTCGCGTACCAAACGTGCTGCTCGTTGTCGGGTCTGGTTTTGGTAATTGGGAGGACTCTAAGCAATACATTACGGGTGAATGGAGTCTCGCTCGCGGACACTTGCAGAAGATGCCTGTGGATGGTATTTTAATGGGCTCTCGTGTCATGGTTGCGAAAGAGGCTGCAACTGCACCGGAAGTAAAGCAGCTGCTTGTGGACACCCCTGGTATTGAGTCCGAGCTGGAGTGGGAAACAAGCTATACTGGCGTTGTGGGCGGCGTAGTCACGGTTACGTCAGAGCTGGGCGAGCCTATTCACGTAGTGGCGAACCGCTGCGCTGTGCTGTGGAAGAAATTTGATGACAAGTACTTTGCTATACCGCGTGATCAACTAGATTTGGCCCTTCGCCTCAACAAGAAGGACATTATTGCTGGTCTGAACGCAGACTACCAGAAGCCTTACTTTGGCTGCAAACGCAACGATGAGACCAGTGAGAGCGCTCCGGCTGATCTACTGGAGATGTCATATGGTGATGTTTTGGCGCGTATGGTCGAGTTAATGTACGTAGAGATCGAAAATAAGCCATCTCGTTGGCTGCACGATACCTTCTTTTCGCGAGTGAGCAAGTTCCTCACGCGTACAGAGGAGCGTTTCCGCCGCGAAAGTCTTGGCGACCTGTTCGACCAGTCGGAGCTGAGGACAAACCCGCGGGCAGCAGTGAGTGCGTTTGTCGCAAAGTACCCAAAGACCGCGTCAACGCCACTGTCTGTCCCAGATTGTGATTTTTTCCTGGAGCTGTGCCGTACTGGCGGCAAGCCTGTGAACTTTGTGCCTGTGATCGACACCGAGTTCAAATCTTGGTTCATGAAGGATTCGTTGTGGTACTCGGAGGATCTGGACGCGGTTCCAGAACGCGATGCGCAGCGCGTGTTCGTGCTTCAGGGCCCCGTGGCTGTCCGCTATAGCAAAATCGTGGACGAGCCCGTTGCGGACATCCTAGGCGATACAGCAACCGGCCTCGCTAACGTCGTGAAGGAGAGCGGAGTACCTGCTTCCGTCAAATCTGTGCCAGTCAGGCATACCGGGACAATTGCCGGCATAGAAGTCATAGAGAGCGAAGGTAGAGTGGAGGTGTTGGTCCCGGTGGAAGAGAGTGCTGTGCCCTCCACTGATAAGTGGCTTGCTGACCTCGCCTCATCTGTGAGCGACAAAGAGTGGCTGAACGCGCTTATTTCGTCGGCACAGATAGTTGAGATGAAGAAGTGGCTCGCGAACCCTGTCCGGCAGCTCCTTGCCCCCCGAGTAGGCCAAAAGTACGTGATCGATGCTGCTGGCATGCGTGTTTTTGACAGCTCTGTTGATCTTGCGAACCCAGTGATCGAGATTACAGAGAGGGACGCGACGATTGTGGTCGTTGTGAACGAGGTGCGCCCGGCTGTGAGGGAATTGAAGGCCAGCGTTGTCACGCTGCAGATGACATTTCAGTACTACCCGGAGCTGCCGTGCTCGATTCATGCTGAAGGCAGTGGCTTTGTTGACAAAGTGAAGGCGTTCTACGCCCGTTTCTGGGTGGCGATCGAGGGTAAGGAAGAGGAGTCGTGCGAGGCTGCGTGTGCAGAGAGTGTGATGTCTTCTTTCACGACTGACTTTGCTGTCACCAAGGAGGATATTGTTGCCTACCGTGCTTCTCTGGGTTTGAGTGATGATGAGATCGGTGCACCGGCAGACTTCTCGACGATCGTTTCGTGGCGACCACTGATTCAGTCTGTGTTCACGAAAGAGGTTAAGGGCAACCTCTTTGACTTGGTGCACCTGAAGCACTCGTATAAGCTGTTGTCTTCGCGCAAGGCTTCTGCCACGTTCTTGCCTGGCGACGACATCGTAAGCACGTCGAACGTCGGCAGCTTGCGCATTATCGACAGCGGCAAGATAGTGCACGGCGTGGCCATCATTTCCCGCAAGACGGTGAATAAGGAGATGGTAGAGGTGCTTGAGCCTCTTGTAGAGCTACACAGTGAGTTCTTGATTCGCGGTTCTTTCGATGACTTTGAATTAACCTTCTCTATCGACAAGTCGGTGGACGAGTTTGTGCCCAGTCGTCAGGAGACTGTGGAGATCATTAAGACGAAATCGTGGCTGAAGCTTACTGCTGGAACGACAGTAAACGTCGGTGACCATTTGATGTTCGAGCTTACGACAAAAAGGCAGTACTCTTCAATCGGATCGCTGAGCTCGGTAGAGGTGCTAGGCAAGCTGTTCCGTAAGGAAGCTGGCTCGGACGAGGAGATTGGTGTAGTTGAGTTCAAGAGTGACAGCGTGAATGAAAGTCCGGTTGTGGTGCTCTTGCAACAGGTGCAACTTGATGCTGCTAAGACTAGCGGTATATTCGCGAATGGTGGCTCTCACATGCTGGCAAAACCATTGGAGATTAATGTCCCGACGAACGCTTTAGCGTACGCGGTGGCATCTCGCGACCTGAACCCAATTCACCGCTCTAAATATGCCGCTGTCCTGGGCCACCTCCCGGAGGGCAAGCCGATTATGCACGGTTTATGGACGGCGACCAAAGTGCGCAATCTGGTGACCCAAAGCTTCGGTCTCGGTTTTGACAGCAACGTTGTGGACTACGACGTGAATTTTGACGGTATGGTGTATCCGGGTGACAAGCTGTTCATGCAGGCGAAACACATCGGTTTTGAAACTGGCAAGAAGGTACTGTCGATTGAAGTCGTGAATAGCTCCGGCGAATGCGTGGTCAGCGCGCGTGCAGTGGTCAAGCAGGCGCCCATGGCGTTCGTTTTTACGGGCCAGGGCTCTGCCGCCGTGGGCATGGGCATGGAACGGTATCAGGAGTCGTCGGTCGCTCGTGACATTTGGAACCGCGGCGATAGCCACCTGCGTAAGACATTCGGTTTTTCTATCCTTGAAATGGTGCGAACAAATCCGAAGTCTATTACGGTGCACTTCGGCGGCAAGAAGGGCCGTGCTATTCGCGAAAAGTACATGAGTTTGACGTGCGAAGACCCGGCATCAGGTGCAATTGCACCACTGCTGCCAGAGATTAACGCTCGTACACAGAGCTTCAGCTTTTCTGCCCCAGAGGGTCTGCTGTTCGCGACGCAGTTCAGTCAGCCTGCGTTAGTGTTACTTGAGAAGGCCATGTTCTCCGAAATCGAGGCGGCTCAACTGATTCCGGATGACGCTCACTTCGCTGGTCACTCGCTCGGTGAGTACGCTGGTCTCAGCTCTTTTGCAGGGGCTCTGGCTGTAGAGGACGTTGTAGAAGTTGTCTTCTTGCGTGGATTGATCATGCAGAAGGCCGTTAAGCGCGATGCTGAGGGTCGCTCTGACTACGGTATGGTGGCCACGAACCCCACGCGCGTTGGTCCCCACCTCACGGAAGAGGTGATGCACAAGATTGTTGACGAAATTGAAACTGCTTCCGGCAAGCTATTACAGGTTGTGAACTTTAACATCCAGCAGCGTCAGTACGTCGTTGCGGGAGAGAACGTGAATCTCGAGACCCTGTCGTTGGTACTGTCTGCTTTTAAGACGCTGCAGTCAGCTACTCCCGAGGACGTGGCGAAGGTCATTTCCGATTCGTTGACGCAAGCTCGTACTCGTAAAGAGAAGTGCGAGCTGAGCAGTCGTCCGTTTACACTGGCAAAAGGTCTGGCTACTATTCCGCTCGTTGGCATTGATGTCCCGTTTCACTCGCGCGAGCTGCTTGGTGGGGTGCCGTCGTTCCGTGCTCTTTTGCGGACCAAGTTCGACCCAGAGGTGCTTGAGCGCCAACTGCCACTCCTAGTGAATCGCTACATTCCCAATTTAGTGGCCACTCCGTTTTCGCTCGAACGATCGTACTTTGAAGAGGTTCACAAGGTGACCAAGAGTCCGTACCTTGCGGAGGTTTTGGATCCGATGCAGTGGAAGCTGACGACGAAGGCTCAGCTTGCACACCTGCTTGTAGTTGAGCTACTGGCTTACCAGTTTGCATCTCCTGTGCAGTGGATCAAGACACAGGCGCTTTTGTTCTCAGAGGGTGGTGTCCGCCGGTTCGTGGAGATCGGTCCTGCTCCAACGTTGACGAACATGGCGCTTCGCACTCTTCAAATTGGCGATTTTCCAGATGTGTCGCGTGAGATTTTGTGGTATCAGCGTGATCGCGAGGCCGTGCACTTTGAAGAGGAGACGTCAAACGTTTCTGCATCCGAGTATGCTCGTGGTCTGGCTGCGGAGGCCGCTGCTGTGTCTGCTTTGGAAGTGGAGGGCGCTGCTACGTCTGTGACGAAAGTAGTGGCTGCCTCTGCTGCCACGTCTTCAGTTGTCGCTGCTCCTGTCCAGCAAATACAGGATCAGGCTTTCGCACCCAATGCCGTTCTTTCTGCTGTCAGTGACGCTCCTGTGGCTGCCCTGCACATTCTTCGTGTAATTCTTGCTATTCGCTTGAACAAGAATCTGGCTGAGATTAAGGAGGACACCGACGTGAAGACGCTTTGCGCCGGCAAGTCCGCTGTTCAGAACGAGATTCTTGGCGATCTTGAGAAGGAGTTCGGTGATGGAATTCCTGACGGTGCTGGGGAAGTCCCGTTGAAAGAGCTGGCTTCGAAGTTCTCTGGCTACAACACCCTCGGCAAGGTAACAAACGGTCTGATCAATAAGGTGGTGGCGAGCAAGATGCCTGGTGGTTTCACGATGTCAAGCATTAAGGAATACCTTGGCGCGGAGAAGGGTCTGGGGGCTGGTCGAATGGAGAGCGTTCTGGCACACTCACTACTTTCTGCCCCTCAAGCTCGTTTTAAGAGTGATGCGGACGCGCGTAAGTGGCTGGACGACAGCGTGAGCGGATATGCTTCGTTTGCTGGTGTATCGCTCGAGCGTCCTGCTATGGCTTCTGCGCCGGGTGCGGTGGGCATGTCTTATAACTCTGCACCAATGTCGATTCCGACGGTGAGTGACAAACCCGTGGAAGCGAAACATGCTCTGTTAGTGATCCTCGCGGCTAGGTTCGGCAAGGCATTTAGTGAGGTTCCGGAGACGGTGACTGTCAAGGAACTATCCGCTGGCAAGTCGGCTGTACAAAATGAGATTGTCGGTGACTTGGAGAAGGAGTTTGGATCTGGTCCTGATGATGCAGCGGAGATGAAATTGGTTGAGCTGGCAGGCAAATTTCCCGACTATGCGTCTCCTGGCAAGGTCACAAGTGCTCTGATTGCTAAGATGCTGGCTAGCAAGATGCCTGGTGGCTTTGGTCTGTCCGCCATAAAAGAGTATTTGTCCAGTGAGCGCTGCCTGGCGAGCGGTCGTATTGAAAGTGTGCTTCTCCACGGATTGACACAAAATCCCAAACAGCGTCTTACGGATGATGGTACGGCAAAAAGGTGGCTGGATGGTGTTGTAGATGACTATGCTAAGTATGCCGGAATCGAAATCCCTTACCTGTCGAAGCTTGGAGGCGCCATGGCTGGTCAAGCGATGGGCCAGCAGGTGATGCATTCGACTTCGTTGCCGACTGACTTCGATAAGCGACTAAAAACCATGATCGCGGATCAGGTTGACGCTCTGAACTCGTACCTGGGTGAGGACCAGCTCGACTGGCATCACAAGATTGAATCAGAGGTGGATATGCGCGAGGATCTTGAGTCGGCAGTGTCGCAATGGGTGGCGGAACATGGTGAGTTTTACGGTGCTGGTATTGCTGGCAAGTTTGACGCCAGGAAGGAGCGTCAGTACGACAGCTATTGGAACTGGGCCGTCCAGGATGCAATGGAGCTGTACTACCGTACCGCAGCCGCAGCCAAGGGCTTGCCAGCCAGTCAAAAACTGATGGTGAACGAAGGCTTAAGGATCCACTTCGAGGCCATGACTCGCTTCATTAACAAAAACGTGGATACGATTGCGGACGGTTCGGCGCTTCCCCCGCTTGAGTGGTTCAAGCCGTACCTATGCAACCGTGCCACACCGGAGCTGCTCCGGTGCACACAGTTCTTCGTGTCACGGGCTGAAAAAGAAAGCAGTGTTGAACTTGCACAGGCAGTTCAACTGCTTGTGGAGCAAATGGAAGAGTGGCTGGACACGAATCCTGTGAACATGCAAATCTTCAAGCCGACGCAGCCACAACTTCGTATTCTCGAAAGCGGTGAGCTTGAATATACAGAAGTGCCTCGTGAGGGTGTGACAGACTCTATCCACTACGTTGATGAGGTTGCTCGCGGGCTTGAGTACAACGACGCGATCGAAACTGGTAAAGTTGCTGGCTCCGATGTCACAGCTGGTATGACGAGTGCTGTTGGATTCGAGTCGACCCTTAACGATA
Source organism: Hyaloperonospora arabidopsidis Emoy2 (assembly GCA_000173235.2). Lineage (NCBI taxonomy): Eukaryota > Oomycota > Peronosporomycetes > Peronosporales > Peronosporaceae > Hyaloperonospora > Hyaloperonospora arabidopsidis. The sequence continues at coordinate 27,621 of JH598476.1, read as the reverse complement.
ATGGCAGCGTGAGCAGTGATGAGCCTGAGAGCGACGATGACGGTGAGATTAATGACGGCGATTCTGTAACTGACAAGCGGTCGACTGAAACCAAAAAGATTGCTCCTGCCGAGGGGGCCAAGCTCAATGCGCTGCGTGACTCGCTGCGTAAGCGTGCGAAGCGCGAATCAGCGAAGTCGTTGGTTGCTCGTTCGTCTTCGCTACGCTGTGGTCTGAACGAAAACCTGAAGAAAATCGTGTTGCCTCATGTGCACATCCGCAAACCGTCAGATGTGGATCCGACAATCCGTCTGTACGATGTTGAGTCGACTTGTGTGCTGTTGTCCTGCATGCGTGAGATGGCATCGACGGGTATTTCGTTCGCCGGAAAGGTGGCGCTGCTGACAGGTTGCGGTAAGAACTCCATTGGTGCCGAAATCGTCAAGGCGCTTCTAGAAGGCGGCGCTACGGTGTTTGTGACGACGAGCAGTTTCAGTATGAAGACGACTACCTTGTTCCGCGAGATTTATGAGCAGCATGGTAGCCGCGGCAGTCGTCTCATTGTTCTTCCATTCAACCAGGCATCGAAGGTGGACGTGCAGAATGTGGTAGCCCACATCTACAATGTGCATAAGCTGGATCTGGACTTTGTCATCCCGTTTGCGGCTCTATCGGAGGTCGGACGTACGATTACAGATATTGACTCGCGCTCGGAGCTGGCCCACCGTATCATGCTGACAAACACAGTGCGTTTGCTGGGTGAGGTTGTTACAGCAAAAAAGTTGCGTGACACCACTACCCGCCCTGCACTGGTGATCCTTCCGATGTCACCGAACCACGGCAATTTCGGAGGAGATGGTCTGTACGCTGAGTCAAAGTTAGGCGTGGAGAGTTTGATGGGCAAATGGTACTCAGAAGGTTGGGACGATCAGCTTTCGATTGTCGGTGCCATCATTGGCTGGACCCGAGGCACTGGCCTTATGTCAGGTAACAACGTAGTGGCTGCCGGTGTGGAGAAGATGGGAATGCGCACGTTCAGCACAACGGAAATGGGCTTCAACTTGAGCGCACTGATGCATCCTAGTATTGTTGATCGCGCGGCTGACACACCGATTTTCGCGGACCTCACCGGTGGTATGGCTCAGGTGAGCGATCTAAAGGAGCAGGTGGATATTATCCGGTCCAATATAACGAGGAAGGCGAAGCTGCAGGCGTCCATTCATGCCGCACTCGAGGAAGACAAGAAGATATTGTCTCTACCTTCTACGAAGCTACCGTCTGCATCCAGCGTTGTGAAGTTTGCTCCTCGTGCGAACATGTCGAGCTACTACTGTAACTCGTTTCCAAAGCTGTCTGGTGCGGCCGGGTTGTCCACGTCACCAAAGCAGGTGATGTTACGTGGTATGCTGGACCTGCGTCAGGTTGTTGTCGTGACAGGTTTCGGTGAGGTGAGTCCGTGGGGCAACTCGCGTACGCGCTGGGAGATGGAGTCGTATGGAGAGTTCTCGCTGGAAGGCTGTATCGAGCTTGCGTGGCTGACGGGTCGTATTCTATTTGACAAGGGCAACTGGGTGGATGCGACGACAAAAGAAATCGTACCGGACCATCGAGTGAAGCCTCGCTACGAGGAAGACATCATGGCTCACTCGGGTATCCGTATCGTGGAACCGGAGCTATTCGGTGGCTATGACCCAAAGAATAAGATGGTGCTGCACCAGGTAGCCATTGACAAGAAGATGTCGCCCATTGAGGTCGCTGACCGAGAGGAGGCTCTGCAGTTCCGCAAGGAGCTGGGCAAGGAGAACGTGGACGTGTTCCAAAACGCGTCTGGTGCTTGGATGATTCGTCTGCGCAAGGGCTCTATTCTTAATATTCCTCGTGCGCTTGCCTTTGACCGCTTTGTGGCTGGTCAGATCCCGACGGGCTGGAGTGCTGAGCGCCTTGGCCTATCGAAGGACTTGGCCGATGCTGTGGATCCGGTTACGTTGTACGTGCTCGCGTCGACAGTGGACGCATTCATCTCGGCCGGTGTGACGGATCCGTATGAGTTTTACCAGTATGTGCACGTCTCGGAAGTTGGCAACACGTCCGGTGGTGGTATGGGTGGTATGCGTGCTTTTACGCAGATCTACAAGGACCGCATTTTCGGTAAGGCCGCCCCAAGTGACGCGCTGCAGGAATGCTTCATTAACACGCCTCCTGCCTGGGTAAACATGCTGCTATTGAGTTCTTCTGGTCCGATTAAGACGCCTGTCGGTGCCTGTGCTACGGCTGCTGAATCTGTTGATATCGGTGCTGAGACCATTAAGAGCGGCAAAGCTCGCGTTTGCATTGTTGGTGGGTACGACGACTTCGGTGAGGAGGGAGCGTACGAATTCGCACAGATGAAGGCAACGAGTGATTCGGTGAAGGAGACTGCCATGGGTCGCGAACCGAAGGAAATGTGTCGGCCGTGCTCAACGACGCGCGGTGGCTTCATGGAGAGTCATGGTGCTGGTATGCAATTGTTGATGGACGCACAGCTGGCGCTGGAAATGGGTCTACCGATTTATGGCATTGTCGCGCTAACGAACACCGCAACGGACAAGAACGGTCGCTCCGTACCGGCTCCTGGTCAGGGTATTTTGACGACGGCGCGTGAGGCTGTGCCAGACAACTCAAAGCTCTCACCGCTCCTTGACGTGGAGTATCGTCGTCGTCAGTTTGATGACGAGCTGGAAAGTATCGAGAAGTGGTATGTGCGCGAGAAGTCGTTGATTGACGATGATGAGTCTCGCGTTGCTTTTCTGGATGAGCTGAAGGTGCGTAAGGTGCAGTCTGCACAATCCATGTGGGGAGACAACTTTTATCGAGGCCGTGCCGACATCGCTCCTCTTCGGGGTGCGCTTGGTACTTGGAATCTGGACATCAATGACGTCGGTGCTGCTAGCTTCCACGGCACGGGTACTACTGCCAACGACAAGAACGAGAGCGAGGTCACGCACAAGCAAATGTCTCACCTAGGCCGCTCCCCGGGTAACCCGCTGCCAGTTATTTGCCAAAAGAACTTGACGGGTCACCCCAAGGGTGCCGCTGCTGCGTGGATGCTTAACGGCCTGTTACAGGTGCTGAATACAGGTTTGATTCCAGGCAATCGACAGCTGGATAATACATGCCAGACGCTACGCAAATACGACCACCTCGTGTACCCGAACCGTAGTTACCAGACGGTGGGCATCAAGGCCGTAGTGATGAAGAGTTTCGGCTTCGGCCAAGCTGGTGGTGAAGTGCTGCTAGTGCACCCGGACTATCTGTTGTCTACGCTTTCTGCTGCTGATTTCCAACACTACTCGGTTCGCCGCGAGAAGCGCATGATCAAGATGAATACGCATACTCAGAGCGTGATCACCAGCAAGCAGTTGCACATCCAGGCGAAGAACGAGGCCCCGTACTCGTCGGCCCAAGAGAGCAACGTATATCTGGACCCGACGGCTCGTGCCGAGTACGACGAGATGTCAAAGACGTGGCGATTTGGTGGTGTGGATTCACTCACTGCGGAGGAGAACCGCCGTCAGCGTGCCGAGAAGCGTGCGAAAAAGGCGAAGGCCGCTGCTGCCACGGCGGCTGCATCGTCAAGGACAGCTTTGGATGCGCGTCAGGCCAGTTCATCGTCGACGCTGTTGACTGCCATCAACCAAGCAGCAGCCGACTTGGGTCTAGCTTCGAAGGATATGGGCATGGGTGTGGACGTGGAACCTGTGGCTACGTTTGCGAATCTGAACGAGCGCAAAGACTTTATTCGCCGCAACTTCACGGATCGGGAGATTGCATACTGCTACAGTGCACCTCACTCCGCCGCGAGCTTTGCAGGTCGCTGGGCTGCCAAGGAGGCAGTGATTAAAGCTATCTCGAGCTCTGCTCCTACGGAGCCTAACCTCTGGAAAGGTGCTGGCGCTCCGTTGCGCGAGATTGAGATTTTCATTACCCCTTCTGGTGCGCCCTCCGTGCTGCTGTCAGGTTACCCGCTGGAAGTATTTAACCGCCTCGGTTTGTCGAAGTTGAGCGTATCCATTAGCCACTCCGGTGACTTTGCTGTATCGCAGGCGGTGGCCAACTTCCAGCAGGAGTAGGTCCCCTCATCCGTCTATAATAATGTTACATTTTTGCACTTCAACTTGTCACGTGCTATCGAGTGAACGATCAACGAATGCGTCTCATCGATCAAAAGGTGCAGATACTGGTTAGATAGTGCGCGACGTCTACTACCACCATGACTTCTTCGTCTCACATTTCTGAATGCTCCTATTTTGGATCAGCAAGTATTACATGAGCTAAATGATTTCGGAAGCGTGTCCAACGTACGAGTGACTGCACAGTGATGGACGTCAGTCGTCAGCAGCTTTTCAGACTGAAAGGCCAGGTGGCAGTCTCTAGCTATCTGCTTGCTGCAGTGCCGTGATCTTTAAGATGACGCTAGCATTGCTTTGTGACACACCCTGAGGTTGAAGGTAGTTACGTGACAGAGCTTTGTGGTCCCTACCGCGATAACTATGGCGTTTATCTCGAGTTTCGGTATATTCGGTCTTGATAGTCAATGAGTTCGCATAATACATATACCTACATGCAGCCTAGGTACTCTAGATTTCTAAAGCTGCGTGCGTTTACAGTACATGCGTCCAATTTCTCTAGGGAGTACTGAAGGTGCCAACTCCTAAATGTTCGTTCGAAAGAGCAAACCTTAATATAAAGAGGCATAGTCCATCGCTTCGGCATCCCCTGCACACACTGTCGTAAGTGATTGCTCTGCAAAGTAAAAAAAACAATCATGTCAGTTGTAGTGAGGAACACAAGCTAGACCGCAAGGCTATAGAGGCGGTTATACCATGAGTGCACATTATGCTTACATCAGCAAACTGCTTCTTATATTCTTGATGTCACGGGAGACAATTGGCATACTCTTAATGTGTTCAGACCAAAGGACGAACATTTTCGTATGGTCTGTTTGCTATGCTTGACATCGCAGGCACTACGTTATATGACGTCTTCGACTTTGTAAGCTTCGCTCAATGTTAAAGCGCGTTAAAACGAAGTGCGAACTAGTTCGATTCTGCAATCTATACATTGCCTCGTTCTACTTCTGAGGGCGTTTGGTGAGTACGTATAAATCTGTTTGAGTCGTACTTTAATATGATAGCGTACTAAAAGCGGGTCTTCTCATCAAGACAAAAAGGCTGGGTACAAGGTGTATGAAATACGGGTGCCAGACGAAATTGGGTACTGCCTAGCAACCAAGCTATACTTTGCCAGTGCTAGATGTTGATCGTAAGTCGAGATACGCCACATCGAGACAGAGGCAGAGGTGAATGGTGATTTACGGTCAAGCGTTCGACTTCGTCTCATCGATCGCTGCTGATAATGAAGATCAGAAGTGATGCTCATGGTTTATGTTAAGCTGATGTAACATCCATGTTATACAAGTATTTATCTGTCAAAATTCTAGTCAATTCCATACCAAATTGTAAGTGTTAGCGAATAGTGCAAGTAGCAGTCTCTGTGGCAATGCAGTTATATGCAAATTGCCTGAGACTACAGAACTGAGCAGCTCTGACGTGATGTATGAAGGTTCATGGATACACCAAGTTATATCGTTATGTCAATTGAACTCCGAAAGCTTGAGCAATGCAATATTCTTTGATGCTTGCGTGTCAAACACCTTGTAAAGAGTGACTCGCTGACAGCATGTCATAACGTCAGCATATGAGAGGGGTCTCTTTCGCAAAGAGTAACTCGCTGACAGCGTGCCAAACCATAGAAATCGTTTCGCATCTATGGGACGCGAGGGGTCCCACTTTCTACGAAGTGTAGAGCCGCCTCCTTTGTAAATTGTTCATCAGCACCCGTGTCACACTGATTACATCGGCGCGAAAAACGTTAGAGCCTGACTTTTTTCAACTATGGATAATTGCTCGTCAGCAGGGAACCGTTTTGCCAGTTAAAAGTAGCCCGTATTTGTCTTTAGCATATACTAAACAGTACTTAGGAATTTCCATGAAGTAGTTTTTGAAGGTATTTATTCTTCCCTGCATCAATTTGTAGGAGAGCAAAAAGGAGGATCAGAACAAATATACAATAGCAAAGCAATAAATAAAAAAGGGGAGTTGGTAAATTCACTTCTTTTTCAGTTAGATCGCTCCCTTTTTCTCGTAAAGTAAAACTTGCAGCAGTCAATAATGATATGTCGAAATTGATGTGTGAAACTAAAAAGCGAGAGAGTACCAACTCCCATATTTTAGTTCTCTTTCGTGGTGTTATAAGTAACATTGCGCGTATTATGTTGTGGTTGTTGTTTCCAGGATATGGGAACGCACGCATCGCATGCAGGAGCTGGATCGAATTGTGCATCAAATGATGTGGCATTGTGTCGAGCAGTAGCACGAGGAAAGAAGCGGCAGAGAGCGAAGGAGAGCAGTGTGCACTTTCACCGACTGACTGGCACGAATGTGTATGCGAAGATACCAAATAATACGATGACGAAGAGGTGGGCGATATTATGTCCACAGGAGCTTTCCCTACTAGCTACTCGATTGACGGCACAAGTCTACAAAGGTATCCCTTTTGCTCATCATTAATGCTGACTAAATTGCAGCCGACGAGTCATCTGCATTCGTTTAATTATATACTTGTTCGGTCTGCATGTCAGCAAATCTCTATGTCTCGAAGATTCAGAGGTTAACGATTCGTACCCCTGACTATCGTCTTCAACTTCCATTTTTCATTTTCACTGACAAACTTTTACGGAGAGGTAAGCAGCGTTCAATTTTTCGACTCATTCTGTGTCTTTGTCGCCTTTTCTCAGGACACGTTTGTACCACTACGGCCACATTGTGCTGCACAGTGTGCTGGAACCGGAAAATTCGATAGCCGCTGAGTAATCTTAACCAAAAGCTTTATTTTGAGCTCACAGTAATTTATCACGGATATCGTACTTAGCCTCAGGAGGAGAAAGCACCCTTTGAGAATTAAATCGTCAATGATTTCAAGTTGATTTTAATACAGTTTACACTGTATTTTACTATACTTTATAAAATTAAGATCTGGTCCATTAGAAAATGAGTAATTTTACCCATAGCTTGTACCCATAAAATTGACCAATTAAAATTGACGGCTTGGGCGCTTACTTAACTAAAAAGAGGAGTACACTGACTAAAAAGGGAGTGATTTTAACAACTTCCTTCACAATACCACAAGATATGAAAATACAAATGTACTAATATATCTATAAATTGTAAGATAATTCAGAATATACGGTCACGTGATTTTCCACCGGATCTCCTACGACGCGGTCATTATTACACTTTAATAGCGCAGGAAGGTCCAGAGCGTCGTGAATATAGCATAATTAGCTTTCGATATAGTACGCTACATGTTCGATTGAGCCACGAAGTGATTATAATTACATGTCATTCGTTACGATATCTTTATAAGGACCATATTCTTGTTTACAATTCGCTGCGAGGGTGTGCCATATTATCGTCTTTTCGCGCTTGGTCTCGCCGACGTCATCCTAAAAATGGCCAGCCTAAATGAAGGTATAATGGGATTGTGGCTAGATATGTGACCATGAAGTGCCGTGTCGACTGATGGACCGCTCATCCTGTTCAGTGACCAGTGACCTAGTCCCTGAGTGATGTGGGTCAAGCACTCTCCCAATATATAGCAGCTCATGGTATCCACGCGGCCTCGGTTGCTGATGGGTCTCTCAGCATGATACAAATTTAGTTGTCGCATCGCAACCCGATGGCTGTGTTCATACTTGAATCGCTGTGAGGCACTTACTCTATTCCCTATTTTAGCATCGCATTTTCTCAAGCGATAAGCGTTACTATTTGTTTTCTTCGCCGTTTTGTCGATCGATAGACGAGGAAGAACAGTTATCAGGCATGTACAAGCTTGCTTTTCCAAGGCTTCGTTGCCGTCGTATCCGTTGATCTACACTCCTTGTGAAGGTGCCCAGAATCGCTTAGCTCATTCGGGTATGTCATCGTTCGCCATTGATCGTGTTGCGAAAGGTTCGTCTTTACGTCAACTCATCCTCGTCCTTTTTGACACGATCTGGCGACACGTTCAGGCAGAGCTGTCGAGTGGTTTTTGATACTGTTTGGCTGCCCGCAAATGTTCGTACGTTGTTATATCTATAACGAGCCATTATCCGAGCTCTACTATGGATTCTAAAAAGGAAACGGCCCCGTTTAAAAAGGGTATTGTTAAATACACCCCACTTTTTACTAAATACACCCCATACACCCCGCTTATACCACACCACAGTATGGTTTGTACAACGAATATCGCGCCACCATACCTGTGTACGACCGCTAACGTACAACAATCTGCATATGTCGTACAAATATTAAGGGATTTACCAAGCGAACTTCTTTTAGCACGCAATGGACGACTGGAGCTCTTTGCCTCCGTAATTGACTTGACAGGCGACCATGCCGTACTCGTCACTACATGTCCGATACATCTTGGCTGCTATTAGTATCTTTCAGAAATGGTAACAGCCAGGTTTCAGTCGCGAAAGGTACAGAAATGAACGAAACAAAGCTTCAGGTTTCACCAAACGTAACCGAATACATCTGTCGCAGCATAACTTACCTCTTAGAACAAAAATGCATTATACTGCTATATGTATTTTTGGTCTAGCCTGTCCTGAATCTGCGTTAGGACGAGGACATTGCCTGTCAAAGAAGGACTGGTTGTATGATCACTTAATATTTGTACGTCCGATGTAGATTGTGATGTGATAGTGGTCGTATATAGGTATTGTGGCACAATATTCGTCGTACAAACTATAGTGTGGTATGGTATAAGCGGGGTGTATTAAGTAAAAAGTGGGGTATATTTGACATTACCCTTAAAAAACTACGACATTATTGCTTTACGATCCCAGGCATGTTTATTTTTATACGCCCAGTTTACATCCTTACTCCATCTTTCTCTATTTCATAGGATGTTTTGGTTATTTACGTTATTCGGATATCGAATACATGAGCTCTCGTATTACCTTGTTTATCTTATCTAGGTAGATATTTCTTAATTCCCCTACGTATACTCGATAAATTTGTCGATATCACTGGCCAGTACAGCTTTTTCTTCATCCACACAACATAACATTTGCAGCACAGTCCTAGAGTATCAATAATTTTACGAACTCGATGCTCGTCAAGGATGATTGAAAATATCATCATAATGTCTACATAAGTTTATCTGTCTTAAATATACATATATCCTACCTCACATTTTACAATATTTACGTAAAATACCACCGTGACGATTGGAACGGTATTTTGAAAATGATTAAAATACATAACTGGTCAGTGCGACGTGTAAAAGACCATCCATCTTCGTATTTTTGCGAAAGCATAAGATCATATAATAATCTACGTAAAATTACAATAAAACGCAAAATGCATCTTTGTCTTATCCTATTTCCTACATAATAAACATAATAATTGTCTTTCTCGGTTTCTATTTATTCATGAATGAAATATGAGCATTATTGTACTGATATAGTAATGATAGCAACGAAAAGACTGGCAATGGCCAGGCAATGTCGAGATCATGCAATAAGAGCAACACGTTACTTCACTTTCATTTGTAAGCAACTCCAGCTCTACACGAGCAGCTAGGTAGAGCCAGCACGACCTTTGAATCTTGATCCAGCGTTGATAGTAGAAATAGAAAGACCACATCGTCCAGCTGAAGATATGAATGAGTTTAAAGAAGTGGTGGCCATAATAAAGTCGTATTTGTGTATTTGTGCAAGCGCTCGTGGGGTTGGACGACGGGTGTTCTCTTACACCACAGTCAACTGCGTCACATAATATCAAGAAATACCGATACACTTCATTTTTATTCCCTTCATCAATGATCTCGCAGCCACTAGCTTGCATGTCATAAAGCTCTAAGGATGAATAAGTTTGGCGAAGCTCGCTCACTAGCCCCCCCAGCTGGTCCCAATCTACAGCACGTCGATCGCCTTGTTGCCGAGGGCCAGCGGAAGTACAATCAATAAGATTATAACATTGTGGACCTTAACATATTTGCTGGTTTTCATGATTTCTGGAGTGCACTTGGTAGTCTGGAGCAAGAAGCATTCAGCACGAGCTGCCAAGAAGAATACAAATCGAGCGCAGAACCAAGTCAAAATCCCAATTCTTACTATGTATTTATCGAATCTCAGCCAGGAGATGCAGGTCAAAACAAATAGCAGTGGAATCTTAATGCTTACGATGCGTGTGGCCGTCGTGAAATTGTTCGAGGAAAGCTGGACGTTACGGCGTCCTACTACCGCAATTTCACTTTGGACTTAGACAAACACACCTAAGAGATGTCCGTGCAGTAAAGTTGAGTGTATAATCCCTTAATGACTTCAGAGCCGCCAACCCAAAGACATTCGACTGACAAAACTTTGGTTTGCGACGTCAAAGAGACTGAATATTGCTATCGTTGGGTCCTGTGTTTGAATCTGCGAGCTCTGCATGACCTACTCAACGAAAACGCGTGATCGCCGTACTATTGGTCCCAACACTAAAGCAAGTCAATGTGCTTCATCGTCCTGAATTACTGTACACTACATGATGATTCAGTTAAGCAAATCTCCAGCTAAGCACTGTCGGACATTGACAAGCGAAAAGTCGTTTGATCGGTTGGCGAATGACCATGTGTGTTGTCATTAACGCTTGCTCGACCACTTTCAGCATGGCTGGAGCGACGGTAGCTTAACCGTCGATCAGACGTCGGACGCAACGCATCGCGTCGAAAAAGCAGCACCAGACCGACGACGGGAGACATGCAAACCAACACTGCAGCACCAGATGCAACACCACCGATAAAGACGCCCAGCGCTATCAGCCCTAACGCCAGTACGATTGGAGCGAGTAGAACGTAACCGGATACACAAAAGCACGTTGTGAATGCTTGCCGAAAGGTGAGGCGAGCGCTGACAGTGCACGGGAAGAAGCAACAACATATAATACAAAATACCACGGCCAGCACAAATGCGGGAGGTCCAAAGAGTACAAAGAAGAGCATGCGCATTACCACACCAACGCCCTTATGAGTAGCTCCTCGCCCCTCCGTGTCCACCATTTGGTTGCCTGCGCAGCCACGGACATTCCACCACTGCAAGGACACATATTCGGTCAGTTATCACTTCCGATACAATACACTCTAAGATCTCAGTGGCGGTACCTGAAAGTGCTCGGGAAAAACGCTATCGTCAATGACCTCCAGACAGATCCAGCAGAAGCTAACGTTGCATATCACACATTTCATTTGGTTGCAGCCGCCCGTCTTCTCGACATTGTTCTGACAGCCTGGACACTGTTTGGAGATCTCGCTGATCAGTGCATTGTTCAGCTTTTCGACAGCAATCATCTTCTTGTCGTACTCAGCACAAGTGCGGCCTTGGTGAGCACTGCTATGCACGAAGCAGAACCCGCGATTGCAGGCCTCACAGATGCACTCTGGTTGATCTCTTCCAGCACATAGTTGCGAGTGGTCGCAGTACGGGCACTGTCGCGCGAGTTCGTGATCCTTGTTAAACTTGAACTTGCCGTGCTTCTGCCACACTTTGCTGGAAACTAATGCTTGAATATCATCTGCCAAGATTTCAGCCTTGCACGTGGTCTTATCCTCCGAATCCTCATAAAAACATTTCGGATACACCTGTCCTTCATTAACGTTGAACTCCAAATACTGTTTCAAGCACGTCTCACAAAAAGTGTGTCCGCACACTGAGAGAGCAAACGACGTGTTCATCGGCGCATATTCGTAACAGATCTGACACAAAAATGTCTCCTCCATCGAAAGTCCCAAGTAGCTAGCCATGGATCGTAACAACGTGGGTACCAAATGTCCTTGACTATCGCTCTTCTGTCTCCCGTGCATACCCAACGTCTCTCCTTCTACGGCCTCTTCCACACCGGTAGATGAAGGATGACTAGAAGCCGCAACAGAAAGAGAAGTTTCACCACCACCATTTCGATCTTCTCTTACTGCTGTATCCGAGTTGCTCAAGAACGCCCTGGTCAGCGGTAATGACCTTCTTCGATCTCGAGTACCAGATCGAGCTGGAGCCCTGAAGAAACGTCCGGACGTAGCACGCACTAGTCGAGGCATCTGATACCAACTGATTCGTCCCGAGTCTTCAATCTCGTTCTCCATTATAGGAATCGACCCTCGACGAGGCGGCAAAACATCCAAAACGCGCTGGTCACCACTGTCTTCAACTATGAGACGGAATTCACCCATCAATGTATCTGCAGAGGACAATTGATGATGAGAAGACCGGTCCTCAGTCACATCTGGCACCTTATTATTCGGGTTCGCAATAATTGTCAATACTGAAGTCGAGTGAGCGGCCCGGACCTTTGATCCCTCCAGCTGCTCCAGTTCTTCTTCTTCTTCTTGGTGGTGGTGCAAATGCTGCAGCTGAACACTCGAGCGCATGGGTTCATCCTCACTGAAAAACGCAGACAAGTGTCGCAAAGGGCTGGAGAGGTCTGACAGGTACGCGGTCCGGTCGCGAGTCGAAGTAGCTGCGGGCTCCATGGCTATTGCTGACTTGAAGAAAGAAGCTTTTATTGGTGGAATAAGACGAAGTCTCTTATCTAAATTAGTTTCTTGGATGGAGAATAATAATGTGTAGCTCGATATTATCTATTCGTAGTGACGTCGGCAAAAATAGGGGAGTAAAACGAGCATGTAAGTTATCGAATGTCTTATCAAACAAGGATATGGTGAAAAACTATCTTACCGCATTCAGTCTGTCACTCTAGTGTGGGACAAAATTTGTGATTTGCTCGAATCAATACTGATGAGTGACAATGTCCTATTAGTGACCTACCGTTGCTGCCATCGTACCAAAATAAAGCTCTTCACCAGTTCATATTCGAGCGTTCACCACGATGCTTCACGTGAAAGACTATATGTAAGTCATCAGCTCGTCTTCAAATTTTTCACGAGCACGTTCAAATTTATTGGCAAGTTTCGGCGTAAAAACGTTTTTTTCGTAGAGTTGCAAGAACCGATAGGTACATCGAGTCCATTGAGAACGACAAGTAGGTGCACTTGTTATGAACGTCTGAGACCGGACCTGCAATCACAAGGCTTTTAAAGCCTTATGAGTAGGCACCAACCACTCCTAGTTATCACTAGGAGTGATAATGCGGTGACCTCGTGTACTGTTATATTCTCGGCTACAAAGTGATGACATGTCTTGTCGAATGCTTGCTGTTCCATACGAAGCTGTTGCTAAAGTCTGCACCCGCCATAGGCTATCTGATGCTACCCACACGGGTTGCCCCTATTGCCTTCGTCATGTATCATTCGAGTGCACCAATATAGAATTCCAACCGTGCAAAGCTTGTGTAGTCTTCACGTAAGAATATGGCTTGAAATATAAGAGCTGCTAAAGATGAGTTAGCCCTCGAAGTTTCATTCCATGCAGCTTCACTGATGGAAATGGGAGCTCAATATAAGCGAAAGTGGAGCTGGATATATTATCCAGATAGTAATTTTCTGTTTTCCATACAAACGCATCTGGGACTGAGCTCAAATATTTGTAATATTGCGTTTGCTGGCAATATATCACATGATCGTTTTATGGTCGGAGCGCACGCCGTAGCAGCGGTGTGCCAGCCGGTGTATTCGCCGAGTCCGATTAATCTAAACTGTTTCAACTCAATCATGGCGATTATATTCCGTGTTGACCTCTCCCTCGACGGACCAATTTCCACTAAAATATATTCATACCACTAGGAGTCAATGATATTCTGCTTGATTCTCACCAGCATTCATCGGTTAATAACCAACATCACTACTTTTCGTAGTATAGTTTTATGCAGCGCCTAATAAATCGGTCGTGGGCTGTACGCCAATAGGATACAGACTTGACTCGTCGACAACGATTGTCCTTTTCTTTCATGTCGTTCTTGGCGTCGTCGAATGAGCCATGGCTTCCGGCCGACTTCTAGCACTGCATCTCCCATCACGCGCATATTTTCGGCCGCACGAATAAAGTTGTTCGAGCAAACTAGCCTCAAAATCAATGCCGCCATAAATGGTTATCGCCATAGACGACTTGTCTTTCCACACGCGGTAATGTGTGAGATCGGAGCCTTATGCGGAGCTCAGGCGTGTAAGTACACTGTCACACCAACCAGCATCATTAGTCCTATTTTTGAGTGAAACTCATTTGCCATCAAGACATGAAACTCCATGAATTACTCATGTTCCCCCATCACGTCCGGAGGCATCAATCTTAGATGCCTTCGCAGTGGAAACGATGTGTTATCCAGTTCGCGTGATAACTGGTGCTGCGCGTAGCAATTTACACACATGAACGGCCTTCAGCCGTACAGTCATACTTCCGGCGACTTAATGTTCAAGGTGTTACAGTAGCCGTCATCGTCGTTTCTCACTTGCCAACTGATCCGCATTATCAAGATTTATGTCAGCGACATCGCGAAAAGCACTGCGTGATACCGACCACATTTCACAAGACGAATGACTTCGAACTTGCAGATCTGTATTGTATCAAAGAACAGCCCTCACGAGGTGCGTGTGTTGTCCCGTTCAGATTAATCGAGCTCTTCCACATGGGTGCTGTTTCTATGATAACATAAAATGCAGGCCATCTGGGTGGAAGCAGGTCATCAGATGGAGATGATGTAGTTCACCCCAACACTTGCTTCCGAAACAGCAGTCATTTGAAAATTGCCCGATCATCTTCATCCCAACCACTCACGCCTAAGACGGTACGTGGAAGACGGAGCTGGAGAAGATATCCTGGCGACAGATAGGGCAAGAGGGGCGCGGTAGTTGCTCCACGCAGGAGCCACAGTAGATGTGACCACACGGAATGAGCACGCGGTTCACCTGATTTTCTAGACACACAGCGCACACGAGCGCGTCCAGCAATTCCTTCTTTTCACGCGTTACTGTGTCGATCTGTGTCGCAGCTGCGCGACGACTGTCTTCCGCCACCTCCAGACGACGTTGCATTTGCAAGTTTTCGGCCATCAGGTCTTGCACGCTCATATCCAGCGTCACATTCAGACGGGATAGAAGATCGTTGACAGCCGATAAGATGTTAGCGGAGGAGACCGCTGGCGCTGGGATATTGACATCCGACGTAATCTCGCTGCTGTCGGCGCCAGAAATAATCGTTACGACCGACGATGGCAATACAGCGTTCTCACAATGGCTGGTGGAAAGGTGAGAACTTGGTGCTGTTGAAGGCTCGCTGGCCACAGCATCGAAGCGGCTGCCGGTCCGTACGCGAGCGGACCGGAAAAAGTACACTTCAGTGGCCAACACCTGCCGAGTCGCCGAGCTGTCAACTTTTACTTCATATTGACTCACGCCTGCAATATCACTGGGTCCTTCTCGCAGGATTTTGCTGTAGCGCAGAGATCCGTCCCTGCCTTCTACAGCAACAAGTTCTCCAGCCAGGCAGGAGCGCAACGGAGCTAGCTCCACATTCGCACAGTCTGCCTCGCATAAAGGCTGGCCCAATACTCCTCGGAGCTTCTCCTCGATCAACACGGGGTCTTCGTATACATCGAGTCGTTGCAGCACTACCGGAATCTTATCTTCGTCACATGTCAATATGGACTCTAACACGGAGCAATCTTGTAGAATACCACCTAGTATCTGGTTGATGCACCGAGCCACCAAATAACTCGCGCGCAGTCCCATGTCACAACGCCCTTCGAGCGTGCGCTTCGCAATGTAAATCTGTCCGCTCGTCTGGTCCAAGAATGATAAATTGCCCATGCGCGAGGCCTTGGTCACGTCAATTCTACGAGGAGGGCAATCTAGCTTCGCAACGAAGCGCGAGCGCAGCTCTGTCACGCACTTCACTTCGTATTTTGCTAAACTCAAGACCCGTCGATTAAGGTCTTCAAAGTCAGGTGCAAACCCAAATGCGTCATACAACGGAGATTTCTGCTGTTGAGTGGTAATGATTGTTCGCAAGCCATCAACAAATGGTTGCGAAGCCAACACACTAGTAAAATGAGCGATGTCGTCACTAACCAGCATCTCTATCAGATTCTCACCACCATCCAGCTCTTCCGTCACAACGGTAGTAGCTCCTGGCACTCCCAGTATATTGCAACACCGTGTACTTATTCGAGGATGAACCAAAGGCAATTGCGTGATATCAATACTTGAGCAAAGAGCCGACGAATCGTTATAAGCCATCGCCAACATTGGCCGCATCACTGCATTTCCTGAAGGAAGAAAGATACTTTTTTTCTCGTCTGTGGAAAGGCGATGGTTGGAGTCGGCCATGGCAGTGACGAGGCGTTCAACTGATCGGGCAGCCGCAATAAGTTCATTCAGGTTCAACGGATGGCCACAGCATTCTAAATTCAGATCGCTCAGCAAGCAAATATAATCATCCACTGTCGGGGATACCTTAGACCCCATGCGACGAAATAGCGCATCGTACGCGCCGAACATCCGAGGTACTTCATAAAGGAGTGGGGCCAAGTTTTCGCCCAGATGAAAGAACAAGCGAGAGCCTTTCACCAGCGTAGAACCAACTGGGATGACTGCCGCAGCGGTAAGACGCTTCCGCGTTTTCACGTCAATTTTGTCCCAGTTTTCCTGCAAATATTGAAAAATCGCCTGGAATACCTTATCCATAGGCATAAAGAATTGCCAATTCAGAGATCCCGATGACGAAGCACAGTTGCTGTTTGTAATGGACAGCAGATGGGCGATGACCTGATCTTGAGGCGGTGGAGACTGAATGCACAAGCGACTAAAAAGTACGCGTGCTGGTAGCGCTACGCTCGCCAAAATCGGCATCGTTGTATATACCAGTGCCTGATCATCTGGTATAGCACACTCGGAGTACTTGCGCACAACATAGCGCGGCGAATAGCTGCCCGAAGAGACTCTTGCACTCAGAGTCGACTTCAACACGCCAGGCGCTTCATACAAGATGGCGGGGACGAACGCTAAAGGTGTAATCCGCTCGAAAAATATTCGTGACCGATCAAACTTGTCATAATTCTGGACGAAGAATTGGTGCAATGCTGTAGTGAGCTTCTCATCTTCGGCTGAAAGAGCTTGCTTGTCCGAGCATCGTTCATCAATGCGTTCTGCACACTCCACAAAAATGTCAGCGGTCACTTCAGTTTGCAGCCCTATCTCAGACATGAGATCCAGCCATTCGGGCGTTCGGTAGCGTCGAGCTGGAAATCGTCCGCGGACACCGTCAAAGATGGTGGTGAGGACACTGTTTCGGGGATCACAAAAAGAGCTGGCTGTGCAACAACTTCCATCTTTACACTCACCATCGCTGAACAAAGCCGATGCACTCAGCAAGGAGATCAACTCAGTGTTATGGCGTAACGATTGCCATTTCCGTAGGATAATCTGCAGTATCTGAGTGCGCTGGACTTCCGGTAGCTCACCGTACATCGGCAGTACGTAGATCAGAAGTCTGCTGTCACTCATTTCTTCCACACCAAGTTCCTGGTAAAAGGCGTTCAAGTTCGGATTACTTTTGAGGAAGCATTGCTGTGCATCAGGTGGCAGCGGAATATCTGTCAAGTTAAGTTCTGGCGGAATCAAGAAATAATGTGATTCACTACGAAGTGCGCAGAGTTCATTTCGAATGTTCACAAAAATTGGCAGCTGCTTCAACCTTTCAAGCTGAACACGGTTGTATCCACCGTAAGCGTTGCCATGGCGACAGAAAAAATCGGCGAGTAGAACTGCGCGTGCTACGCCTAATCGTTCCCAGAGCAGATCCCCCCATATTGACGCAAAAATTCCGTCAAGAACAATTCGACCCACGTCGGCACTACGCGGAACGATGTCGTGCTCTTGACCTTTAAGATACGCAAGCTCCATCGTTGCCACATTCAAATCCAAGAGGACGTTATGGAGTGTTTCTCGACTACAAGATTCCTGTGATTCGTCTTCCAATGGGTACACGAAGACAGCGTAACCCTCAGCAACTTCAGCACCTTCAACATTATCGACACTTGCTTCACCAACTTCAGCACCCCCAACATTATCGAAACTTGCTTCAACAACTTCAGCACCTTCGACATTATCGAAACTTGCATCCTCTAATACCAAGGATGTTAACTCGGGTGACAAAGAAACTACTTCATCTGCTTCTTGGTCTTCTTGTAAGTCTTCTCGATTAGTACAACTTTCTCTACTTGATAAACTTTCATCAGAGATTGATATCATTGCACCAGGATCTGCAACCTCATCGTCACCGTTTTCTCCGTCATCTGCGATACTTTCTGCTTCATCGAAAACACTCCCGTTCGCAAACTCATCCTCTCGTTCATTTTTTGCAGCGCTTAGCTCCATAAAACGCCGGTGCTCAGCGTCGATGATAGCCATCCTATTCTCTTGCTGCAAAGCTGAGTCCACAAATGTCTTGGCAACTTCTGCAGATATTTCGCTGTTTGCAGAATTATCCCATACACAAACAACCATGTCCACTTTGCTACAAGAGATTAGGCGTGAGCCCTTTATAGGAATCAGAGGCCAGTTCACAAAATATCCAAGAGAACGGCGCTCAAGATGCACTTCCTGCCAGAAGCGGTACAACCACAGTCGGCCGATTTCAATCGGCGACTTCGGATCCCAGTCAACTACAGTCTGGTTTTTCCAGAACGGAGGCAATATTCGCTCGATATAATCTGACAAGATCTTAATGGAAAACGAAGCCAGCCCAAAAACAGAGGCAAATCGGGTTTCAGAGAAGAACTTATACAGCCGGCGGGATGCTGCCAGAGATACAAATAGGTGGCCCAATGGCCGAAGCAACTCGACCTGATTGAACGACGCAAGCACATAATTTGTACGACGCTGATTTACACGTAGCACACCAATGCTTCCGTCTTCAAGAGGAAGTAAAGAAAGTCCATGAAATTCTGTCCAGATAGGATCCGTCTCACATGGCAACGGAAACGGTACATCACTCAGACAATACTCCAACAGGGATAAACCAACATCCGAAAGAACCTCGGAGCTGCTCACGCTTTTCAAAAACTGGCGCATCACTTTTGGTGTCACCACGGACACACGCGAGGGGAAGAGCTGTAAGCAATCTTGCAGTATTTTAGTTGGTACGTCGAAAGCTGGAAAATGGAGTTGAGCAAAGGATGTCACCTGGGATAACGATCAAAGTACGTTTAGTACCGATTATTTCAGACTGGTTCGAGGAGCTTACCTGAATGTTCATATCGCTCGAATCTAGATGGTATCCGCTTTTCAATGAACGAAATATGCCGTCAGTGCAAAAAAACAACTCCCGCGCTGCAATTGAATAGTACGTATGCGTCTGCACGATTGTTCCAAGCTCTCTTGCTCCACACCGCTGAGTAAAAACATCACTTGTCAGTGCATCCGTGCTAAAGCGAGTTACATGATAAAATTATACCTTTCGAAATGCCGGCCAAATATTGTACAGTGCCCTGGGCGAATTGGGCGCGTAACGCCGCTTCGCAATCAAAAGCAGCTTCACGTAAGCGTCTGAAACACCATCTTCCAGCAGAACACGATTCCAACCCGCTGCAACCTGTTCCTCACTGCCGCTTATACCTCTAGGATCTCGTCTACCGTCCTGGTTTGTAGACGATGCCAGGGCGAGATTCTTATAGATCGTTGTCCTCTTGAAGCAGCCATTTATGTGAAGTGGGAGCCCCACCTGTTGACCAGTGTTGATAATCTCGTACACATGACCGCGAAGATGTGGAGCTGGGTTGCCGTCACGAAAGATGTGACTTGCCACGCCGACGTACGGAGTCGAACCAAGCATCTCATGAGTTGGGGTACATGCCAAATCACGACTTCTTCCGAATCCATTGTTATCTGCGAAAAGCCATATGTCTCGGTATCGTTCATTTTCCATTTCAAGATTGATTACGAACTCCATCTGGTTCTCTGGAATCACCGCACTTTTGAAGAAGCTTTGCAGTGAAAATTTCTTCTTCCACTCTTTATTCTTGCGTGTCATATTGCGCTGTCGGAGGGTACGTTCGGGTGCGTCAAGCGACACCTCGCCATGGCATTGGGACGCAAACTCAGACACTGTACCTAAACTCCATAGCGAAAGACGGTGAACGGTCTCCGTGAAAATCAAGGTCTGATACAGTTGTAACTTGATAAACGAAATCAATTCCTCTGCTTTCATTGAATCCAACATGTAAGACGAGACAGCCGACCCCGTCTTACGCCACGGAAATCGAATCAAAGTACTTTGTGTTCCTCGCGAGATATTACCCGGACAATACGGAAGGGACGTAAACGGCAAGAGCTGATCTGGGTACCGCACGAAGTCATCACTTAGCACTTCATACCGTCGACCAATACTTGTCGCTCGACTTGATGCCGACGTCGATGCTGATGTTGGTCCGACAGACGATGACAGGTAGCACCCTGTTGGGTCCAAAATGTAGAACCCCTCTCCACTAAGTATTTGCATGCAGTCTGACGCGACAAATCCACATAGAAGCCCCGCGTGTGGTGACTCTTTACAAAACAAATTATTAACGTCGCGTTCGCTCAAAACCACGTCGTGGATGTGGATACACAGCGCTTCAGCCTGAAGTGGCTGCAGTGACGGTTGGATCACACGCTGCGATGGGTGGTGACGGAAATCCAAAGAAAAGTCGACTTGAGTGCCTCCGAGTTGCTCGGCTACAAGAATCGTTTCCCAAAGAAGCGCTTGATACCACTCTGGTTCAGGCGGTAGCAAATTTTGTAGCGCAACAGCGGAAGGACATGTAACATCGAAGCTGGCCACGGACGTCTGTGCTAGCTTTGAGTGTAGTGATGTGGCCCCAAGAAGATGAGCAACAGTTCGGGGAACCTTTTTTGCTACGAACTTTACTCCCCGTCGAACCTCTCGGGATTCGTCCCATTCCATGTCATCGAACGTTAACCGTGCGGCAGGAATAAGCTGGTTTGTTTGATCCAGCAAGACCATTCCTTGTGATGCAAATGAATCAAGCGCTGACACTAATGATGTTGTGTCTTCCGATACAATCTCGTAGATCTTTAGGCATGCCGCAACTTGCTTCGCACTTAGAACTTTGTGTCGTGGTAGTCTCATGATGGCTTCCAGGTAGTCGACCGTAACAAAAGCTTCTTTGATCCCAAACGAAGCAAGAAGCGACCGCGGGATGATATGCTCGCTTGGACAGCAATACAAAAGCGGCTCTAGGCTGGCATCTGCCATCACTGCGATTTGGCACGGGTACGCGAAACCATTACCAGTCCAGATCCACAAAGCGTTTGCGAGCTTGCGATACAATGGTGACACCGCCCACCCCTCTTCGTCCGACAGCCGATAATCCTCGAGGTCTTCGTACATCGAATGAACCTCTGACAGCGGAAAGCGCCAGTTGGGTATAGTAGAAGACAACAGCAGAGTTCCGTTGTCTTTCTTGAAACAGTATTCTTCCCACAGCGCACCGATTGCCTCGAGCTGCTTTGCAATCACTAGGGGGGCTACTTTTTCCTTCCACCCAAATGCGGTAATGAGTTCTTCCGAAGTCAGTTCACCGTCCAATACATTCAGCGACGACGAGCAAAACCACTATTTAGTCAATCATATCACGACGCAAGAGCGAGTTAGACATGTTCACTTCACAATCGATCAACGGTAGCCACGTACCGCGTCGTTTAAAAGGCGCATATCCGAAGCTTTTGAAAGAAGTTCCCGCCGACCATCATTTACGGTGCAGCCCTTCCATGGCATCGAATGGTTTGGTGGATCAGTAAGAATAGGCAACCACTGGATTTCTTTTAGAGCAGCCACAACTTTCAGCATTGCTTCTTTTTCATCGTGTTCAGTATAGTCACTCGTCATATCACTGCCTACGCTGAAGTTCACCATCATGGAATCAAAGTGCCTATTAACAATTGTGAGCAAGCTGCGCGCCTTGAGACAAGCACGGTCAACAGCATCGTTATCGCCTTCACGATACATTGCCTCAATAGAATACGCACTTTCCAGTACCGCATGGCACGATAATCCAGTGCGAAGTCCCAGTGATCGGAGAATCTCAACGATCGATGAGGTCGAAAAAGCGTGAGCGGGCAAGCTATTATCACCAACCAGCTCACCCAGCTCGCTCACGTTGGGGTCGTGAAGCTGAAAAATTGCTCGAAAGATCTGTTTTCTCGAAGGAATGATGGCACGAGTCGACACAAACTCGCGAAATCGAGTATCATTTCGCTGATGAAATGGAAGTGTCTCTAGCGCATTGATAATCACTGAATCGACCAAGTCTACATCTTGCCTGTCGAATTCTGACAAATGCGGGAAAACGTGATCCAACAAAATTGCTGTGTAGTTCAGTTCCTCGATTCCACAGTCACGAAGAAACTTTCTAGTTGCTTCGCTCTCAGCACGAAAAAATGAACTATTGAGAATTCTGGCATCGGCCTCCGTGTCAGGTAAATAGCCTCCTCGCCTCAAACTTACAAAGTGCATCCTGTCGCCCTGTTCGGCATTAGCAGCGATTGAAGTCGACTTGCCGTGTACAGGAAATATCGGAAGCTCGAAGAGAATTGGCTGGAAGTCAGTCGGCATAGTATCGTAAGTTGTTCGCGCCAAAAAATCGCACAGCACTTGTCGATCAGCCGACGTCGTCGAAGAAAAAATCTCGTCGAAATGTTGGCCATGATGGCGAGACTGGTAGTGGCCAAGAGCCGCTAGGAGACCAGTTGAAGTCAGTCTATGCGCATATTTGTGTGTGAGCAACCACTGCGCACTCCTTTTGCCGATGATGTACGCAGTATCGATGATAAAAATGCCCACTTTCGCCAGTGTACGTTGCAGCTGATGAAGTGCCTGCGACGATAGTACGGGTGCTCCGAAGTGAGGAAGAACAAGACTGAAATGTGCCCCCAGGCAAACCCAGCGGGTTCCTTTATCGAACATTATGGGCACCAACGGCAAAGTCGTGAAAGCTTGAGGCAGCTGACTAATAGTCTGTAGTTGTGCGTCCACATACTCCCATAACAGACGAATCCAATTCTTCTTGTTTTGTATCACCTCCACATGAGACGACAGCTGAAACGTAAACATACCCTCCTCAATTTTACTCCAACAGCTACCAAGTACGTCTGGTAGGAAGGTATCTGCTATAGCTTGGAGGTCTACCACACTGAGATTCGAGTGCTCGTAAACAAACGGCATTTGATCAAATAGTTCCTTAAATTTGCCGCGAACGACACGATGTGGGAAACTATCCAAAAGTTGTTCCTCTAGAGCACTTTCGAAACAGTAGGTCACGCGCAATCTTTTGCTTTGCAACTTCGAGTCACTGTTTTCAACGTTTTTTTCATTGAAACGGATCTTTTCAAAGTTTCCATCCTTTAAAGGCACTATCGGTTGTTGATCGAGTGCTTCCGCACACAAGCTCGGTGAGCTTTTGCAATCCGATAAACAAAATTGAACAACTTGTCGAAGAACATTAGGATCCAAATTAGGCAGAAAGTTTCCTTGTTTTGTCAGTTGCCGGAAGAAAGCAGGCGTCATCACTCCGTAGACTGCATGAAGCTGAACCAATACGCTGTGCAGGGCCGCCGGGACGTGCACCGTCACTAGTGACGCGGCATGCAGAGCAACTTCGAGGATTTCCCAGTCATTAAGAGTCTCATCAACCAAAACACACGAGCTGGGAGCGACAGACTTTTCAAAAACTTCCACAGATGGCAGCAACTCAACTAATGCGTGACCCATCCCTTGAGTCACTGACTTAAAAAACATGGGCCGGTTCTTCATGATACGAAACAGCTCGAGGGCGATGCCATCCCATGGGCAAGCCGGTACTTTCGAGGGGAAAAACGAAAAATACTGAGAATGGTCCTCACACATGGCTTTCGCTTCCAATAAAAAAGCCAAGTACGCGGGAGCAACTGCATCTACCAATAGGTTTGAATTCCATTCGGACCGCAACTTCCCGTCCCCACTCATGTCATCCCCAGTCCAAATATCGCGCCGATTCGAAGATAGCTCAAAATAGCCGTTGACGTGAACGGGCAACCCAACTCGTACAGGAAGAGGCAAAAAGCAAAATGCCCGCCCTTCAGTAGCAACTCCATCAATGCGACCAGCAATTCCGACCCAAGGAATCAGCTTTAACGACTCGTTTTCAGTGGCACATGCCATCTCGCGAGCTCTTCCACCACCGATTTGGTTGCATACCAAATACCTTTCAACAACCTCGTCTGTCTGATCCTCTTTACTAGTATCCAGCGTTTGGATTTCCAGATTCCCCTGCACGTCACTAAATCGGTGGAACAAGGTCTGCAACTCTTTTCGCTGCCATCGCCGAATACGTAGAACCTGGGTCGCCGAAGGTAATTTATCCGCTGCTGTCGATCGCAAACGCGCATAGAAATCTCTCTTGGCAGTATGCCCCGCCACACCAACTGTATTTTCTGATACCCCATCATTTTGCATAAATCGGTCGATGTCCAGCCGCGTCTGACCACGATCTTCTTCAGGCACTTCCGCTCCATAGAGAAGCGTAGGTGACTGGCCAATTTCTGATTGTAGATATATCTCCACTTTGCGAACGTTTCGAAGGAATATCATTGAATCAATGATCGATCCCTGAAAGCTTTTAAACAATTCCACTATCTCGCAGTGCGAATATCCTCGACGCTTGATTTCACTGGATGCTGCAAGCGAACTATTTCGGAGCGGAAACCGAAATAAAGTCCCACTGTAATGCTGCTCTAGATCGCATCCAAACACGTCCTTGTACGGCGCAAATTGATCCGGAAACTGCTTCACTATACTTGACTTTGCAAAACATATCTTGATTCCCGGGTTGGCAGCTGAAATTCCAGGCAAATGGGTGGCATGAGGATCGAACATAACTAGGAAATGCAGAACGATCAAGTGCAGCGTGTTAGCAATTCGTCAGCCGATGTGTTTGTCGTAACGAAAAACACATCCATATATGGATGACTTACCAATGGTCTTGGCTGAAACAATTGAAGGCAGGTCTGTGAAATGGTACACCGAGTTAAATCCCAGTCCAAACCGTCCGGTTGTGGCAGCACGCTGTAGTTTGCTGGCTTGACCAATGCGGGAAAGGTTAATGAAATCTCCATCGCTGAACTCAGCATCGTTGTACTGTTATACGCAAAACACACACCGAGTTAAAAATGGAAGTGGAGCCCTAACAAAAGAACTGATGACGCACACAGAATAATGAAGGCCCCTGCCACTTTGCCATAGCTGGACTTAATAAGGATGAGGTTCCATACGAGCAGCTGTTGTAAAGCACACACACGCGAGTTGCCCCAGCGTCATCCGCATTTTGAATAAGCTCACTAATGATGTTTGGTCCGTCAGGATATTGCTCCAAGATGTGGGCAATCCGCTTTGTTAGCACTTCTGTCTGACCAAATGCCTCCAAACCACCTTCACCGCCGAAAGACATAACCTCATGACTACTTTCACTCAACAGCTCGCTCCGTAACGAACCAGAACCAATTTTTGCAGCGACATCGTTCGAAATCTTAGGGTGGATAAATCTTATAGATCTCTGTGAGGTTTCGTAGTCACATTTATTAAGCCATGGTGCGTCATCGTACGTCAAATTTGCCGCATATTCAAGAACGCCATTTCGGTCTGGAGCGAAAATTTCGTGATCGGTGTGATGCTGTAGCGTATCACTTATCAATTGGATCAATCCGATGACCATCGCCAATTTATCGGCTGAGAGAGGAGCAGCTTTTGCGTTGTCTTCACCAATCGTCACGCCGGCCAAACATTCTTTACGTATCGCTCCGAGAACATGCACATAGTCTGCAAGAGAAAATCGTTCCCGAACGCCAATCGCTCTTAAGAAAGGTCGAAAATGAAGTAGTTCATTCGAGACCGTATACAAATAGGGCTCAGCATTTATAATAGCCACTGTTGCCACATTGCTTGCAGAGACAAAGCGGTTGCCAACCCACACGTACGCACCATTTTCGGAAAGAATGTTCAACACCAGATTGCGGTGTTCACCTTGGTTCGTCTTAAAAAAAGTCGATAGAAGCTGGTATATGTTATAAACTGCCTGTCTGACTACATGTGTATCCTCATCGCTCGTATTTTTCGAATCCAGAAAATTATCACGCCGTGACCTCCGATTATTAAACGTGTGTGATATCTCTTTGAGCTGCGTTGCAATCGTGTCAATCGAGGGGTACTTTTCCCACCCCAAAAGGGTTTGCAGTACGTCCGAATGTACTGAGCACTTAATTATATAAAACTGCGATGAGCAGAGCCACAAATGTTTCTTTGGACGAGAGTGCAGCGGTGACGCAACGATGACATGATGTCCTTGATTATACCATGGTGCTGCAGAATGTGGCTTCTCCTTGCATACTGGAATCCAGGCGATAATTGCTAATTTGGCTTTAAAATCACCTATCTCCGTCCTGTTCATTTCTTGCTTCTCCACAGCTTCATCGGTAAGAACGCTAATATGACGTGGTATGTTAATTCCACGCGAACGGTCATTACCCAGCACGTTTCTCAAGAAGCGAATGCCCTTGCTCTTTTTTCTATTCGTTGTGAAAGTCTGCGCTTGCATTTGGAGTGGTGTCGAGGTTACCAGTTGGTCCATGTGCATGTCCACATATTGGAACAAGTTAACGGATCGTATGCGCAGCTTCTCACGCATTTCATCTAACGCAGCAACTTGTTCTGGGTCAGTAGAAGCTGTCAGAATCTCAGTTTGGTCTTTTTCCAAAGAAACGGCTAGCGATAAAATGGATCGACGTGACAAAGCACGCTGCAGGCCAATCGATCTCAGCGCAGAAATAGGCTGTAAAGTTTGAAGCTCAAGGGCCGGGAAAAATGACCCGTCCATTAATTCAATGAACTCATCGATCTCAGGGTCATACAAATCGTCAATAGACTTCACCCCTCCCGTCATTGTCGGAAAAATTGCCGCGGTCTCTATGATATGTAGCAAAACGCCTTCACTGTCATCCGCTAGCAACAGTGATAGTTCCACCAGTAGCTTGTATACGAACTTCACGCGAATTTCGGGCTTAACATAGTTGATACGAGGAATAAGGTACTTCGCAAAAAAATCCACCTTAGAAATCCGTCGGACACCCAAATGTGACAGAAAACTTGCTAGCAACACATCACCTTCGCTTACGTGTATAAAATTGACATGGAGATATTCTGGAGCAATGCCCTCACATAACAGTGGTTCCAGACGTTGCGCCTTGAGTTCCGCGATTGAAACAAATGCGGGAGAAACCCCGCTGTCCATGCTTTCAAAATTATCGTTGCCGTTCATCCATTGAATGTCACGCTTGTCAGCACCAGAAGCATTGCGTAACCCCGGCAGAATTGGCAAATTGCAGCAAATATGCTTGAGGCTCGATCCGAATTCTTCAGTGACGCTGGATACCAGAAAATGAAGCAGGTGCTTGCGATCCGAACTATCGGTGTTTTCAAACAACTCGCTCACTCGTGTTGGTATCCCTCCTATACCGATAACCACTTCGATACACGACAGCACACCAACAGCAGTAGGCTGATGGATGTGATGCCAAACGTTTGGATTTGGTTGGAAAAAC
>JH598467.1:294281-324626 GCA_000173235.2 Hyaloperonospora arabidopsidis Emoy2 | reverse complement strand
AAGCTTTTTGCCGAAGAAGTGCGCAAGAAGGACTCGTCCCGGATCGAAGAAGCGACAGCTCTACATGTCGGTGGTAAACGCCAAGAGAAGAGCAAATTCGGGAAGAAGAATGGTGTCCAGCACAAGAAAGGACCGAGTGTTCAGTGCTTCAAATGTGGGAAGCGCGGACACTACGCACGAGATTGCTGGTCGAAGATGAATGGTGGTGGCATGAATGGTGGTGGCGAGAGACACGATGACCATGGTGACCACACGAATGTGGCTTTTTACGTCACAGAAGGAAACGAAAGCGACTGATGGATTATGGACAGCGGCGCTATGGCGCATATGTGCAAGGATAAGAAAGCGTTCGCCGACTACACGGCGACTACGAAGGTGCGCAATATACAGAGTGCCAAGAACAGTGCATCGTTAAAAGTGCTCGGACAAGACACAGTACTTCTGCGGGTTTGGAATGGCAAGATGTGGCTAAATGCACGTCTGAACAATGTGCTGCACGTCCAAGACCTAAGTAAGAATCTGTTCTCGCTGACAGCGGCAACAGCACGCGGAATGAAGATTGAAATTTCCGGAGATGGATGCGTGGTCAAGAAATGCGGACGAATCGTTGCGACGGGGTCGCGACGTGGTATGCTTTTGCAACTGAATGTTGAGGCGGACGAAGAGTGCCACATGTTCGAGAATGAAGCACAACTCTGGCATCGCTGACTCGGGCATGTGTCGTACTCAACGGTCAACATGCTGATTAAATATGGGTGTACCAAAGGTGAATGCATAGACCCTAGTGTCGTGTGTGACATATGCGCGACGGCCAAGCAAGTACGCAAAACGTTTAGCAGCAGTGAGGCGGAGATATCAGCAAGGGAGAGTCGCCCTGACGACTCGATTGTGTGCTCCGATGTTCTCGGTCCAGTGACACCAGGATCCAAGTCGGGCTACCGCTACGTTGTGACTTTCATGATGATGAAAAGCCGTTACGCGATGGTTTACCCTCTTCGTAAAAAGAGCGAAGTCACTGAAGATTTTAAGTAGTATGCTCACGATATCAAGGTCAAGAGTGAAGTGGATACCAAGGTACTACGCAGCGACAACGGTGATGAGTACCGAAATCACGAGATGATTGAATTTTGCCGGCACAAGATGATAAAACAAGAGTTCACAGTGCCGTACAACCCAGAGCAAAATAGCATGGCAGAGCGCTACGATCGAACCCTGATCGAGATGACTCGCTGCATGCTGGGCGAAGCTAAGATGGATAAGCTTTACTGGTGTGAGGCAATGATGACTGCTGTGGATATCCGTAACGTACTACCGAGTGCGTCAAGTCCGAAGGCATGCCCGTTCGAGACTTTATTTCATCGCAAACCCAGCATCAATGTGATGCGGGTGTTTGGTAGTTTGTGCTACGCACATATCGCCAAGGAAAAACGAAGAAAGCTTGACGATTCCGGTTTGCGCTGTCGGTTCCTCGGGTATGCGAAACAGAACAAGGCGTATCGACTTTTAGATGATACTACAGGGCGGATAGTTATTTCCCGTAGCGTGACGTTCTCTGAACACAGTACGGTTTAACCACATACTGCTATCAACGGAACGCCATGTGTGATGGACGTCATGGATGATGAAGACGACGACGGGGATGAAGATCGTGAGCCGAGTGATGCATCAAGGAGTGATGGCATCCACACGCCAATCAGTGGAAGTCCAAGAAGCACACCTGTCAGCACATCAGTAGAAGAACGACCTACTGGTGCCGTTTCGACACAGCTTTCAAGTACACCGGGGCGTGACGGGGAGCAAGAGTCACATATGCGGCCAGTGCGCAAGAAACAGGCGATCACGCGCTACGAACAAGAATTTCCGAATCTGCGACGTGGAGAATTTAACCTGGACGACTATGAAGCACAGTACTGTTTCAGTGCTGAGGAAGATGGTGAGAACGCATCGACATACGAGCAAGTCCTTTAGAGCAAGTACAAGGACAAATGACTGCGTGCTATGGAGAGTGAGATCTCGTCGCTGGCACAACACGAAACATGGAATCTCAAAGATCTTCCGAGGGACAAGAAAGCAATTGGTTGCAAGTGGGTATTCCGCATCAAGAGACACCCGAACAGAGATATTGACAAATTCAAGGCACGTCTCGTAGCGAAGGGGTTTACGCAGCGTGCAGGAGTGGATTATTTTGAGACATTGGCTCCCGTTGCACGGAAAGAGTCGATTAACGTTGCTTTCTCAATTGCAGCGGAGAAAAACTTGGTGATCGAGAACGCCGACGTTGACACCGCATTCATATATGGCGATGTCAAAGAAGAATTCTACATGGACCAGCCTGACGGATTTGTGGACGAGCAACAATGCAACAAAAAGTGTCTTTTGCGTAAAGCACTGTATGGCACAAAGCAGGCGGCGCGCGAATGGAACAATCGAGTGAATGAACACCTCGAAGGCCAGGGTTTCACGTGGAGTGTGGCCAATCCTTGTGTTTACGTGCGCCGATCGGATTTTGAATTCAGTATCGTGATCACCCACGTCAACGACTTGATGCTCTTCGCGCGGACGCAAGAGCACATTGACGCAATAAAGCGTACTTTGAAGAGCGAGTTCAGTATCAAAGAGCTGGGAGAGCTTAAGTACTGTCTAGGCATCGAGGTGCACCGCGACCGGACGAAGAAGACGATTCGGATGAATCAGAGTGCTTACATCAAGCGTCTGGCGGAGAAATTTGGCGTGGATAAGTGCAAGGATGTGCACACACCGACGAACGAGAGTGGACATTTCACCAAGTGCAGGCAGGATGAGGATGTTGTGCCGACAAGACCTTACCGGGAGCTAGTTGGTGCACTGATGTACGTCGCCACGTGCACTCGACCTGACATTATGCATGCGGTGGGAGAAGTGGCGAAGTATTGCGAGAGCCATGGAAAACAGCACTGGATCGCGGCCAAGCGAATTCTCAAGTACCTGAAGACGACCAAAGATTGCAGCATCGTGTTCGATGGAAACAAGGAGGAAAAACTTATAGGTTTCGCGAATGCGTCGTGTGCGAGTGACTTGAATTCTCGTCGATCGACGACGGGGTATGTTTTCTTTCTTAATAGCAGTGTGGTGTCCTGGAAGTCCAGACGAGAGCCGACGGTGGCGACGTCAAGCACCGAAGCTGAGTACATGGCTTTGTACTCCGCAACACAAGAGGCGGTTTGGCTGCGTCTTCTGCTTTCCGATCTCGGATATGCACTCGACGAAGCAACGATGATCCATGAAGACAACCATGGTTGCATCGCATTGGCAAAGAATCTGGTTTTCCACGCACAAACCAAGCACATTGACATTAAATATCACTTTCTACGAGAGAAGGTTGAGGAAGGCGTCATTGAGCTTGAGTACAAGCCAACAGACGAAATGGTTGCAGATGGATTAACGAAGGCGCTCGGACGGATCAAGCACACAAGATTTATGAAGGGTCTTCATCTTGAAGTCTAAGATGTACGACGGGCAGCATGTGCGTCGCATCAAAGGAGAGTGTTGATTGAAGATGATGCGTATGACTTCTTGTAAGTTCATGTATGTGTGCAATGTAGACACAATTGATGGGTTCGAAAGGCTTAGCTACTGTCGTATTATTCGATAGCTCGAGTCGTATGGTATGGCTGTGCGAACCCATAGGTCATCGGCCCGATACCCGTTGTCGTAAGTTAAACTTTCGGGTCTTGGTGTTTGGGGTTCACCAGCAGTGACCTGCCAGGCAGTGACGTCCCCCGTTTTTGTGACCATCACCCACATCGACATGAAAAGGGTTTCCTGGAAAAGGGATGAAAGGGGGTGCGACAACTGCATTGACAGTGAGCGACATCGAGTGATTCTAGGAATGTTCAGCTACAACGGTAGCAACGGTAGGAACAGATAAACACACATCATGCAATTCACTTTTGGTTTTTCTGCTCCGGCCATCAGTGGCATCTTCACTTCAACGCTCAAAATATTAACACCCTTGGCCTCCGTTGGACAAGATATCAATTTCCGACCGCTAGGCATGAGGACACCTATTATATTTTTTAATTAGAGTACTTCTATTTTTAATATGACTAAATTAGATACGAACGATTAGGGTTGCGCTCCTTAAAAAAATTAACCTAGCATTTTATAACACGAGCTGACGACAGCCATGTAACGCCTGTTCTTTATATAAAAAATTATAAAAATATAGCAAGAGTTGGGAAGGTTCTGCGCGTATTATCGAATAATACCACATGCACCACCGCTTGTGGCGCCTCCCATCAATCCCTTCGAGTTTTAATCTTGCTATTATAGTTTTAGGGGGAGTGCTTAATGCGTTAGCTGTTATATCTAAAAATTCCTAAATACTAGCAATTATCGTTTACGGCATGGACTACCGGGGTATCTAATCCCGATCGCTACTCAAGCTTTTGTTTTTAGTGTCATGTGATCCGTGTTGTAATGGAGTCCAGGTGCTATATCTGTTGGAAAGTAAAGAAAAATGATAAACGACTTCTGTATTGAAACGCGGGCCAGACGCGATTCGGGCACAGCCGGGGGCCTCGTTAGTGGCTTTATCAATCGAGAAGTGAGCTCTGCTCTATCCTGCTCTATCCTCTGCAAAACACATTCTGGTACTTAGTGTAACCACACAACTACCCCACAATAGTCACTACAACTGGCAGCTGAGGGGTTGACCAAGAAAGGAGTGTCTGCTATGGCAAATCCATTTCCAACAATATCATGTCGACGGAATCGGGCAGCTCAAGCGAAACCAATCTTACCGTTCAGCCATTCGGGCTGCCTTTCATCAAAGATCCAGACGGTTCGCGGTATTTCAGTTGATACGAAAAATGCGTACAAGAAAGAGAAAACGTTTTGTGTCGTTGTGATTACTACCTAGCGGAAACATCAGCGACTCATTCTTCGCATTGACGCAAACAGGACCTCAACAACTCCTGCACCTGGTGCAAACAACATCAACTGTTTGGCCTCAGCAGCACGAATTATCACCATCGGTCTTGAGCTTTGTGCTCTGATCGCGCAGGCCGACAAAATCTGCCTGGTGTGCCTCTCGCGATTGTCAGCCGCCCTCTTTTGATGAAAGGACATCAACCGCGTATTCTGGAAACGAAGATCTGCAACCGCTCTCTTCATAAAGTAAATCTTACGGTATCTCCTCTCGCCTGATCGATACCCTTCAGACTAGCAGCTTCGGCTCATATTGAGGTCATTCATGTTCTGAGACCGTACCGCAACGAAATTTATAGTCCGTCTGAACACCCAGCTTTGCTGTCTGCATATACTTCACTTTTCATGACTGTTAATTTGTTTATGTTCAGATGGTCTTTCGAACGAGGGTTTTGGCAACAGTGATTGTCCAACCTATCCGTTATCGTGTGCTGACATAGATACGTTTTGACGCAAGACGAATGAACGAGTGCCAATCTGCATTGCAACTCCCAGTGGATTATCACGCTAGTGACTCATTCGACTCGCGTGAAGTGTCTTCTGTTAGCTATCGCGTACATGTTGAGGTTACTAGGGAGAGCATCCTGTGTCGGAAGCAAGCGTACGCATATTGCCATGATGAAGAATTTCTTTAGATGAAGTGGTGCTTGTGAAGTGGGGTGCGAAGCAGTCACTCAGTATATCGATGCCGCCTGCGATACTGCGTTTACTTCCTTTTTCCTCTGATCACGGTGTGTCAGGGTCGGTATTTGGTCAAGAGTGTGTTTGTCGGTCAAAGCAATACGCGACGCGGGACTCGAACCCGCAACCCCCAGATTCGAAGTCTGATACGCTATCCATTGCGCCAGCCGCGCGATGATGCCAGGTTTCATTACCAATCTAAAGAATTAATTAATACCACTAACGAATCAACAGAGCTTCCCCAACCATTCTTTTCAATATTAGAATTAATCTGCCAACTCGACCACCAATTTAAACAGAAGTTGGTGGTGGGGCTACAATTAATATACCTCTGCACACAAAAAACTGTTACAGCTCTCCACCCCTCTAGCGTCCAACAGCTGGCTGCCTTTGCAAAGCATTAACACTTTTCTTTACTTATGGGACCACTTTCGCCTTGTGCCGATGAACCCGTGCTGGATTCACATACCAACACGAGCGCCTTTCTTTCGGAAAGACACACAATTTTACAAATTGAAAGAGGATTGCATTGAGAAGCACTAGAATACGTAGGTACGTGCGCACACATGCAAGGGTCATCTTTTTTGCGCAGTAATTCAAGCGGTATCATCGGAAAGAATTAAATTCTTCTCTACATTCTGGATACAGCACGGCAGACCAGCGCATTAGAATAACGTAATTTTCACTGTACTGGGAGCTCACCATAAAGTTAATTTAGTGGATAGCAAAGATCCATGTGCAGGTCACCTAATGCTGGCGTTTCAATACCCTACGCTACTATTAGCAACTATTAACCTATGCGAGGCGCCATTATTTAAGTCCGTGGGTGAGTTTGCGAAAAATAGCATTTCTCGAGCGCAGGTCGTGGCATAATCATGTTGAATAATGCAGAATAATTGTACTGTACATCTACAATTTTACGTAGATGCACTTAATCAGATTTGGTATAATTTGATCTAGGGTTGTGGAGCTAAAGGAGGGAAATTTCCCCTCCTGTGACAAACGGGGAAAAAGAACCTCTTTCCACAGATCCATCCTGGCCACGCAATTTTATCTGAGTCCCCCCAAACCCATACAATACGACACAGATTGCCATTATACCATATATTCGGACATTCGGTTTGCCTAAACAATGCCTGCTCAGCGTAATACACCCTTTAACAACGCCAATGTCATCGCATTCGGTCTGAAGGTCCGCGAGCGCGATCCGTCTACGAAGGTCGTCGTGTCAGTAATATGTCTATTCTGTTTGCATTTTGGTTGCGAGGACAAGGTTGGCGCCAAACGGAAAAGCTACGAGCAACTTCCAGTATTTCAAACGTCCATTTGCGCTGATGCCTACCAAAAGCACATGAAGACACAGCATCCTCAGAACTGGGAGACGTATCGTGCCCTGTCAAATGAGCAGAAGGCTACTTCCTTTGACGAGAGCGCTCCTGTTGTGCACCGAAATACCATACGATCCCACTTTGGCGGAGCCCAAGCGCATATGTATCACTTTGTAAGCAAGCGTATCGTCGATGAAATCGTTGGTGAGATATCATCCAATCCTGATGACGCGAACGACGAGACAACCACGGAGCGAGCTCTGGCTAGCTTCGAGGACACTGTTGGTCCCGAACAGAATGAGCAGGACTCGGATCTTCAGACAGACCGCTATCGCATCGTCTTCAAGAACCCCATACACTTTCGCCTCATCGTCGGATACGTCGGTGGAGGGGCTTCCGTTTAAATGGCTGCTCGGTTTCTGCACATGACGAAGGAGATAAGGGGTTTGGCGTCGATCGGGAGTGCAACTGAAGGCAAGATCACAAGTACATTCGGTATGTATGCGCGCTGAATCTTCAGAAGATCTCAAAAATGCTGGCAACAGGCTGGACATTCTCTCTGGATATGGACATGTCCATACACATTTCTATCTCTCATTTGGACATCCGCATCCGACCATTCGTCTGTGGCGCAATTCATAACTTCCATTTGCACGCTATCCTTATGTTTAGCAGTCATACTGGAGAAGAGATATTTCTGCATTCGGAAAGAGCACTGGATGCCATCTTTCCCAACTGGCGAGATCTGATTAGTTCCATCTCGACAGAAAGTGAACGAAGATGACCGGTAGAGCTTAAGGCGTAGCCACTCGCTTTGAGCAAGTCGCGACGCCTGGTTTCTTTCAACTTTGGTGTGGCCTGTACCAACTTGATATTGTTCTGCAGCAATTTTTCAAGCATCTATGGGATGATGAGTTCTACTCTCTACTGAAAGGCCTTATCTCATACCTACGAAGGCAACAAAACCTCATCAAACGCATGGGGACGCAGTCTAAGAAAGTTGCGGACACTCGATGGGAATCGATGTTCAAGGTACATTTATTAGTTTACTTTCCATATGTGAGGCTTACAAAGTTCTGAAATCTAATGCAGGTTGCTGCTTGGTTCCGGCAGCACCGAGTGCCAGCACGAGCGTATCTTGGTGAGAAGAATCCGCCATGCGCACTACCAATCAAGTGGTGGGTGGTTGTCATCTTTGTCGTGAAGGTCGCCAACGAGGCGACCATCACGTTCCGAAGCCTTGAAGGCTTGACAACGCTTGTTTCTCAGCAAAGTGAAGGCATTTTGAAGTTAACCTCAACTTAATCGTCTTGGTTTAGCGCTTCACAGATTGCCAGCCAAGAAGCTATGGATGAGCTTCTTGGCTGGCAATCTGTGAAGCGCTAAACCAAGACGATTAAGTTGAGGTTAACTTCAAAATGCCTTCACTTTGCTCGACCTGGTATCCAATGTGCTGTCGGCGGATAAGAAGTTCTCTATTAATCTCAGCGATGTCGAAAACGTATTGGCGGACCTAGGCAGCTTTGTTATCGTGGTCATAGAAGAGGTTGGCGCCGACGAAATGGCTGCCGTTGTCAAGAGTATCGCCACTTGCTGTATCAAATTGATTGTCAGCCTTGCAAGTATTGTGCAGAACGTGACTCACGCAACGATGCTGCCGATTTCATATCGCATGTTCTGCCTCATCAGCTCGTCAAACTTCGCAATCTAGATTTTGCTGACATCATCCGCAAGCAAAGGGATCGCCTGTCCCGCTGGAGACAGCAACGTATCGAGATCAATGAGCAGGAGGTTCAAGAACTTCGAGCTGCTTATGAGCGTGAGTCGTCTTTAAAGCAGGTCCTAGGTCAGTGCGACGTCAGCACTACGTTTGAAAATGAATAGAACTACGTGCAACATCGTTTTAAGTACCTGGAGACGTTTTGTGGAGGCATGGCGACCGCGTTCCCGGGCACGTCTACTGTTGAAAGTGGATTATCCGTT
The DNA here is from genome assembly GCA_000173235.2 of Hyaloperonospora arabidopsidis Emoy2. Lineage (NCBI taxonomy): Eukaryota > Oomycota > Peronosporomycetes > Peronosporales > Peronosporaceae > Hyaloperonospora > Hyaloperonospora arabidopsidis. The sequence goes on along the minus strand of JH598467.1, from coordinate 315,666 downwards.
GTCAAGTGGGAGAAGGATGATTGCCAGTGTGGTCTAACAGACTTCTTCTAAGAAGGCATCCTGCACACCAAGCATGTCGAGACGCTCCAGTCAATTACCCTCTAAGTACTCCTTTATTATTAATAAATTCAGATCCAGGCTAGATTGTGTCCAGTAAATCTGAATTTGGGTGATGATCGGGCGGGCAACACAATTCGCCACTATAGAGATTTATCAGGCGCCACTATTAGCTTAATTATGGTAATAATGGCGTGCGCCACTTTTAAAGTGGCCCCGCCATGTGTCATGAAAGGTATGGGTTCTTGAAGGCAAGTCAGTCCAGTTAAGTGGTAAATGGAAAATGTTATGCACCGTGGGAAAATAATTGATCGCTGTGGGAACATTTTCTTCATTTGATCATAGGGTATTGCCCCGCATTACAATCTCGTGGATAACTAATTTATTTAGGCTCCATCTGCATGATAGTTAACTCTCGCCGTGCTCACAACCATCAGCATCGACATGGTACATCCAGTACAAAGCACTCGCGTAGCGTTGAAGGACTGGAAAAGAGTGTAAAAATAGACTTCGGTACTTTGACCAAGCTTGTCTCAATGAATATGGAACCGTTTTGTGCTCTGAATGACCACGACAAGCAGACTATATTTCTTCAGCTGTACCGACAATGTCTAAAGCAGCTCGGCATTCTTATTCGTATACTGGTGGAATTACTTCGCTAAATCGAGCAATTTTTTGACGCGACTCAAATTTAATCTTTGGGAATGGACAGATGCAAACTGCGCAACCTTTTCGGTAGAAGCACGGGCACCAAATTCGCTGATACAAAGCTCGAGTTCCTGAATCTCGAAAGCTCATTGACACGATTCTTTAAGTTCGAGAACAACCTTATCGTGGCATAGCTTGAAATAATCGTATCACATGTCGCAGATGAACACAGGCAGCGGTGAGTCGATACTTTTCGCGACTGTAAAAGAAAATAACTATCGAATTCGCTTGTCTCAAATTTCTTAGGGTGGGCCGGGTGCTGCGAGTCCATCCAGTCTAATGTTACAAGAGAAACTCTGAAGCCTTGAGGCATAGGTAGCGATTCGTACAGTTGAAACTGCTAACCGAAGTGAATGGAACATGACTGTACATTAGGAGGATTCAAAGGAATTTGTGCGTCAGCTCACTGACGCTATAATCTCTCGATCCCGAAAATTAAACTTTACAACAGTTGCATAGAACTGTCGTCCTGTGTGATATAATTGCGTCATTTCAGCTCGTTATCAGCATTTAATTGCGCAAACTTCCGGTGGCCATGGTTTTGTAGACGTTTAAACATTATTTAGCGAGGTACTTTCGTGAACCCGATCAACCTTGCGCCTTGTCCGTCAGACACAACGTTGACAGTACCCTGAACTAGCGGAAGTGGCAGTTGCAGCGTCACTCAAAATAGCGTTCCAGGCGCAATATTAATGTCATGACGCACTAAGCGTTCTGCTTGTAGACCAGCAGAAATACCCAGAATATATATGCTTGTTCCCGTGCGATCTATTATACAAAGTTACCGATTTGCCGAGGGAATTTCGTAAATGGGTCACAAAACGTGCTTTTCATACAGATTAGGATTCATATACAATGGTTTGGAATCTTAAAACTCTTACATAAATGCACCATGGCGCATACGACGGAAATATGATCGAAGGCGCTTGCCTATAGGTACTATAACTTTATGTTTAGGGAGCGAGCTTGGAGAGTCCGGATCTTTTCTGCACCAAATGGAGAATTTGGTACGTCATCGGTTTGGCTGCATGTAAACAGATTTTAGTGTATTCTGACGAACACGACTTCAGCAAGATTTACGCAAACAGTGGTGGCCCGGGCTATGGAATATGGGACCCTTTACCCCGATGTGGATGTTTCGATCAAAAGAGTCGACATCGTACGCAAGAAGGTAGCGCCTGGTCTCAACTTTACCTTGCGCTGAGCGGCAGCCGTGAGGAAGGACACGGCGCGGCGCAAACACAGAAACCACAAGCGCGAGATCACCCAACGAGCGGACGATAAAGCAGCAGTGACAGCTGAGTTAAAGCAATCCGTTGGTCAAAGTAGAGTAGGAGGAGAAGAATCCGGCAGCGCAAGAGGCTATGGGTGTGGCAGACGCGGAGAAATCAGATGTACGAAGAACAGGTGCAGCATCCGTTGGCCAGCCGACGACAGCGGCACCAAATGGCCACGGCCCAGCAGCCGGAGTCGAGGGCGCACGATACGGCAGCCTGTTTCGGGTCGACTTCTTCACACGCGGCGACAACAGAGCCAGCACTCGATCAAGAAGCGTCATCGCTGCAGCAAAGGTGGCCTTGGTCAACGGGCCCACTGCCAAGGCTGCAGATCAGCCGCGGGATTCTGTCGAAGCCACTAAGCAGCTCGATGAGTTTAAGGCATTTATATCCCTTTGACCTTGCTTTCAATCGACAGCGATATATCGTCGATGGGGACCGAAGACTCGGACGTGAATGACAGTATGAGCAACCTGGATTTTTTTCTTCCTCTCGGAAAAATGGCAGTGTTTGCAGTCTAAGATGTGATGCGCTGCCTACTGCACGAGTATTCGACGTGGATAAGACTCTGCTTGAGATATTATCAGGTACGACGACGACATGATACAAAACGTGCTGATTTACCAGATAAATGACATGCAGAAGACAGAACTAAAGAGCTTTTTTGCAAGCAGAAAGAGAGCTATTGAGGGGACATACGAGCCGGTATCAGTTATGCATACCCAATAGTCTATCAGATATCTGGCATCTTGCGTCCAGCCAAAGTGTCGAACGATGAAGTCGGAGCGTGAAACGCGACAGCAGCGGTTCGAGAGGTCAATGATCATACATCTACGCTTGTGGCTCTGCAACGGCACAAAAACAACACGAAGGGGGCACGCCCACCCGGGGACAACCATACCGGTACTTTATTTTGATGTCGCTCAGCTAATTAGCCAGAAGCTACTCAAAAATTGGCTGACTGCGAGCGAGATATTAGAGCGCGACCGCCTAAAGATGGAGAAAGGCATCGATGTTGCTACATGGTGGCGTTAGACGATGAGACGCTATAACAGCCACATATAGGGAAGTAAGTCACGAACTGATTTAAGCACAATCCAACAGTTCGAAGACAATGATCATGTCTCTACCGTATCCTTTTTAGGAGCTACACGCGTAAATAAAAGCAGAGAACGACCCTTGGTCAAGCGCTGAGAAACGACACTCAGCTCGCACTGACTGGTCATCACGCGAGGGACGAGATTCTAAACAGCCGAATGCGCTCGACGTGTTAGAGGCTTGTTACAGCAAATTGAGCCACAGTGAGAGCCGATGGAATTCGACGAGAGCATCAAAAAGGTGGAACGAGGTGGAGATAGACAAGGACATACCGACAGGTATCACCAAGCCGTTCCTCGACGGCACGTTCAGCGCGGTAATATCCCTACTGATTAAACTTTTCTTCAGTCGATCCCGAAGAAGACTGACTCTGACTCCTTATCCTTGACATAGCAATCAATTTTACAAATTTAACGCCGACATCAATCGTGTCGCAAAGTACGTGCACCTGACCGGTGCGACAATAGACTTGCTAATTTAGGGGTGCGTTGTGCACATGCATTGGAGGATAGACTTCACCTGCACTTCCTGTCAGTCGTGACGTCACCTTTTTAACTAATGAGACGATGTCACATCAGAGAGATAACAAGGACGTCGCTGCTCTAACCGTTGACAGAACAGAATGAGTAAACAGCAGAGTAGAAGCACACATAGGAGAAAAACGCAAATATCAATAAATCACTTTTCGGTATGCTGCTTCGTCGTCAAGGATCTTCAACATTGTTTACAGGGGATGAGCCCAGAAATGGAAACTATTCCTAAGACGGAGAAGTTCGACGAATCAAACTACTCGCTTTAAGAGTTCAAGATGAAGATGTACCTTATGTCAACGAGACTGTACAAAGCTGTGGACGGTGGAATCCTTGTCACAGCGACCAAAGAGCAGCAAGCGCATGCAGCGGTCGTGCTAAACCTAAGTGGCTTGTAGCTCATGCACGTCGTCCAGTAAAGCATTGCACAGGAAGTGTGGACAGTGCTCGCAAGGTTCCATCACACGCAAGACATGGCAAGTTGGCTGTGGCTCAAGGAAAAGTTTGCGACATTCAAGTACACGGAGGATGATATAAGCGCGCACGTGATGGAGCTAGAGCGACGTGTGATGATACAAGGCCCAACTGCGATACAGGCAAGGAAGATGCGTGTGCGACGATGCTAGCGCAGCCTCCCGGCTTTCTACGAGAGCCTTTTTAAAGCATTTGGCATGAGCGTTGCGCGATTTAGCTTGAGCGACCTTGTGAGCAAGATCATTGCCGAAGAGATGCGCAAGAAGGACTCATCACGCATTGAAGAAGCCACGGCTCTGCATGTGAACAGACGCCAAGACAAGACCAAGAATGGAAAGAAGAGTGATGGTCAGCGCAAAAAAGTACCTAGTGTTTAATGCCTCAAGTGTGGAAAGCGCGGAAACTACGTGCGCGACAGCTGGTCGAAGACAAGTGGAAATAATACAAGCGATGAGCGCTCCAATGTGGCATTTATCGTCGTTGAAGAAAATACAAGTCCCTGCTGGATGATGGACAGCGGCGCGATGGCTCACATGTGCAAGGACCGAGGTGCGCTAAGGAATACACGGAGGAAACGAAAGCACGCAACCACCTGAGCGCGAGAACAGCGCGCATTTGAAAGTGCTTAGACATGGTGCGGTGACCCTACAAGTATGAAATAGAAATACGTGTATGAACGCGCGACTGGAGAAACACATTGCATGTGGAAGATTTGACCAAGAACCTGTTTTCGCTGAAAACAGTGACATCGCGTGGGATGACGGTCGAGATCTCCAGCAATGGGTGCACAATCAAGAAGAGCGAACGCATCATCTCGACGGGATCACGGTGTGGAATACTGATAATGATTGACGTCCAAGCGAATGATGAGTGTCATGTGGATGAGGGAGAAGCCGAGCTATGGCACCGTCGACTCGGGCATGTGTATCAATTTTTAATCAACAAGATGATTAAGGACGGATGGATCCAAGGCGAGTTCGTGGACGCAGGCGTCGTATGTGATGTGTGCGCCATTATCAAGCAAGTACGTGAGACATTCAACAGCAGCGATGTGAAGCTTGCTGCAAGAGAAAATTTTTCGAGTAGAATTAGTCGTGTGCTCAGATGTCCTGGGATCAATATCGCCAGCACCCAAGTCCAGTCACCGTTATGTCGTGTCATTCACCATGATGAATAGCCTGTAGGCAAGCATCTACCCTCTGCGCAAGAAGAGCGACGTAATAGGAGCATTCAAGAAATAATACCACGACATCAAGGTCAAGTGCAATGTCAACGCAAAGGTGCTGCACAGCGATAACGGTGGTGATTACTGCCACACGGAGATGGACCGCTTCTGCAACCAAAATTTTATCAAGTGGGAGTTTACGGTGCCACAAAATCCAAAGCAGAATGGAATAGCAGAGCGAATGAATCGCACAATGGTCGAGAAGAATCACTGCATGCTGAACGAGGCAAAGATGAGTGCTGTGGACATTCGAAACGTGTTACCAAGTGCTTGAAGTCCAGAGTCAAGCCATTTTGAGATCACGTTCGAGCGCAAGCCTTGCATCGAGCTTATACGTGGGTTTGGAAGTCTGTGATACGCGCACATTGCCAAAGCGAAGAGAAACTACCCTGACAACTCATGTGTGCGTTGTCTGCTACTGGGATACTCGAAGTGGCACAAGGCGTATTGACTTCTGGGTACAAGCACCGGGACAGTCATTATTTCACGAAGTGTGACGCTCGTGGAGAATGTCACAGCGTCCCCGCAGAATGATAACCCACCAAGTGTAATTGATGTCGTGGGTGACGAAGAGCAAGATCAAGAACAGCATGACGGGTCGACAACGGAGAGTTTTCACACGCCACCCACCGGACTGAGACCGGCAGAGACGCAAGATATCCCAGAGTTGTCAGAAAGACCAACCGGAGCAAAGGCGACGCAGCATTCGAGCACGCCAGGACGCGACGATGAAGAAGCGTCTCATATGCGGCTGTTACGCAAGAAACAAGCAATTACACGCTATGAACGAAAGTTCATAAAGATGAGGAGAGGTGAGGCCAAGAACAAAGGAGATAACGACGATGCGATGAAATTTTTAAGCGCAAACGAAGACGGTGAGGGCGCTTTAACCTACGAGAAAGTGTTGCGGAGCAAGTACAAGGAGCGAATGGCTGCGCACAATGGACAGCGAGATCAAGTCGCTGGTAACCCGCAAAACATGGACGCTTGAATATCTTCCAGAAAAAAAGGAAATTGGATGCAAGTAGGTCTTTCGGATCGAGCACGAGCCGAACGGGGAGATTGTAGAGGCCCGTCTCGTCGCAAAAGGATTCATGCATCCTCCAGGCGTGGGCTACTTCGAGATGTTTGCGCCAGTGGCTTGGAAAGAGTCAATAAACGTTGCACTCGCGCTTGCTGCAGACAAAGACCTGGTGATTGAACATGTCGACGTCGACACTGCTTTTCTATTCGGGGAGGTCAAAGAAGAGATCTTTATGGACCAGCCGGACGGTTTTAAAAATATAAGACAATTAGAAGAGGAACAAAGCAGGCGGGGCGAGAATGGAAATACTGACTAATGCGCATCTTGAAGGCCAAGGCTTCAACCGAGCAGCACCAGACCTTTGTGTCTACGTGCGGCGCTCGGAGAACAAGTTTAGTCTCGTGATTATCCACTTTACGAGAGAGAGTTGACATACTGTTTTGACATCGAGATTCATCGTGATCAAGTGACTTAGATGATTCGCATGAATCAGAGAGCTTATATAAAGCAGCTTGCTGAAAAATATGGCGTCGACAAGCGCAAGGATGTACACACACCAGTCAACGAGAGCGAGAAGTTAATCAAGCGTGATGAAGGCGATGTTTTCGTGACCAAGTGGCCATATCACGAGCTAGTCGGAGCGCTAAAACGTCGCAACGTGCACACGACCAGACACGTTTTGTACGCGATGGGAGAAGTTGCAAAGTACTGCGAAAGACATGGTAAACAGCACTGGGTTGCGGCTAAGCGTGTGCATAAGTATTTGACAACGACTGTGGATTATAGCATCGTTTTCAATGGAAAGAGCAAGGGAGAGCTGCCAGGATATGCAGACAATTCATGGGGAAACGACCTGGATTCGTGCCGATAAAACGGGCTACATTTTTTTATTTAATAGCAGCGTGATATCGCGGAAGTGACAGCCAATGGTGGCTACATCGAGCACTGAGACCGAGTGTATGGCGTTGTACTCCGCAACGCGAGAGGCAGTTTGGTTGCGTCTATTGCTCACCAGTATAAGCTGCGCGTCTAGACATGCGACTACGATTTTGGCGACATTAAAGTCTGCGTCACATTGGCAACGAGCCCAGTAGTCACTCGCAAACCAAGCATATTGAAATCAAGTTTCACTTTTTCCGCGAAAAGGTCTAAGACGGCGTCATCGAACTCGAGTACAAGCCGACTGATGAAATGATTGCTTACGGGCTGACGAAGGCACTCGGTCGAGTAAAGCACGCAAGGTTTATCAACGGTCTTCATCTTGAAGTGTAAGATGGACGCAGTGAAGCACATACCCATCAAGGGAGAGTGCCAGGCTAGGTAATGCGTTGTGCATATGCATTGGAGGATAGGTTTCACCAGCACTTTCTGCCAGTTGTGACGTCAGCTAATTATTGCGACGATGTCACCATCAGAGAGATAACAAGGACCTTGCTACTCCAACCGTTGACAGAACAGAATAAATGGACAACAGAGTAGAAGAACATACAGTAGGAGCATAATGCACATATTAAAATATATCACTTTTCGGTATGTTGCTTCGTCGTCAAGGATCTTGAACATAGTTTACAAGACGTGGTTGGAAGGGATCAGTCGGGCTTTACCGTGGCCCACGTCGTTGTTAAGGACTTCTAGGTGAAATAATGGGTGTGCTGTCAACTCGCTCGCGCAAGAGAGACAGACGCGGGTTGCCACATAAAATTATGTGCGATATTTCACGCAGAAGGTGATGGCGCTCGGAAATAAGCCCGGAATCACTAATCCATTTTGCTGTCGTAAACATATGTAGGACGGCTAGCTGGACATTGCGTGCCGGCTGGAGACGCTGGTGATTGATCGTGCAATACAGGAGGCAGCAGAACGGCATCTCCAGGCTTGAGGCTTCGAAGAAGATAATGAGTAGCAATATCTGCTCTAAGGTCTGAGAGACGACGAGCCAGCGGCGTTACCAGAATCCTATGCCCGTACAGTCGGGTCGGCACTATGCGCATTACGTGAGGCGGACTTGAAATTGCATAGTATCTCGGCGACGAAACTGCTTGATGATCGCGAACTCATGATCGTCAACGTGCATGTGCTATCTCAAACTCTGGAGAGGTAAAGACTGTTCAAATCTCTGGAAGATGTAGTGACCAGTGATGTGTGTCCAGTGTTCCGATGTCGCGACGTTAGCCGAACGCTCCTCGATACTCTTGATCGATCTGGCATGTCGCGGCGGAACAATCACGAATCGCTTGCGCTTAGTCTCTTGATGCGTCGCGGAGGTTTGAGTAACGTGTTGGACGAAGACCTTATAAGGATGATATGGAGATCGACTGGCAGGTTAAGGATTAAAAGTGCTTCTACGTGTTTCCGGGGGGGGGGCTAGTGGTGAGTTAAAGGCTTGAAAGAAAATACTGGTAATCCGGATATAAAGACGTAGTCAATGCGGTCAGCACACCAAGCTTACGTCCATTCTCCGAAAACAACAGAGATCGGTATGTGTGGAAATTCTAATCAGGCCGTAGCAAATGAAGCCGACTTGGCAGGTGTAACCACCGTCGTGGTACGTTGCACGAGCATCAGAAGTGGTGACAACGCATCTTTTGCAGGTGCATCTGGAAGATTTCATCACGTCTGCTGGCGTAGCAGTGGACGAAGAATGCTGCGACGTAGTAGAACAATGCAAATATTTGGCTTCGGCAGTAGTACGCAACGGTGACCTAGGAAGTGCGACAGTGGGCAACGGAAGTCTTCCACGATCGCATTACTGTTCTGGTCGAAAGTCGAAAGGACGCCATACGTAAGGTAACGGGTGCGTGGGACCAGAAGACCATCTAGAAGTTAAAGGCTCGGCATGATGTCTCGGAATGCTGATCCAAATGGCAGCAGACAACACAGCGAGCACGCTTTTGATAGCATAAATACTATCTGGTGTTGTCTCAGCGGTTATTTTACCAGCTAATGTCGACGAGGTCTGCGGTAAACACGGTCATCAACATTATCGACGATACGGGAAGATCACGTCGACGATTATCGAGAGAGCTGGCGCAACGTCAAGCATCAGGTGACGCCGAACCATGACATTGCACATGACGTTTTCGACAAACCTTTGTTTAGGACGTCTGATCTCGACATGGGAGCACTCTGAGTTGACAAAGTCTGAGGCAGAGGTGCTGAGGTCTATCAAGAGCTACAACCGGGGGAAGGCGCAAGGCTAAGACGAGCAACGACTAGTATAAAAACGACAGCTTAGACTCGTTGCTGGTGCGGATCTCACACTTGTACTCTCTCGACAATGCCATGCTTGAGAATGTGGTAACGTGCATTAAATATTGAAGGGCACCACGCGCTCACTCGATTGTCGACCGGTCGCCCCCTGAACTCCAAACACAAGATTTCCACGCAAGTGGCTGTTCTTATAATGCTGATGTCCTTGCATTCGCTGCAGAACGGTTCCCTGCTACGACGCTAGTTGGCGAGTGTCGTTTACGTACTTGCTGCAACGATCTATGCTAAGAAACCCTAATCCAGACGGGATCTGGTACTGCTTCTGTACTTCTCGTAGCATACGAATCGATGTCGCGTGACTTCCTGCAGGCCACACTGCATAGACTCGATCTATCGGGCATGTTCGTGTGCAGCCGATCAAGCTGTTTTGCTAGGGCTCGCGAGAAGGTGTCCAATTCGATGATGGATGATCGACGCGGATGATGGGCTACGTGTGTGCGATAGAGGTCTTGCTTTGCCACACATCGCAATGTTTTTTTCTAGAGATGGGCACCACTGCAATAGAAAGATAGGCAGCGGTTGCGAGCAGCCCGGATTGGATTGTGGGCGACATCCTTTTGGCGAGCAAGGTGTTTTCAATGTATACCTAACGCTGGCACGGCGGGACTCATCTTTTGGGTTATTAGCGTTCACGGCTACGATGGGACGAGCGGGGCGGCCATGGTGTGCGGAGAGCATTGCGACCCGATCGACTCGTCGAATGCCGACATTGTGGCCGCAACGGTGATACTACTACGGTGGAATTCTTACGGTGCACACTGAAATATGGACGGCTTGCAAGTATTCGTCTATTCTGACGCGATGCGCTCGCTCTCTTAGAAGGTTGTCGCCCTTACGCAGATATTTATGCCACGATTGTCTTTATCAAGTGGAGCCCGCCCCGAGGCAACGGCTGATCAACGGTGGTGGGATCCAGCATACATCTGTCTCCTGCGGCGTGGAGACAAGTGGCGCACGGTATGCGGTTTCCTCAGATGGACGTAGAGGGAACAGCGTAATCAATTATGAGCTACAGCGGTCCCGCTCTGTGGCGGTGAGATAGGCGGTGTCGATTTTTTTCAAGAACATGGTATACAACTATCCAAGCTTTTAATCTGGCCGAACACGAAGCCGTACCTGCGGCCATTAAGTGAAGGGGCGTAAATGAACCATTCTCAGGATAACGACGTGTCCGCTCTCTAGCTTTACACACGACAGAGTTCCCGTAATACTACATGACTCTTCACTGTCGGTTGATGCAGTACTTGAGTACTTTGATGTAAAATGTGAACTGAGGAAGTTATAGGCTAACTGAAAACACTTATCACTAACATGCAACAATCCCTCTCTTCTCCCTTCGTACTGGTGTCTTCCGTCGAACACTGGCGACGCGGGAGACCCAAATAGACTATCACGTAACCCTTGTGTCATCATACCATGTATCAAGTGAATTTGATGATGCTAGGAACTGATGTCATCAACGTACCTTTTGCCAGCTGCGGTCCTTCTGCAACACCCCCCTGGCCGCGATGGCTACTCGACTTTAGACTCACGTTTCACCACGTGAAGTTGGCATCGTAGTACTTCGTACGTTTGGTAAGAAAGAGCCTTGTTCAATATGGCTGCGAGCTGGTCTTTGCTAGGGCACCACTTCACATTCACTAGACCTTTGGTAATCTCTTCCTTGATAAAGTGGTACCGTAGAGAGATATGCTTTGCGGCTGTTGACAGCATTTCATTCTTCATGGTTCTGATGACGCCCTGGTTATCGATCATGATGCTAGGCACGATTACGAGCTGTAATAGTTCTATGAGAAGCTTTGATCCATCCGCACTCCGACACACTCATTGAACCAGCAATAAATCCACCTTCCATCGTAGACATGGCTACATCCGCTTGTTTTTTTCGAGCTCAATGCACTTGTCGCCCACCGTGGGGATCGAGCCCACGACCACAAGATTAAGAGTCATGCGCTCTACCAACTGAGATAGACGGGCTTCGCACATGTGCGCACGCTTCGCCGAAAAATCACAAAAACATGACCCACGGGGTTCTCCATCCTCACCTGTCCACCACCACAGCCTCCTCCACCCACTCGTATCATGGCGATTCGATAATCTTGTCTGTCCATTAAATGAGGACCCAAACATGTCGCAATTGGTCGTCCGTTGATAGCAAGTATTGAACCGCTCGTGGATTTTCGGTCGACTTGGTCACCAGCCCAATCAGCGTCAGACCATATTTGAACATTGAGTTCACCGAGTTTCACAGGTTCACTTGAGTTCCAATAGCGCAGCCCACGATCCGATGACCCCTTAACATATCAAAATATCCTCTTGATGATTTTCCAGTGGCACTGTTGTGGCTTCTCACGGTGTCTTGATGCGTAGTTCACTGCAAAAGCTATGTCTGTACGCGTTGAGTTTGCGACCCAAAGAGCGTACCGAGGGCTTCTCGCACACGATGAATGTCGACAAGTTCTGCGCTTTCGAGGTTGTCGTAGTCGGTGCATACATCCATCGGCGTCGCAACAGTTCTCACGTGCTCTAGATTGAACTCATGCAGCGCGTCGTTCACCATGATCTGTTGCGACAAGAAGAAGCTTTATCTGTTTCGTGCACCGTAATACCAAGAAACTTTCGCACTGGGCCCAGCATCTTAATGCTAAATCTTTCGTCGAGCTTTGTTGTAACGCTCTTCAGATCTTCATCGTCATGAAATGCAAACAGTACATCATCCAGGTAAAGCCCCATAATTATCGCATGCTCCTTCTTGTCGCTCTTGAAGTAGATGGATGGGTCCAGCTTTGACTTCTTAAAATCGAGAGAGTTTATAAAAACCGTCGATCGTAGCGTTCCAGCAGTGTCCCAACTGTTTGAAACCGTACAGTGGCTTTAGGAGTTTAAGCACCTTGCCGTCTTCTACGTTAAGCTCCTGGGGCGCTTTCATGTAGATGAGTTCGCGCGACTGACCCTTCACGTAGGCATTAGGGACGTCTCCGTGTGTCAAGTTTAGTCCAAGCAAGCTCGCTAGAGCAAAAAATAGCCACACTTCTCATCTTTATCACTGGAGCAAACGTCTCGGAGGGAGCAAACGTCTCGGAGAAATCCACACCATACTTTTGACTGAAGCCCCGCGCAACAAGTCTCGCCTCGAAGTGCTCCACGTCACCATCAGCACCGAATTTCAGATTTAATACCCAGTTGCTGTCGACAACGTTTGTCTTCTTCCCCGGCTCGTCTACCACTTCCCAAGTACCATTTTCGACGAGTGCGTCGAGTTCTAAATGCATGGACTTGATCCAGTCCTCCCGTTCAGGTAGCTTCATGGCTTCCTTTACGGATTTCGGCTCCTTGACTCTCAGAATGATCATCGCTGTAGCATCCAAGAGCGCGCGGGCTTGACGATCTGGCGTCTCTCACGCTGCTCTGCCAATGTTCTTTTGTCTTGGGTACATGAATCAGCATCAGGCGATGCGTCATTGGGTCGTCTAAGATCAAGCTGGTATTTGTTTGCTCGCAATCATTTTCGTCATGGTCTCCAGAGGTAGGAAGGTCGTCGAAGCCGTTTGAAGACTTGTTTTGAGCCAAGATAGGAAGGTCCATGGGCTGTATGTGCTGCGAGACTTGAACTTTCTTGGTGTGCTTGACATACACTCGATGACCCTTGACTCTTTCGTTGTAACCGATGAAGATACCGTGCTCACACTTTTTCCATAGGCCCATAGTCTTCTTCTGTGTACTGTGGCCTTTTGGCCCCACTAAAGTACGCAGCCAAGATCAGGCTTGCACTTTGTCAGCACTTCAATGTGCTATTTGTTTCCACCGTTTGCGCGTTTGGATAACCGGTTCATCAACCAGGACTGGTACTTTAGCGCTTCCGACCATAGGAATCGTGGTGAGTATGGAGCGTCGAATATCATTGCTCGCATACCGTCGAATATGGTGCGGTGGCGTCTCTCAACCTTCCCATTCATAGATGACTCATAGGGCTCGATGAGTTGCTGTCGAATGCCGCGCTCGTCTCACCATGACTCCATCTCTTTAGTATCAAGCTCGTTGTTACTTCGGATGACTTTGACTTTGACATCGTATTGCCTTTCGAAACGTAGAACAAAAGCGGTCAGTCTGTCGAACCAGTCGAATTATTTTCGCATTGGGAACACTTCACCATAGCTTGGCGCATAGTCGACTACGTGCAACGAATGTGAATTCTCGTTGTAGTCTTGTGGCTTGATACTAGTCTTTTTATGTCGACGCCCAGAATCGCGCCTATCTCATACGTTGGTGCCGATCGTGAGGTGTCAGTCTGTGCCTTGCGACTTCGTGCTTTTTTGCCTTGACGGCAGGCACCGTATGTGTTTCGGCTCTTGTAAGATATATGCACTCCGTCTGCCAGCCCATAATTCTCCATAAGTGCAACGTCATCATAGTTGACATGCCCGAGTCGTGCATGCCAATTAATCAAGGTGTCTTTCGGCTTTTCTGCTACACACGCTATTGAACCCTTCTCAGCATGCCTGTCGAGGTAACAGAGTCCATCATACCATGTTGCGGATCCGACAGTTTGCTGAATACCATCGTCTGTTAATTTCCAAAGCAATGTGCTTTGCTTCGTGAAAGAAGTATGGATACCTCTATCCATTACTTATCCGATGGAAAGTAAGTTCTTGCGCAATCCTGGTACGACGTGTACGTCATTGAGAACAACCTTGCTAGACGTACCACCGACATAAATGTTTATCACGGCATGGCCACAAGTGACAGACATTATGGTGCGGCCGTCTGCGACAGTGACATTCAGGTCGCACGTATGCTCATCGAGGAGGTCGTTGTCGCTGCCGCAGATATGGTGGCTAGCACCAGAGTCCAGCAGCCATTATCGATCTGCTTGGGTGCTGGTGCTTAATGCCCAGCATGCTGCGTATTTGGTCTCGTCGCCTTCCAGTCGTTCATTTGTTTGATCTGCACTTACCAGGTTTGCAGCGCCTTTCCTCTTTTTCTCAAGGAACCCTTTCTTCAAAGGGAAGGATGAGGCGATGTGTCCTTCATCTTCGCAATAGAAGCACGCACGTTGCTTCCGTTCGTGCTTTGGATTCTCACACTTAGCTTGATCATGCTGCCTTGCCGTGTCTCTTGATTTGCAGACGTACCCTTTGCCGTTACCCGTGATAGATATCAAGTATCGTACAGCCTTGTCGAGCTCGACTCCAAAGGCACAGCTACCTTGATCAATTTTTGCCAGCAAGGTTCTCTCTTCTGCTGGGCAAGTCTCTTCTGCTGGGCAAGAGTATGAGCAGAAGTACTCTACTACAATCTTGCTTGCAACCCCATCCATGCGACTCGCCACAGATCGCATGTACTCAATGTGGGATGTCCATGTCAGGGATGTTATCTTTGGCGCTTCCAGTAGCTTTCTCAGCTGCGATTGAATCAGCTTGCATCCGAATCGCGTCCTCATCAACTCGCACACCCGGGCGTAGTTGAGAACAAGGCCATTGTCAGCGAGGTACTTGAAGTGGGCAAATGCTGCGCCACGAAAGCACATCGCCATTGCGCTAAGTCGGTGCTCATCACCCCATCTGACCAAGTCAAATGTCTCTAGCGTGGTGATCTGCACGTCGAATTGGTCCTTGAATGAGTCCCAATCCGCGCCCATCCCTGGGTGCTGCTCCTCTCCATTAAACTCGATGACCTTGAAGTCCTTAAGTCGAGGGGCCCCGACTGGGAGATGAGCTGCAGATGAGGCAGCTGGAGACGCGGTCTGCATTGTCACATCCGATCCAACTGGGCGAGAGTGCGCAGCTTGCGCTCTTAGCTCGCGAACTCCTTGTTGTAGAGCAGCAATGAGGTGCATGACATCCGTTTGGTCATACGGTGTCTTAGGAGTTCGTGCAGTGGACGGTAGGTGTGGAGGCGTCGGTCCATCCGTGTTCGGAGGTGTGCGAAATGGGTCCATTTCCACAAACTCCGGTGCGAGGTTCCGAGTTATTGACGAGGCCGAGTCGTCTCCTTGATCACTACTTGCGCTCATGACCTATTCTCAGGATAACGACGTGTCCGCTCTCTAGCTTTACACACGCCGGAGTTCCTCTAACACTACAGTCACTCTTCACTGTTGGTTGATGCAGTACTTGAGTACTTTGATGTAAAATGTGAACTGAGGAAGTTATAGGCTAGCTGAAAACACTTATCACTAACATGCAATACTCCCTCTCTTCTCCTTCGCACTGGTGTCTTCCGTCACTGGTGACGCGGGAGGCCCAAGTAGACTATCAAGTAACCCTTGTGTCATCATACCATGTATCAAGTGAATTTGATGATGCTAGGAACTGATGTCATCAACGTACCTTTTGCCAGCTGCGGTCCTTCTGCAACATGAACTACTCGTGGTGCCTCGCGGGCGTGGCAGGCGGCATCATATTTTTGGACATCCATTAAAATGCCTGGCACGCCCAGTTAAGTCACACTGCGACTGCTTGCAAAGCGCTCGAGCGGACGTCATCAGCAAAGACATTCGTTTTCACGATCTCCAGGTACCGTCGCGACTCGTGCATCTGCATAGGGGCGAGATATGGCGGCCCACGCGAAAAAAGATACGATGTAGTAACGGCGATTCAGCGTGCGAAGGTGGGCACGAGCGAGATCGGGAAATCTATGTGCATGTTGTCAACAACAGCAACATGCAAAGCGTAATAGCGCAGTCCGTGGACTAAAATTCGCGTAGTGACAAGAGCGGGACCCACAAAAAGGTCCAGACGTTATACCGCCTAAAGGCATTCGAGATTAATCTGTGGAACAGCATACACTAGGATCGGTTGTGACCGCACAGTGCGTATCAGCGCGACGAACACTCTACAATTCAGTTCGTTTTGCAGGAGGGTTTGGTCGCGAAGGCAGCGTCATAAGACTTTGGTATTTGATAGCGAGGTGACAGAGCGATGGCGAGACAAGGGAGCAACAAGGTGACGGATGACCTCAACAATCGGCTTCATCTTGGTCGTTCCCGATATCAGACATGCGCCCGGCAGGTGGCTAGTGAAAATCTTGATTTGGCAGGTGATAAATATCACGACGTCTTGTTGGAGTAATCAAGATATATTTGGCGGATAAATGACGGAGACGACAATATGCACTCCTGGTGTCCATGAGTGCGGTACCTCATCGAGTCGGTAGCGGAGTTTGCTCCGATTTGGGCGGTACTCAACGATACGGTCGACAATGATTGCATGACTTTTATTCATGGCGTAAGAGCACTCCATGGATGTGCCCGCTGCTGCGAAGAGGGCCGTGACAGGCGTGATGGAGGCGCGATCGACGTAGTGCTCGTTCTAATCCCGCCAGTCTGCAGTCGAAACCAACTATTTGGTCCTCTTCGAAACAGACGGGTCCATTTCGGTCATGGTGCGCGATGACACGGACAAGCATGCGGTATAGATCATCGGGGCGGCGAGCATTTCTTACGCTCGAGCAGACACAATAAACACCACTGTGAATTACTAGGAGCTCATCTACAGACTCCGTTAAGCTGAGTATCTCGCCTCAACTTATAATATAGGACATCGCGCTATAATTATCTCTCAGATGCGGAAGAGCCGGCGTCCATGCCACCAACGACCTAGTAAAGCTTACTAAAACGCAAGGCATTGTGAAAATGTACTAGGTATTTGCAGCAGGACGCGACCTACTGCGGTCCCAACAAGATGGTGGACAGGGATGGAATTGCAGTGCTAGTGCAGGCGTCGCAGCAGATATGCGCACAGGCAAAACATCTGCTCATAGGACTGCGACAACAGCTGCACAACAACAGGCAAAAGTGTCTGACTTCGGCAGTAGCAGGTGACCCGAGTCTGCGCACCTCGCTGCAGGTTGCGCACGGTATTCTCGTCTGGAGAGTAAAAAAATGAACCATCTCTTTTCTTGGGGGGAGGAGCCTCCAAATTATATATTAAAGATCTTTCGAGTACCTCAATGAAGCTTAATAAACACGAATATTGGGATTAAATCCTCTATACCGGCCTTTGGACGGGTTTATTGAAGTCAAACGTGTCACACTATCCTCTGGTTATGATCGGTAGAATTGTGTGTTGCTGGATATGCAGACGAGCCTGCTGTTTACCAGTGCGCCCACTTGTTTTACTGGGATTAAAGCGGATAATTTTGGCACCCGGTTTGTGTTTCTACTGGATGAGATCCATCCGTTCTCGTCTACTCAATGAGGTCAATGCGGTCAAGTTATCTGGTGATACTTATGAGAACCATGCTGAGACTACCAGAGATGTCACCACCCCTTATAATATAATAGGCGGGCAAGGAAACCCCTTGTTCTGGCAGCGCCATAGCGAGGTCCTCCAAAGGGAAAATCTGGACCACCTCAGGAAGAGAACGGGTTCGTCGTAGTGATGTTAAATGTTAAGACTTAAAATAGTCTGTCAAGCCTTTCTGCTTTAGTGGATAGATATGAATCGTGATATTTTGAGTGATACCACGATTTATATCTACCCACCAAAGCAGAAAGGCATGACGGACTATTTCCAAGCCTGATTCGGCGGTACAAAAACACATGAAATATGTTGCTTCTGCATATTTTGTGAGGTAAACACACCCTTTGACCAAGGCTAGATTAAACCTCATTTTATTTTGCAGAGAATTTAGGTTTGAGGTTTGAGCCAATAAAACCTGAATTAAACCTCATTAAACCTCGCTAAACCTCAACTGATTATATTTATGTGTATCTCACTCAAGATCGTCATCCGAACAGCCTACATCGGAAAGATCGGATGCAAAGTCGCATTGTGCGAGCGCACGGTAGTTTGTTTTGATGTAGCCTAGCTTTTCCATGGATAAAGACACCAATATTATATATTTGAGGCAATTCTGTGGTTCTTGCTACCAAAAGTGACAGTCTTGTTGAGGCCTGGGCGACATTCGTACAAAAAAACTCATTAAACCTCAAAAAGTCCCCGAATTGGAAGTTTAGGTTTGATAATTAAACCTTAGAAAACCTACCTGATAAAACCTCACGATGCCAGCCTTGCCTTTGGCAGACGTTCCGCACGTTTAGGTCTATCTATAGCTTCCACGGAGCTTACAAATGCCAAATATTTATTGCTGCTGCTCAGACTGGAGAGCCGCAAAGGCCACAACCTTTGAAATCAAATGTAACGGGACAAATCGCTTTAAGTGACAACAGTTTCAGCTTACTGACTCTGACCAGAGTTTAGAGGAAGCGCAAACAACTTTCGAACGTTTCCTATAAGTGATAAAAGAGAACTGCATTTAGTCAATTATATCGCTTGTAACAAAGCCTATGCTAGTTCTTCTCTTCACTACACTCCGCGCCAGGCAACATTGTACATCCATGTTATATCCACTGCTCAGTTAATTTACGAACTTAAAAGTGCTACAAAGAAATGTGGCTTATTTTATTGTTAGAAACAGCCAACGTGATTGACAATCAAGATTTTGCAAAGCGCAGGGGGTATTATATAAATTTCTGGTTAAAACACCGCAAAAAATATAATCGTCCACTTACGCCCTACACATTTTAAGTAAAGAAACGTTGTTCAGCCACTACCTTTTCGTGAATCAGCCACCAACAGCAACAATTACTATAATTTTATATTCATTTTGAAAATTATTTAATCAGTTACACATTAATACAACAATATAAAAGCCGTCAATCAAATTATTCGCAATTTATATTGTGTGGGTCCTGTAATTGGACGCACGACTCGCTTTTGATCGAAATTGGTGTCGGTAATGCATATATGTACTAATGCTGATCATTCTGAGGCTAACAGAGGAGCAAGAATGATACGGCCAGTTTCTTCAAGACCATGGAAAAGCAGGATGCTCTCGCTTCTCGTTTCGCATGGGCACACAAAAGCAATATAAATAACCCAAATTTATTGCTCTACGAGCCGCTATATACGAAGGTATACAAGTCGTACTTATATGCGATTAAGGCATCGTGCTGGGATGAGATAGTTCGTGTCAAGGACTCAGCGTCACAAGGTGAAGAAAGAAGGTAGAAATGTCAGCCTGTAGATTGGCAAACTGATAATTCGTAATCGGTGATACACGAGACAAAGAACTAACACGAGGCGAAGATGCTTAACCTCTCCTAGCCCTGAACAAACATCCAGTGCTACCTGGAAGAAGCACGTTGGCGAGGTCCTCTTGTATCGCTGGGGGTTTGAGTAGGAGCAGGGTAAAAATAAACATTTCACGGTATTAGCATTTTCATTGCCCACCCTTTTTGTGCGTTTGGCAACAACGACATATCCTTGTTGTTGTGCATGTGCTACAATTGCTGACTTTGCTCCATTCGAAGAATCGTACGCAATCTGAGCGGTATATTAAGACTTCACTGTATATGCAATTAATAAATAAACTTGAAACTGATTTTTATAGATGTAGCAAAAATATGAACAGGTTTGACAAAATGTTAGAGCTTGAAAACAATTAAACTTACTTTTATCCAATAAAATGCATTGTATTTTAAAATGTATACAAAATCATATTTTTTTATTGGTGGGTAGTGGCTTATTACCTAAAAGGTGGTGGCTAAATAACGATTCCCTTTGAGTATATATTGAACGTTTTTATCATTTGCTGTTTTTAAAGTGCATTTTTGCCTTGTGCTCGACAACCTTGATATATTAGAGTGGTGTTAAGGTATTAATAATTCACATTGTGGCATGCGGTCTTGGAGACCTTGTTACAAATACAGTTAACTTCATTTCAGCAACGCAATCGAACTCTTTTCCCTTAGCTTCACTGGCCTGCGAGCAGTTCAACACAAATTATATGTGGGGGTGAGATCAGGTTACTTTGACGGGCAGTCTAGCATCTTTTTCTGCTCTATACCTAAAGAACTCCTGGACACGATGCGATATATCTAAGCTATAATTGTCTTTCTGGTATGTAAAGTATCATATTCGAAAATAAGGGATGGTTATATGTTCACGTAGCTGTTCACCTTTTACCCCTTCACTCAATGTAACGGGTGGTGCTTTACCCTGGGCATCTAATCTATCCCGATTAACGACGAATCATTCACTAGCTTTTTGTCATTTTTTCTGGCAGACAGATTGGCGCAAGTCACGCTAGTCATCTGGAATCCGTCTGGTCCTTCCAGAACTCATCTAATTTAACCGTTGCTGTCGTAGATGGTCTCAGCTTCCACTCTCAGCTGCGTGTACTTAGTGCATTTTTTACGTGCAGCCATGAAGGAAGCCTTAAGCGAAAAAATAATATATCTTGGCGTATACAAGCCAGTCGATTTGTAGAACTCGTAGGAGAGGTTTAATAAACTTCCTACCATTGTGTCCTGCCCACACGTTACGGATGCACGCTTGCAACCTCAGCAGAAGGAGCCTGTGTAACACATCCGCCATATCGATACAATTTCTCCGTTCTTGGCGGCGACATACAAGCGCTCGGACCCAATGGGCGGATTAGAGCGGCGAACGATGTTCGATTCTGATCCCCCGACATCATTCTTCTGGCATGCCCAAACGACCCACCCCCCTTCGTTATTTCTCGCTGTTCTTACCACCCCGGACGCTGTCCGAATTCCTCACTTCAATACAGTTATATCCTGAAAAAAGGGCAATCTCGCAACATCCCTTTGCGTATTGCAGAACAGGGGTACTCCACCTTTTCTTCTGAACCCAAGACGGTGCCGGCGCCGAGGACTAGCCCCTTGTATGCCATTTCCCCTTGCCCCATCCACCTC
>JH598467.1:280843-294271 GCA_000173235.2 Hyaloperonospora arabidopsidis Emoy2 | reverse complement strand
GGGAAGCCTCGAACATCTATAGGTACGCACTAAGAAGGGGTGCGGACAGGGCATCCGTAGCAGAGTCCCAGTACGAGCATTTAACTGCAACAACCTAACTGAGCTCTGGGAGCAGGAATTACCGCGGCGGAGGCACCAGACGTACCCACCAATGATCCTCGCTAAAGGCTTAAATAGATCTCATTCCAGATGCCCGACTCAAAGAGCCCGAGCACTGTTAGTTTTTGTCTCTACCTCCTAGTATCAGGATGGAGTAATTTGGGCGAGTAAAGCCTTCCTTGGATGTGGTGACCGCCTCTATCGGTGCCTGTCCGGAATCAGACCATAATTACCCGATACCCGTTAAAAACAGGATCGGCCCATATCCCAGCCTCCAAAGGTGATATACAGAAACTCAATCGATTTATGGTGCAAAGCATGATCCTCACAATTATGCAGATTCCACTCTACACCAGCCCGAAGAAGTCGACTGGCTTGCAACAAGTCGTGCCTTCTACTCTTTAGCCCTGTCGTTATTGTAGTTGGCATTGTGTTGCCAAATGGCATGTGCCGCTGATTTATGTCCAATGAAACGATCGTAATATTGCGTTATATCTAAAACTTGTTAGTCAATTATAGACATTTATTATGTTGCAGTGACCATACATATAGTGACATGAGACCCCTTACCTTTGCGAACTCGCGATCGTTTACATATATATGAGGTGTTTCTGCCACATAAACACACCACAGTTCAAAACAGCTACGATATCGTAAAATTGATTAAGTAGCAGATTTGAACGTGGTGTACAGTATTATCTGGTGCGGCGTGTATGTCTGGATACAAGCATGCGTCATAATCACCCGCTTACCCCCATTGTGTACTTCTTTGCAAAAATTGGCCTTGAGACGATATCCTACCTAACCGTATATCATACGAAGAGCAAAGTCTAATTAACCAAAATAGAATATTATCTGATTTTAGAATGATATTTTAAAAAGAATACTGATCAAGAGGATTCTTATACACGTTTATACTGTGGTGGAAGGGTTTTCACAAAACTGCTGATGTGTAATCAAGTCTCCACTAAACGCCCGGACTACCGAATAACAGAGGTGGTACTCCGGACCGTGTGTCTTGTCTTGACTTGTTCCTTCTCACCTTGTGTAACCGTCGGCTGGCAACTTGCAATCCATTGGGTGACTTGAGGTCGTTCTATCGTCTGTCTTGATCGAGTTGGGAATAGGTTGGATGTGGTCGCGTGAAATTCTTCACACGACCAGCAGTTATTTTGAGCGCTCTCCCAGAGTTTCCCGGACCTTTTAAGGTCCCTTGCCCAAATGTGGATAGTTGATCTCCTCGTTCTTCTGACAACTTAATCCCCTTGTTATTCTGATCACTTGAGCCGTCTGAAGACCTTGCCTTTAAATGATTGCCGCGTCCGATTGCGGGCTAAGTTGAATGAGTATCTTCATCCCTGCCAAGAAATTTAGGGACAAGCCTTGAGCAAGCACGTATACGGTAAATCTTGGACGTTGGGTGGCCAAAAGTATTTTAGCCCGGAGGGACTCTGACGCGTGTCTTTTGTAGGAAAATCGATACTTTTCGTTATTAATATATTAGGAGCTAGAACTACGCTTATACCTCTCTATGTATAAGTTTATAATACGTATTTCGCTTCCCATCACACATTATTTTAATTTAAAGTGGCCCTACCACTTTAAATAATGTTGGTCACCCTAACATCCACCATGACTGATGGTCACAGCCGGTGATCGTGACAGATGGTCGCTATTAGTGATCGTGACCGATGGTCACAGCCAGTGACCGTAGCCGTTGGCAACACCATTGACTGTAAACAATGGTGGGGTCACTTTCCTTCATACCGTTGGAGATCTCCGACGGTTAGTTCCAAAGCATCCGGAATCGTTCCCAAGCGTACCCATAACACCAGATGTTGCAATTGGTCGTGATTTCTCCCGACTGCTTAACCACAATAACTTTTGTATGTAAAATGTACCATCACAATCGGTATATTAGAGAACTTATTTGTCTTCTTTTTTTAATAATGTCTTGATGCTCGAAACTTGCGGCTGCCTTCGGGCACTCTAATCTCGAAAGTGACATGGTTAACCGTCTAAGCCGGTAGCACATACCCTAAACAGCTATGGTACATACGCTATTAAAGCCGCAATGCGTGCATCATTAAAGTCAGGACCTTGCTTTTGAAAGTGCGCAATGTCATTTGGGCCTAACCACGCATTCGACTAAGAGATACAAGTTAGTAAGTAAAAACTAATTCCTTTCCGTTACATAAGAGGTGTAGCTTGAGGACACAGAAGAGGATTGATGATTAGCGCATATAAGTGCATCGGGCTGCAGTAAACTTTTTATGTAGAGAGAAAAATTGGTTCAGAGAACCAATTCGTTTTAGTAAGAGCTAAAGGGAGCTACTAAAAAGATCTTAAGAGTCCCGTAGGCATCTCCACCAGTAAAATACTTTTATCGCCGATTGTAGCAAGAGTGGCATATAACTGACTTGCACAATTCGTGCCCCCGCGTCTTTCAAATTTACCTTACATTTTAAAAAACTAAATACATTTGGAGTTAACAATAAATTGTTCGCGCTCTTCGTCTTGTTTGTCCTACTTTTCTTGGAGCGATGACAGTTGATGAAAATATAATTAATATGAATAATAATGACGATGGGAAAGTGGAGAGGATGCTTAAGAAAGACAACATCATGAAAATGCAACAGTATGTTGCAGGTTTCCTTATCGGGCGGATTTGCACTAGATTTGCATGATGGTTTTATTTTACCTAGGCTCATCGTCACCAATGGCTGTACGAAGAGTGATTGGGCGCGTCGATAACTTACAACTATCAGCTCTTCTCGTCGCAATTTCCAGATCTAAAAGCGCATGAATTAACGCGTACGAGGTAAAAGCGGACGGAAATCACATACAGTTGGGCAAAAAAGAAGAATAAATTAGGAATCTTGTTGTTATTTAAGATGGTAGTCATTATGTCGGTGCTGGCGTATGGTATCTCTGCTTATAGCATCAGCCAAAACTGGGAATGGTAGGTCCAACCACCTTGTCTGCGACTCGTCACACTGCAGTTTGTACCATTAACCGGTTTCGTCGTGAGTACGAGATGATTCAAACGAGAGCGATCTGAGACTGTTTATCCTGACTTCACACGAACGAGGCGCTTGGGATGTTTGTGAGATGATTTCATGCACTGGAAGTGGGAAAACTTCCCTACAAGGCCTCGATAGGACTCATCAAGAATTTAATAGTAATCAGACGCTGTATTTTCAGGATTTTAGTTATCGATACCTATGGTTTTGGTGCGCCAACTTCGGCTCATCTGGATCACTAAAACAGAGCCACTAGCAATATTAGTGCGCCGATTTTGTTTCTCGATCCTTTTCAAGAACAACGTCAATGATGAACAATGACATACGGATCATACTGAATATTATATTGTGCATAGAATTTATCCCGACCAAGATATTCTCGTGAAGTGGATCCCAATTCTTTCAGCGAAATGTGAGCGATGCGTTTTGCAGTCGACAAGAAGGTCGTGATCATAAATGTCGTGATCATAAGGGTGTCGGAAGGCATTGTATGTGCTCAAAGCTCGATAGCGCGTTATTGACCTGCGATGCAAGGTCTTATACAAGAGCGCCATAGTTAATGTTATGAAGTCGTGTCTAATCCTCCAAAAATTGATCTGGTAGTCGAGACGGACCGGCGATATAATCTTGGTCAGTCGTCAAAGTATTCAATTAAAAGCAGATAATTATCATAGCGGCTTGATTCCTATTTTAGAATACTCGATCAGACATGAAGAAAACATTACAAATACAAGTGAAGAGACATTTGGCGCGTCTAGAGCTAATTAGTGTTAATATATGCATCCACGACATCTTTTATTAGTCACCGATGAAGCAAGTGAGGATAATAGGGAAACTTCTGTGCAATTCTGTACAAAGGGAAGGCTACAATTCTTCCGCCGCTTCTTCAAGCTGCCCGCCTTGGTCCAATTTATCCAAATGAAATTCAGAGCTGCGAAGCAGCTTGCCATGCTCATTGTGCATATTCGTGGCTATCAGAAATTGGATATGTCTAGAAAAATGACGTAATCACCCTGGACACGTCTCTATCATTTGCAACTCATTTCTAACCGATGATAAATAGCTTCTTCACTTAAAAAAATTGCTGCCTGACAATGTCTAGATAGTCAAAAATTGCTGATCAGTCTCGGCCTCATTACTTATCTTAGCCACAAGATCTGCGGCGAAGGTTTTGCACTTCGCATAGTAATGAAAAAATGCGATTTCGCCATTTTGTATCCCCCTAAGAGGACTTGGGGAACAAACATCGGATGCATTAGACAGCGTGACGATTCTCTGTTAGCTTTAAATGATAGAAGGGGAACAATCTTAGGCGCCTTCTCTCGCTAGCCACGTAGTGGCAAAAGTGGGTAACTTTTAAAATGGTATAAAATTTGCGTAGCGAAGTCCATACCACCTCTTAGGATCGGCTGGTATGAATGGTAAAAGACACTATATGCTAAAAATGATATAAATCAGTCTTTCTTTCTTTTCTTCTATCATTAAATTTATAGCTTGCTGGAGCTTCGCGACGAATGATGGCACATTCAATATATGAACTAATATTATCGCTTGAACGGGAGCTAGCACTGTAAACTCATAGACCAGCAAACGCGCTGCCAATGCATCGATGAACCGTCGTCGACATTCTTTCGCGATTGTCTAGTTTCAACGCGAAGGAACTCCATTCATACAAACGACGATATCCTTATACGAATAAAGCCCACCCGCCTGACCTTGCTGCTCCAGTTTTAAAAAATAATTAAACAGAAGGACAGCCAAGCTACATTTCTTTTCCACCGAATTCTCCGGTCAAATTTTTACAGCACATCAGCGTCAAATATTGCATTAAAATCAGCTTATGATAAATGTACTAAAGCAACGTGTGAGTTGGTGCTCTACGGAAACATGAACATCCTTATGATTTTTTCACGCAATAAGTTTCCCGGTGGAGTTTCTCGTAGTAATAAGTAAGTAACGATGCCCGCACTATATCTAGACAGCGACTATTGTATGATTAGCGCTCAAAATGAGCATGTCTTGAGAAGGCACTAAAAGACGAATAAATTGTTGTATTCCATTCGCGGAGTTAGAAATTTGTCTGATATCTAATATGTAAGGTTTGGCCAGGGCTAAAATCTTGCCCACCTACTTCCGCTTGATCATATCACCATCTCCACGGATCGGATTACGTCGCTTCATGCTACCGAGCGGTAACGCTGCTTCCAGTGTTGATCGTGGATTCCAGCCTCCAAAAACTAATAAAACTTCAACGGCAGCACTGCAGCTCCAAAAATTCACTAGGATGTGTAAAGTATCTCCTGCTGCACAAAGTTCGCATGCCCAGAAAATACAGTGTATGTTGACCTTTGGTTACAAATTAGATGACGAGGACGAAGTCGTTGTCGGCGGGGAGTCCGAGACGAATAAAGGTGAATTTAAATGATGACTGAAGTTGTATACATGTGAGGTGTCGTCAATGCAATCCGTGAACTGGATCCGAACAATTTTAGTAAGCTATGCGCACTGTCGTCAGGTGGGATCTTTTGCTAATCGTTCTTCTTATTTTATAGTGATCGCTGATTGCTCTCGACCATCAATGCCCAGATATAGAGGGACGACCGCTCGCTGCTAAAAATTTAACCGATTAAATCTACACAAAGCTTGAAAGGCTTGCAGCATCAGTACGCCACCATTTTAAAATTTCGCTAAGACTAAAAAATTCAACTTTTCGGATGTTTGAGAATACCGTATGATGGCAGAAGCTTTTCGATGCGTCTCCTAGTTCACACCGTATAACGGGACTCGTGGAAAGTTCGTTCTCAACCTCTTTACATGATTTGTCACCAAAGCTGCAGATGATAGGTGAACTCCTAGCGTTTTTTAGACATACAAAGACAGTCACACATATAGAAAGCAGGTTTAAAAATTCAGTATTCACCTTGCGCATGAAGTAGAACATGACACCATGATGCAACTTGAAGAAGGATTTGGGGGATCCCGGTCCCTGGAACCTTAATAAATTGCTTCATGATGTCATGGTCTTTTTTTTGCTACCATGTCTAAAAATTATTTCATCCGAAAATAACAACTGTACACATTAAAATGATACCTATATATATAAAATGATACCTATATATATAAAATGATACCTATATATATATACATATATGTACATATATACCTATATATATATTATGCCTTAAGAAAATTAACGATTAAATTGTTTTCTTTAACAATTTAAAATCTTATTTATCTACTCTAAACTAATCTTTTTATATCAAAATAAGATAGTCAACTTCAATCAAAATTATGGCAATCAGAAATGTATGATAGACAGCCGATTTACTTTCTTAGATATGGCAAAGCCTTGGCAAGTTGGTTTTTAATATCCAGAAGCCACCGTAATAGAATGTACTACATACTTCATCATGATTTATTTAATCATCATTACAGAATTTATTTGTGACAGACCGCCCTCTAAAATCTTGGTGCGTATGCAAAGTCTATCGACTAAAGCTAATATCTTTTTCAGGCATTACCGTCCCTATTTCCTGGAATCCACCAAAATTTCTATTACATTCTATGGCGAGGAGAGCCCCCAGACTCCAGAAGTATATGATGGGCCATGCAATGGTCCAACATGTCCGAAGGCACGCAATAAATGTGTCCCCATGATAATCATAGCTTTTTACTTATTTTGAATCTTCGAACAAGACCGCCTTCCATTGCTGTGCCTACCGCATACAAAACCCTTCATTAGTCGAGAATCTTGGTCATTTTGGCTGTCAAGGGCCATCCATTTTGTGGATATGTCTTGAATATAGCGATAAATAATTGCGCTCATTATTCGACCGGGAAAAATCATATTTTGTTTTAATAATTAGCTACTGTGAGTCGTCTATTGGACAGTTCATCGTAATTTTTGCCGTTCAGGGACTTCGGAGGGGGGGGGTCTATATCACATGCTCAGGATAATAGCTATAGTCTTAATCTACTTGATTTGAAAACAGTTACTTTTGCATATTCTGACCAGACTTTTCACGCACGACAGCCATGCCTCGGCTTCGAGTCATTGTAAGCTACGCGTATGCGTGAATAGTTTTCTCACAATTTAGCACTTTGGTACCACTAAGCCAATGGAAGGGATCGATAGCTGATACTAGATATCAGATAATATAGGAGCCAATACCCAATAGCAGTCGTTTTTGTGCCTTTTCGGCGTTTTTTTGCGCCTTTTTCAGCGTTTTTGCGCGTTTTTTGCGCACAGATAGTCAATAGTTGCTGCGGCTGTTATTACAATATATATTTA
The DNA here is from genome assembly GCA_000173235.2 of Hyaloperonospora arabidopsidis Emoy2. Taxonomy (NCBI): domain Eukaryota; phylum Oomycota; class Peronosporomycetes; order Peronosporales; family Peronosporaceae; genus Hyaloperonospora; species Hyaloperonospora arabidopsidis. Next base: position 286,858 of record JH598467.1, on the reverse strand, counting down.
TTCACCTTTCTTGCTACGTTGACCATGTCAAGTCTGTATAGTGGACTTCATGTAATGTGAGACTATTGCGGTTATACTGACACAGTACAAGCGACCTACCTTGATACCAGCGTAAGTTGGCGCCTCGGGACTTCACGTACACTTAAGCTTCAAGTAACTATGCCTAGATAAAAATACGTATTGTAACTACCTGCTTGCCACTCAGTACGCGCTTCTGTCGTGGATAGGCATTATTGATTATTACAATGGCCTATATCAACCAACGTGCAGACTATTAACAACTGCAAATGACCACAATCTGCTACGGTGATATTCGTATTAGAATATTTGGAAATATAAAATTTTCATCGATACACACCTTATAAAAATGCCATGTAAAGGACCACCCGTTACACTTCCGCTAAATTAAGTATGAAATAAACCAATCTGAGCGATGTGCGTTTTCTAAAAAATCATTTTTCACTTTTTAGATATTTTTTCTAGGATTATTTGGTTTAATGTTAGGGAGAAATTGTATTTTCCACCACGCCTTTTGCTATTTCTACCACACCGTAGATTTTGTTTGAATAATTACAGGCGCACTACACCTCACCATACCACCACACGCTCTTCTATACGAGAAGTGGGAGACTTTCCAAGCCGTAACATCGATATAAGGTGTGGGGATTAGTATGTTTGGCGAGCACCACAGAGTCCACTCGACAGTGTGGAACGACTCTTTTGTCGCATCATAGCTGCGATTGGTAAACATACTGGGCTGTCCTGGCGCAGTGGCGTTAGCACTTGGAGTGCAGGAACACCAGCTGCTTTTATCTCCGACATACTCAGTTGCATTTTCGTTCAGGCGCCGGCAACTCGGATGTCCAGAAATGTTGGGCGAGGGGTTACGGTTGTGCTTGTTGCAATTCACCTTAAGATACCATATAGTCTTCCAATGAATTCCAACTGCATTCTACTTGCAGTCGCTTGAACGTGTCTCACTTTGACATTTTTCTTTTCCGGAAAAGGACTGATTTGTACTTTCAGAATAATTCGCCAAGGTCACTACCTACTTCCACACGCGAATAGGCGTGCATTTTGTCCAATCGCTTAATTGTGACCGCAAAAACCTGCCCTCAACCCATACTTCTTGACATAATCTATAAGCGCTTCGTGATCCATAAATACGGTCTATGTGTTCAGTTTGGCCAATCTGTGGAAGACGCCAGGTAAAAGCTCGTTTTAAGATCTGGGTGGAGTTCAGATGAGTCAGTTCGTGTTGCACAACAGGCAAAGTTGAGAAAAACTGTGGGGGAAAGGGGGTGGGTGGGCGGAGCAGGCAAATTCCCTGTAGATGCACCCTTAAGTGTTAGTTTGGCACAAATGTCTTTTGGCAATTCGAGGGTTCGCTGATCGGAGATCGTCGTTGAGGGCGGGGTGAGAGCGATGTGGTGGTGTGAAAGTGTGTGTGGTGCACCTGTAATTATTTAAATAAAATCATGGTGTGATAGAAATGGTAAAGGCGTGGTGGAAATAGCAAGTCTCTTGTTTCTTCATTATTATTTTTATCAGTGTCTGCTGCAGAATATGCAATTGGATTCAAATATATAATAATGCTGTTTAAATTTTATGTACAGTAGATACTTCAGTTGTGTTGTTTTTTAACTGTATTTAATAGCTTTATAGTAGTTTAGTTTTAATATAGTAATGCTCAATATACATATACTATTTATAATAATAGTTATATAAAATCGATAATATAATTTTATAAATATTTTTACTCTACTCCACTGAATCGTACGGATCTGTTCTGAGCTTGTTATCAATGTAATCAGTTTACAAAATGGACGCTTTGTTTACGTTGCTATATATCAGGACACGTTTTATTGATATACGATGCGGCGATGAACTAGCCATGTTGTTACTAGTATTATAAATAATAATTATATATAATAGGTGATATGATTTTAAATTTTACTCTGCTCTACTGTATCGTGCGGATCTGTTCTGAGCTTGTTATTATTGTAACCACTTTACAATAGAAGCTTTATTGACATTGCTAGATAGCAGGACCTTTTTAATTGGCATACGATGCGGGGATAAGCCAGCCATTTATTGTAGGACCATTTTGCTGAGCTGCAATATGCTCGAGAGGGTACGATGTAAGGAAGACTCAAACCTTCTCTCAGGATGAGCAGTGACGAAGTCGAAGACGGGAATGCACAAACAGAGACAAATGTAGGTGTTACTCTGAGGAAATTCACGATAGCGAGTCGGCGGTCGGACGGTGACGCGGATGATGATGAGGGCGACAACGTCGATCACAACGACGAGCGCGAACATGTCTGCAACACGGCTCAACAACAAATAAGAAAAAGAATATACCAACTCCAATATCGACGATGGAAAATGGGAACACCGACAGCAAATATCCTGATGCCGCATGTACTACTTGTTGGAAATGGAGTTGTCGTAGCGGACAGTCTTTCGTGGTCAACGCCCCAGCTGCCAGTTGTGGTAGTTATTGTGTGGTAGCTATGTGTTAACAATAGCTTTTAAAGGGTTGTTTATAGGATTTCAATCAGGATCAGAACTCACTTTCCGAGGATTAAGCCACCGACGAGGCCCCCAGCGGGTTTGCCAATAACGCGTCTGGCCCGCGTCTCAATAACGAAGTCATTTATCCTGATTCTTTAATTTTCTACACTACTGAGCATTTACCAGTGGTATCCAATAAGTTTGCGCCGCACCTAACCGATTTTTAGACATTCAGTACCAGCACAGATAACGTTACAGGCAGGAAGAGAGCCATTTCGCGTAAACTTTTATTCGTAGTGATTCAAGATCAAAAATTAGTATAGGAGAAACGCTTTAAAAAACTAGGGGAGTTACTCAGTAGAAAGAAAACGAGTTCAAGAGAATGCTTCTCCTTTACCGTGTATGCGCTCGGAAGACAAGTCGAGATGCATCTTGGAGGCCAAAGATCAACCGCGGTAGCTCAGGAATGACAATGGGCAGCTACAATCAAGAAAGTCGGTGGTATCTACAAGTTCAGCATCCCGGGCGACCCTGGACACGCTTATACCGGGGACACGGGCATTCATCTCAGCTGTTCGAAGAGGTAGGTACTCTTAAGCAAAAGATAACTTGACCAATGCCCGCATCAATGATACTGTGATCTTTGACAGCCCGATGGAAATGTTCAGCGGGTCAAGCCTGCTGATCGCTATGTACTCAAAATAAAATTTTGAGTATAGTTCTCAATAAGAAGCTGGATCGCCGAAAATTGTTGCTATAATGCGCAAGATGTCTGCAGAGCGCGACCTTTTCCTCCTTCATTATATCACATTCTACTGTTTTTTAATATATTTACATTTATTATTGTCATTGCTTGATGCACCTTGTATTCTCTCTATCGGTTTCTCTGATTCATGTGCGTTGGTATTACACCAATGAATGCATGTTTGAACAGGCAGATGACGTGACATGATGATGGACATTATTACGGAAAGGGTCACGGCTGCTATCGGTAAAACCATGACGTGATTAGCTGAGGTCAAAGAAGCTTATAAAATGATCGAGAGAATGAAGTGAATATATCTAGGTTATTAGTTCGCTACTCTGTGCTACCTGTAAGCAGGTGGCACAGGCAGGTAGCGCAGGTTAGCGAACTAATGACCATAATATATTCACATCATTTTTGTATTTTACTGCATCTACGATTTTCAAAAAGGTTAACAGCCACAAACGACGCTCGAGCCCAACCAACGCCTCAACAATATTAGCAAAGAAAGCTAAATTTACTCGGGTACAGTCAACTACTTCCCCTGTGAGTTCTTCATGCGGATGACGCTGGTACGATATGGGCTGCTAGGGCACGTGAAGTTTTTCAAGCCTGAGGCGGAGATGACGGAGGCGTGGGTGCTGACTAACATGAAGGCACTGGAAATAATTGTATACGTGATTCCGCTTAAGCACCAAGTTTTGGTCTGCAACGACGGCCATGCATGCATGGGTCACGTCGAGGGAGTTCTTCTATCGCATAATCATGCACAACCGGGTGTCGATGACCCGCCGCCTTCGCTGTCAAAGATAGAGACGTTGTGGAATTGGCCAATCACCTGGAAAATTTGGATGAGCTCACAGTTGGTCTTCATACTTTGAGGGATTCAATTGAAGAGGCACAGCAGCTCGTAATTCTGCTGAGTGGCCGACCTGCAGAGTACTACGAGCTTATCGCATCGGTCGTGGAGAGCGCCAAGGTCTTCACGCTCATTTAGGTAGAGGAGAAGTTGCTCCAAGAGTGCTAGCGACAGGAACAGAAGTAAGCTACGGAACGCACCTTCGAGACCACTACATATGAGGGCAAGTCGATGACGGAAAGTATGTCAGGGCGGCAGGAACAACTGCTGAAAGAGCAACAGCGCGAAAAATAGACATGCATTTATAGGCAAGTACTTCAACTTCGACAAGTTTGGTCGCATGAAGTGGGAATGCGTGAAAAAAAAATAATGGTACCGGGATGGGTGATGAGGACGCTGTCTTCGCCGTCAGGGAAAATTAGTCATTAGGATGGATAATTGATGGTGGTGCGACGGCGCACATGACGCCACACCGGGACGACTTGTTTAATTACAAGGACATGGCTACGAGTATTGAGTTGAACATCGCGGACGGTAGGAAAATTTGTGCAATGGGTCGGTACACTTAATGGGCATTGACGACAAGCGCATTCGGACGTTGGACTTCCTCCACATTCCTGGACTGGATCGACGACTAATGTCGGCGAGAAATCTTGCCGAGCGCAGGCTCAGCGTTTATTTTGAGCCCAAATCATGTGTCATGTAAAACAAAATACCGATGGCCTCGGGGAGAAAGATAGATAAGGCTTACATGCTGAAATATCAGCATGAAATGGCGCGATACACGGCATACTCAAAAACCGAGAGCGAGTGGGAGTTTTAGCACGCTCGCATATGCCATTTGAACAAAGACGCGCTGAAAAATACGCAGCGCGCGACAAATGATATTACATTCACTAGCTTTAAGAACTAGGCGTTATGCGGTTGATGCATGAAGGGAAAGAGAAAGGTGACGCACTTCCCATCTCTTTCGCATACAAAGAGGCTACGTTGCTGGAACTTGTGCACACGAACGTAATGGGAACAATGAAGGCGATGTCGAAAGGCGGGGCGAAGCACGTGCTCATCATCGTGGAAGACTATTTAGAGTAGTGTTTTGCTTTTTGGACATACTTTCACAAGAAACGAGTGAAGTGCCTAGGATGTTTGGATGTTCGAGTCGTTCTGAATCATGTACGAAAACCAGTGGGAGAGCGCATCATGTGTCGGCAATCGGACAAGGCACCTACTTTGTTCACCAGACGTTGAGCGGAATATGCCAGCGAAACAGAATGAGAACTAGACGACCGTGCCATAATCTCCTCAGCAAAAAAGGTGTGGCCGAACGAATGAACCGAACGATATTGGAAAGGGGCAAAGCATGTTGCACTACAAGGGTAAATTGACTTTATGGTGGGTAGAGGCGGTCAGTACGACAGTGTAATTGATAATACGGTCAACAATCAGCACGCACAATGACTCTTATCCGTACGAGATTGGCTATAAGGTGAAGACTCGGCTGGATCACTTGCGAAAGTTTGAATCGATGGAGTATGCTCATGTCGACGAAGCTAAACGCACCAAGCTGGAGCCGAAGATCTTCAAGTGTATATTGCCAACAACCCGAATGACTATTGCGTGTACGATATGGAGCTGAATAAGGTCAAGGTGTTAAGGTTTGTGAAGCTCGACAAAAGTGAACTGAACATAATATAAGATACGTTGATCACGAAGAACACAAAATCCATCAAATTGATCGAAATATTGACCAAGTAGCTAAGCCTGGACGCCAAGAGAAATTGTCCCTGAATACAAATTGATGGGTTGGACGGAGGACCCACTTGATGATGTTAAGATACAAGAAGACGAACAAGAGCCTATATCATCGGGAAGGGTATTGGCGACACATCATCGA
>JH598467.1:261643-279557 GCA_000173235.2 Hyaloperonospora arabidopsidis Emoy2 | reverse complement strand
AGTGTATAGAGTTGTAATCCTTGTAGTGGTTGCAATAAGGATACATTACTGAACAATTAAATGCAGACACGGCTTTTTTCAACAGTAATATAAAGGAAGAGGTGTAAATCGAAGTGCCTTACGGATCTCTAGTGCTGAAAACAGAATGCGCAAGCGTCACAAAAGAGATCGTTTAAGATGAAAGAGTGGGGCAAGGCTAATTTATTTTTAGCATGGAGATCAACCATGAACGCAACAGCAATACACTTCTGATTCGACAGACTCGATACATGGACGACGTGCTGAGCAGGGTCAACAAACAAGATGCCAAGGAAGTGGACAATCCATGCGAGTCAGGTTGAAGCTATCGAAGATAAAATCGCCAACGACGGACGATGAGATAGCAGAAATGCAGTCAGAGTCGTACATATCGTTTATTGTATGTTTGTTATATATCACAACATGTACGCGACCTGATGTGGCATATGTGGTCGCGAAGTTGTCGCAAAATTGAAGAATCTGGGTTAGCATCATTGAATGGATGCAATTCGTGTAATTTGCTAGCTCGCGACGAAAAGGGACTACAGGATTACTTACGACGGGAGCGAAAGCGAAGTCGGAGCTACAGCTTTTACGGACGCGGAATGGAGTAGTAATAATTTTGACGACCGACGCTCAGTTTAGGGGACGCTGGTAATGATTGGTGGTGCAACAGTCGTTTTCAAGTCCAAGGATCAGCTTACGGTAGCTTTAAGCAGCGTAATTGCTTTGAGAACGTGCACTCAAGAAGTGCTTTGGGTCCGTGCGATGCTTAAGGATCTTGGTCATGGGCAACTGGAAGCTACGTTGGTATAACTAGATAACTAAGGTGCGATCGGAATCGTCAACAACGCTAGTACCAAGCACTTCGACATCCGTAACCACTTCATCCGAGGGAACGTGTCCCGGGACATCGTCGCGGTGAAGTACATGTCGATGAGAGACCATCTTGTAGACATGTAGACTAAGACACTAGGGACTAATCGGCTCAAGTACTTACTTCAAGCAAGTGGCATTGGAACAAGGCTCAGTCGGCATCGGCGGTGAGTTGGATTGTTGGTATAACACTATTGACTGCATTTTTGACAGGTGGACGAAGTGACATGATTACGGACATGGTTACGAGAATAATCATGGCTACTGTCGGTAAGGCCATGACGTGATAAATTGACATCACAAAGAATCTTATAGAATAACCAAGAAGCGCAGGCTTAGAGGCAACACATGGTAGCGAGCTAGTAACATAAATTTATACAGTTCATTTTGCATTCTGCTACGTCTTTCAACAATTTGTTTTGTGTCTATTATTTTCGGGAGTTGGAAGCTGCCAATATTTGATGTTAAGCTGCCGTCACAATTATTGACAATATGTGTTCGAAAGACGCAAATAAAGCGCCAAAATGGGCAAACACCAATATTTTTGCGTAGTGGTCGCCACACTATCTGCTAGTTGTCTTTTAGTATCTGCTATCGAGCCCCACCCTTTGACCGATTCAGTCAAAGCGTAAGTCGTCCCATGTTTTTATGCAGCACGATTGCTAGACCGTGCTGCTAGACTTGGAGTCAGATCTGGAAAATCATTTCTCTTTTGTGTAGATTCGCCAATTCGAGATGTACTTAGAGCTAAAAGAAGTTGCATATTTCTCATTGATTCTTGGGGTTCAATTACAGAAAAATATATGGAAATCCCTAGAACATGTATGTTGTGACCAAACACGTGACATTGAACATGACCAACGATGCAATAGGTGACTTCTTCTCTTCCCTCCATGTAGCAGAGTACATGACGCCTGCAAGGCGTCATTCGCGACTGCGACGCAAGACATAAAAATTAATCGCTTTATCGCAATCTGCAATAAAATTTAGGCAGCTCGCTTGACTCTTTAGTCACGTGTGCGACAGTGCAATTTATTTGTCTGATTAATGATCGCGATGTAATAATGCATTTAATATCTCGTTAGTAATGATGTCCATTCATCTTTGCGATTTGCAATGAAACTTCAATTTATGAATGCACACTGTAGATGCCACAAAAAGTACCTTATACGCGCTGTTTAGGATTATCGTAAGCGCAAACAGTCCTGTGGAAATATAGTATGTTATGGAAGTGCATCTTTGAGCTCGTAAGCAGCATTATAATGACACGTATGTTAAGCCTACCAACTACGATTGCACCAATTTGAGTAGGACTTATCAGTACTGCAAATTATTATTGTTCATGGCACGTTATACGAAAGCTTCGATGAAGTCAGTGATGGCTATATGAGTAAGACAGAAGAACGAATTAATCATGGATTCGATGATTTAGCGAATAGTGATTGGCTGCAACGAAGAGATAAAAGTCGATCAGTTTCACATAAGCAAAGAATAGACGACGCATAGGACGAAAGATGAAGAGAATCGTGATATTCATACCTATAGAATCTGCGAAAATTTGAGAGGCTGTTGGCCGATACGTGAATTTACGAGCCAACCGTCTCAGATTTTCAGTCCCTAGTTTAAAGCCAGGCTATTTTGCTGCAGCACATGTGTTTAGGTCAAGCAGTTCGCCGATCCCACATTGTAAAGTATCGTGATTTCGAAAAATTTAGCCGCCTAAGATTATTTATTCTACAAAATTAAAATGGAGAAATAAAAGATATACCAAATAGTGTAAATATACATATTTTAAAATGAAAAGTAAAAAGAAATATACTACAAACTGATGAAAATAATATTCATATAGACAAGGGCGTACACAATACGTATGAAATGACATATTTATGTATCAGTGTGGCTTAAGCGAAATGGTGAATGTCGTACAAGGTCAGCGCAGAATAAAAGCGTACCAAGGTGAACTAGGAAATACTCATGCCGGATGTCTGTGACATGGGTAAGCGATTACCAGGAATAAAACAGTACCGATACTCTCAGCTGATTCAAGATGAAGGATCACGATATAACTAGTGTTATTCACTAAAGATGAAGTCAGAATCAAAGGGTAACCTCATCCAACTCATCACAGAGCTTCTAGTGGAAGGACATCGGATTCACCGATTTACAAGTGACGGTGGAGGAGAATTTGTCAATGCTGAGCTTGAAACATTTCTTGCAGATACGGGCATTTGATTTATGCCCACGCGTGCTTGAACACCAGAAGAAAATGCACTAGTTGAAAAATGAACGGTGTCTTGGAAAACAATATGCGCGCGGCGATGCATGCTGCTGATCTACCAACGCAACTGTGGCCAGAAGTAAGTATTGTTTAAGGATATGCAAGCATACTTAAACGGGTAACCTCGTACTGCTAGTAACAAAACGGCTATGATCAGCCCACCCCGAAAGGACAAGTTCCTAGGCGCTGAAGTCGAGGCGAATACTGACATGGTTGTCCTATTCCTAGCGCCATGTTAGACGCCAACACGTTAACCCAGCTACTAAGGGACGATATATTTTTAGCCCTATTTTGTATCCTCGTACGTATAATAAAAATGTATCACGTTGCAATATTTTGTTGTAGCTGGTATATTATACTTAATCATCTAATTATCAGAAGAGCCAAGCACCCACTCGCTTTTTAGGTTCTGAATAAAGTTTTTCATATATATATATTTTATATTGTTAGTATCATACAGCAGGTGAGTGATGTTGCATCGAATAATATTATAGTGTACGCTTGCGTGAACAGGAAGAAACACGTTCTCACGGTAAGATTGAATTACCCAATGAGCTGCACACCATATTGTCTTCCGCATGTCTTCAATGTTTGGATCTCAGTTTTGCTCGAGGCCCCATTCGAATCTTTCGGTCGTCCCTGACCACATCCATTTGTACAAGGTTTTAACGCTCGTCAATGAAAAATTGGCGTGTATCAGTATCTTGGATGGAGGATACAGAATAATTGTGTTGCTTTACCAAGATCACTAAAATAAGGCTGACGTTGCCTCCCGCAAGTAGATAATTAAACAGCTGTAATTGTACTATGAAAAATCGTTTTTCATGTCGCGATGCAACAACTAAGATGAGTAAATGCTCATTTTGTTTGATTACTGTATTTGTTCTTACGCAATTCAGACGTTAATTGTGCCGCAAAAATGTTGTATATCTAGACGAAGAACATCTTTTTTGGATTTGGCTTTAGGTACGGTGGGTACATTAGTATTCTAATGAGAGGCTTCTGCCTTCTCGACGGGGCTACACATCCCCTACCGGATGGCCACTGTTTACTGGATAATATATGGGTGATTTAGTCCAGATCCCCCGGCGATTTCATGCCGGGGGTTTCCAGGGGTTTATGCTTCTACGAGAGGCCAAGCTTAGTGGTTCGGGGTTCCCGGGTGGTACTGTTAGACGTTAGCTTCACACAATTTTACTAGACCTTGGGTTGGTCGTAAGGAGGATCGGACCAGCAATTAAGTACTAGGAACATTCCGTGCTTACCTAAGGCACCAGTGGGAACCACAAATCCATACCGAAGACGTAGGAGTCGGCTTGGTCAGCAGATACATTAGTTGACTGGTCGTATTGCTTAAGAGACGGTCACTTCGCAGTGACAGGTCACGTGACGTTAAGTGACCTAGACCTTTTTATAAACTTTCTTACAACTTACGGTGCTTCTTTTTCCAACACACCGTGGATGGCGAACGCCTAGCCTGGCCGCAAAATGTCTGACTACTGGACTGCCGACAGCTTCTAGATGAACGTAAGTATTACAAGCGGTGGCATAACAATGTAGAGAGCTTGAACTGTGCTTTGATGATCAATATAGCTGCTAGGCTGTTCTTTATCGATTTTTCCGTGCTGACGCCCACATTATAGGTACCTAATATAATAATGCAAGCAATCAATACTGCAATCATGACTGATGACAGACATTAGAGATGACGAATTGTACTTCATAGTGGCAATTGACGTGCGTCAGGGCTATGAGGAGACAAAAAGAAAGAGCTGCCGAGCTGCTACACAATTGTTTTGCTCGCTTTTTTTCACGCTGGCAGGTAGTGGCCATGCTACATGACGATCAAAAGGATGAGCACTGGGATGAGCTAAAAGCATATTCACCCTTTCGTCAGCTTTTAAATCAAGATCAGTAGGTGTAATGTGTTTGTTTACATATGTTACACCAACAAAAAACAAGGCAATACCATCTCTTGAAAATTGGACGATCTCGCGAAATCGCAAATGATGGCGTTTCATGGCGAAGCCTGTAGTGTGTTGAAAGGATCATTCTGTTGTAATAGTGGCTAGCGTTGTGGACAAAGCTTACTAAATTTATCATTTGCCACCATCAATGTCCCATTTCTCGTAATTACAGATCGTATTACCTTTAAAACTCTCTTCTGGTGACAACAGTTAACTCATGACCATCATCAACGAGCAAGAGGAAGAACACATGGTAATCGATGATCAACTGGTCATCAAAAGTAATATTGGTTTAAGTCATTAATACATTCTGACTTCGTATACGTTGCTTGATACCCTGTCGTCTTATGCTATCACCCAACTTATCCTATCCTGCTACTCTCGCTATCAGAATTTAATTAATGAAGAATTAGTTATCCTTGTACAAGAACCATCAGCCCAATTGCTCATTACGGCGACCGCATCGGCCACAGTAGTGGTAGCAGTGGCAGTTTTAAAGTCAATCTCGTCGTCATCAACCCATATTCCTGCCATACTTGACAGTGCCAATTGTTAAGTTCTTGTTCCTTATCAATCTAGGTACGTTTTTTTGGAGAGACGCAACTAGGAGAGATTAAAGTATATAGGACCTCGTTGCGTGAGGTGAGATGTTTTTTTTTCTTAATAGGAAACTGTCTTTGAGACAAATGGACTATAATATATATGTATTTAATCTTTGTATTTGTCAAGGGTAACATAAAGTGCATCTAAGTTCAAGGTGGTGTTAGTTTTCAGACACTATAGATAAATGACCAGGTCGATTGACATCGGTCGGTAACTCACATCCTTTCTTGTTATTAGCAAAACGAGGTTGTGCTTGTTTATCATTCAACATCAGAAATGATCAATATTGGCGTAATTTCCTTAGTACTTGATTTGGAATTGCCATACGTCCAGTATATTCATTGGTGCATTTCTTTTGTTTTCCGTATTGTGTTCTTTCTCTAAATTATCTGGTATAATTTTTAGGAATTTTTATTTCCACCACACTTTTTACTATTTCCACTACACCATAACTTTTTCCACACTTCCACGCCACCACATCACTCTTAATCCCGCCTTCAACGACGATCTCCGATCAGCGCACCTCAAATTGCAAAAAACCGCCAGTAACGGTCTCAAAAAGATCAGGTAATAAGATCCCCTTTTATTTTTCAATATTCGTGAGCGACTTGCCGTTCGATCTTCTGAGCAACAACAAACAAGCAGCTGCCTTTTAGTGCCTTACTACTCTCAAATCAATATAGTTTACATTGCAATACGTCTCAGGAAGCAGCTCAATGCGTTTAGACCACTTGGACTTGCTGCCTTCCATAAACCTCTCGTACAGAAAAAAGAGCGTTTGATCTTCCTCGCGATCGGTAGAAGCTGCTAGCAGAATGCGATCTTTCGCAACGCTTTAATCTCCTGCAGACGCTGAACCGTCGATCCAGTGGGATACTAAGCACCGCTTTATGTGGGGTCACGTCTTCAGCAATGTATGTACCTCGCTATTACCGTGTACGCGTCTTTCTGGAACTCGTATACGAAGTCAGTGACGATTTTTACCTTGATTTTCCGAATTATCCACTCGTTGTAGCCAGCAAAACCGTCACCAAGAGTATCGTCCAAGTAGCTTCAACTTATCCCCGATTCATTGTCTTGTCTCGCTCTAAACCTTGTACTCGTTGTCGCTTGTTTATCGCGTGGCAGGCGCTGGCGATAATGCAATAGTTAACTGAGCTTGTCATCCAGATTTCTACTCGGATGCCAAAGCTACGGATGGAGTTTTATTAAGCAAGTATGATCGAAAATGATGTGAAAATGGTGCGACTTCTGGACAGCAAACTTGAGGTCGGCTACGAAAGCGTAGAAGCCAGTCAGGGACAGGTAAGTTAGTACGTGTAGGAAAGACGAGTTAGCTGCTCCCTCTCAACTAATCCCAACCCTTTGTATGGATGTTTTGGCTTGGTAAAGTCTCCTCCTATCCTTACAGAAGACCGAGTGGTGGTGTGGTCCTGCTTCGCTTGTAATTATTCAAGCAAAAGTTATGGTGTGGTGGAAATAGTAAAAAGTGTGGTAAAAACAGCAACTCCCTATCTTTATATGTTCTCATCTTGCGGTACTTTATACTATTTCCCGAATGATTTGGTATATTTATCTCCGACAACAAGCATCACGGCTTGAACGACTGTGCTATGGTCGATTTAGGCGCCAGCGGAGCTATGAGAGAGCAGAGAACATGTAGCTGAATTATTTTTCTATAGCCGATCAATAAACTGATAAGTTTACATATCGGTGCTGAAATGGTGCTTTCTTCTTTGCATGTGCAGAGGTTAAAAGCTATGCGGTTGCTCACTGGTAGCCGTAATATTTTATATATATCAAGACGTCCTAGATTGAGCAATCGAATGAGTGTTTCAAGGTAGCTCAATGCAATGGGCGTTGCTGTCCCTGGTATGATTAAATTGCGCTTACTGGCATCGCATTATATTTCATTCTAACAGGCGCATAATGTCAAATGTGAGTTTAGTCTCCAATCGGCACGCAGAATACTGTTATCTGACGGCCTTTGCGGCAAATGGTCGATAGTGGGTCATAGCACTGGTGATTTGTACCGGACAACTAAAACATTAAATTCCAATTTTATCTGTTCTACTCAATCTCTATTTGATGATACCATCCTAATTTTGATATACATATTCTAATTCTAATTTTTACTTGCATTTGCGGTGATTGTAACTGATGTAAGGCGATGAGCTACGAAAGCCGAGGTAATGGAGGAGACGCAGAAAGTAGCGATTGAACAAACTCATTAAAATCATTGTAGTGTGGCTCGGTTGACTTGGTAACATTCCTGCGGAGCACGCAGCACTTGTTTTGAGGCGTACATATGCATATAACATTGTGTGTGTCTCTTTGCTTTTTCAGTCCGGAAAACATCTGTGATAGTCCACCATCATCCGATAATCGTCTGGATATTCCTGTTATTCGGCATCCCTTAACGTTTGTTGCCTAAAGTTTTTGCACTGATGGTATTGGCGTCGTTGTTGTCGTCTGTTGAAATCTTGTCAAAGAAGCCGCCACAACGAACAAACGAACGAAGCGAAGAAGAAGATGTGGTAAGTGATCCTGTGTGGTCAAGCTAGAAAATTGAAAAGTAATTGATGAGGTCTTAGCAAAAACAAAGAATAAGCTGTCTACTTCTGCAAACATGGTCAATATCCTTCGTCTTATGGTCTTATCCTGATATTCCTGAGCTATCTTGAACTCTAGTGATGTTTCGCCTCATCGTGATGACTTTGCCTCGCCTCATCATGATGACTGATGTCTCGTGTCGACTTCTCCAAATCTACTTCCATATACGAATGTACCACTGTGAAGCACATCAGCATCAACCTCTACACAAACCCTCTAAACCGTTGGTCATGCTGATGTGTTCGTCGTCACCTTCAACATCGTCGTCATCGCAAGTGGCGTTTATTCTGACGACGTTGTTGCTGGCTGCACCAGTGGCAAACCGCGGTCTACTAAAACTTGTATATGCGCTTTATGACCAAGGTCTCTCAATGTTGCCACCGAGAACACATTCGATATGATGCTTATGTAGCCATTCCTGCAATAAAAAGACATGATAGTTTTATGACATGATTATGTACGCCTGACACAAGTCCAGTGTGCCTTCTAAGAAGGTTAATACACTCCAGGCCAAAAGTAAAGTACCCCCCATGTTTTCAAAATATCTTAGCGACTATTACTAATTAAGAACTGATATTTGAACATGCTGTATCGGTAAGTGTATTAAACAGGGGGCATGTGTAATCGACCCGGTTATGGCAGTTTGTAGGGCGTCTCCCATACAAATGTCGAAAAATGGACGTGGCCAAAAGATATGCCACCTTTATCCAAACAAAAAATAAGATTAAATACGAAAGAAAGGCTGCTTTTATTCAATAATGGGTCTTGTTGCCACGAAGCTCGATGACTCCAATGCATCGTTTTGGCATTGAGTTAACGAGGTTGCGCAGGGATTCTGACTTGAAACCTACCCACTTAGACGAAATAGTTGCTGTTAGCTCGTTAACAGTGTAATACTGCTTACCGTTAGCGTACATTTTCGCTGCCAAGATTGACCACAAGTTTTTAATCGAGTTCAGATCAGGTGAACGTGCTGGCCGTTTCTTCACCTTCACTTGCTGCTCTTCAAAAATTTTTGCTGTCAACTTCGACGTAGGAATCGATACGTTGTCCTGCTGGAAGATGTAGTCGGTACCGTAGTGTAAATGTGCAAATGGAAGCAGGAACTCCGATAGCGTGTACACATGATGCTCCGATGCTTGCATCCCAGTGAGCACTGCTATCTCAGACTTTCCCTCCGCACTAACTGCGGCCCAAACCATGATTGATCCACCACCGTTTTGCCTACGGACGGTCTCACGAGATGGGAGCACAGTTCACAACAGTAGTTCTTGAAACCATCGGGGCCGTCAAAGTTAAACTTTTTTCATCCGAGAAAATAACTGCATCCCAATCCGTTACCATCATCACGTGGCTCTTGGCCCAAGCTGTCTCGCTTTCTTGTGCTCGCGTGTAAGAGGTAGGTTGCAGTCCATTTTTAGTGTAGACAAGTCAGTCTACACCAAGGATGATGCAAGCGGACGGTCCGCGCATCGCACTTAAGCTCCAGCTTGTCAGTCAACTGGATGGATGTATAACTTCTCGTTGCTGCCTCTCGTACGACGCTTCGCAAGTCGCGGCTTGTCAGAAGAGTAGGACAGCCTGTTGTGCTTACTTGCTGAAACTGCAATGCAGCTCGCACACATGTACGGAACGCTTAAGACGTCTCGCAATGTCTTTAACAGAGTGCCCGACCTCACGCAGACCGCGGATTCTCCCCCGCTCTTCATCAGACAGCTCTTTTACTCTCCCAATTACTTGCAGAATGGAATTAAACAAGCAGCCTTTCTCTTGTATTTAATCTTGATTTTGTTTGGATAAAGGTGGCTTATCTTTTGGCCACGTCCATTTTTCGACATTTGTATGGGAGACCCCCTACGAGCTGCAGAAACCACAGCTATAGATCTGCAAGTGTATTAAATAGCACCCTATTTAATACACTTGCAGATCTATCATGTTCAAATAACAGTTCTTTGTTCATAATAGTCGCTGAAATATTTAGAAAAATATGGGGTGTACTTTACTTTTGACCTGTAGTGTAGTCAAAAGGTCCACTGTATACAGGCTTCATCGACGTATATTTACCCACTGTGCTCTCGCACTTTTCGCTTTGTAGCTCATTGCCTGTCGACAACAGCTATAACAGCAAATTCGATCAAAATAATCGAGTGAGGTTAAGTATTTCTAAATGAGGGTGGTATCATCAGAATTAGATTGGATATAATAGATTAAGATTCAGATGTCATATTTTTATTTACCAAAACTAACCAGCGGTACAATGACCCCTTTATCGGCCAGTGCGTTTAACCTTTCCCCTCTTTAATTTGTACAATTCTTCGGTGGTCTTTGTTGCAAAGGCTGAGCGACAATTTTCCACAAGAACACTTCGAGAAGTCCAACTCTTTCTGCTTGGTCACGTTGCCAGATGAAATCGTCTTATGTTTTGTGTAGTAAGAGTTACAATCGCTAATTGTAGCACCTACGTCGACAATCGAGACGCCGCTGGACTATTGTATTTAATCAACTCGACATGTGGCCTACTACTTGTTCAGGGTGCACAAATATACGAGACCAGAATGGAAAGGCTGTCACTATGCACGATGTGATAAATGGTGGCATGCGTTGGTTCAGATCAAGAGAGGTACGTCCCAAATACTGCTATACAAATATGACGTCTTGACCCTTAATTATCTTTCGTTGGACACCATTAATTTTTGCAGCTGTGTGACTTCTGCGCATATTAATTGTGTCGTAGACCACAGAATTTTCTTGTCATGTTCAAGCATTAGTGCCGGAAGCAAACTGAAGCAAACTGAGTGAACGATAGTGAAGATTTGGCAAAGAGCTCTTCGAGCCAGTACTGCGGAGACACGATATGTGTGATACAGTCAGACCACGCTTGAAACACCGAATCAGCATAATGATGTGCTCCTCGAGTCAACATCTAAGGTGTTGCTAGAGCAACATGACACGTACTTTACGAGAAAACACGTCGCAATGTTTATCAAATAGACCAGGAGTAACGTAGTGTATTTTTGCGGGTTCGTTCTGACAAAAAGACTGATAAGAAGTGTCAGGATCGGAAATTCTGTGTTAAGATGCCTGGATTCTTGTGTGGTAGAACAAATGCGTCGGATCAGGCAACTTGTCGTGATAGGCCCCTGAAAAGAGTAGAGGCGAGGTGTAGGACAAGACTAAGCTTCACCCTATTCAATCCTAGTGCCAGCGTATCTCTCGAGCAACCCTAGGGCATTGTTGCCCTGTGCAGTAGGTGGGAAAAAGGTGTCCACGACGGATAGCTTAAACGAGGTAACTACCGCGAACGCAGTCGAATTACCTAGGGTAAGCGTTAACGATGCAACAGCACAACGTGATAATGTCACCGTCACTGACAATGGGTCAGAGAGTGGCCGCTTGTGCGGCCCATCGGACCTGGAGTGTGTGATCCCAGACGCGATGAAGCGTGGCGCAGGATGCCATTATCTATAGTATTTCCCCCCTGTCTGGCCGTATGCACGACCTGTCGACCACGCGAGCGGGTCGATAAGACTGATGGGAAGCACACCGACTTGCTTTCGGGAAAAGAGATTGTCACGTTGAAATGCGATATGAACACTGTGTCGAGAAAACGCGACCAGACAATACTCTAGAAGGCATGCTTTACTTGCGCATCTTACATAGCTTTGGCGCCCCGCTTTCATGAACACTAAAAGTATGATGGGAAAGTTGACCCTGCCACGCCTGAACTCTATCGTAGTGTTGAGTGGCGTAACATTCCACGTCGGACACCTCTACTTCCACGTCATTCTTCATCTCGCCGTCCTCCAGTCACTCCGGGTTATCGACAGTCTCAGCCATACAAAATGCCGATGCAAGTACCCGGATACCACACCAACACCTCTTTACACCCGTCCTTCGACAAGGACATCCGTGGCCTTCACCTTCTATACGACTACGATGCCGAGAGCGCCGATGGCAAACCCGAGAAGTGGCGCTACGAGATGTGGTTTTACTCGGAAAACCGTATCGTGTATTCGATTCATGGCGGCCCCATGGCTGGTCGTCTCAACTACCAGACCGCCGCTTTCCAGTGCATTCGCCCGGGCGAATTGTGGCAATGCAACTGGCTCGAGGAGACCGGCACGATCGTGTCGCTCGTCTATGACATCCTGAACCAGAAGATAACGACCATGATTGGGTTCTCCAAGGGCCACTGGGACCACCCTGAGGACGCCCATGGCGACAAGCGCAATCCAGAGGACTTTGCGCGCTGGCGCAAGCTAGCTGAGATCGGTAACAACCGCGATCGTCTCATTCTGAGCGAACAGGCCAACATCCTCGAGACGTTCAGGGGGGCTGGCAACCTCGTGCCAATCCCTCTGGACGCGGAGACTCTATAACTTGTTGCATCTCTCTCGCCAGCCTCGACGTCAAACGCGACTGACTGCCGCTTTTTCCGCAGCGACACGTCCTTGCTGCACTGAAGAGTATCGTCATTCGTAATCGGGTATAGACTTGGCTTGTTGAAGCCGGTACATCCGAGATAAATACATTAATTTGTATGGAAAGACTTGTGTCCTACGAAACTTCACTTAGTCCTTGTAGTGGTAT
Source organism: Hyaloperonospora arabidopsidis Emoy2 (assembly GCA_000173235.2). NCBI lineage: Eukaryota > Oomycota > Peronosporomycetes > Peronosporales > Peronosporaceae > Hyaloperonospora > Hyaloperonospora arabidopsidis. The sequence continues at coordinate 266,612 of JH598467.1, read as the reverse complement.
AGTGTTAACGAGGTCATTCGGCTATCTGCTGACGACTAGTACCGCTCACGACCGCGGCCACTGCCACTAGTTCCCATACCACTATATGATTCCGCATTAGCAGCTGCTTCGCTCGCATGCTTGCCGTACTTCACGCTTCGTCTGTGTGCACGAATTCGAGGTCATTCCGTCGTCTATAGGAGCGTGCTCGCCTATTGGCGACTACTGTCGTCGCTCTCGACTTTCCAAGCAGCCAGCAGCTCTAGCTGCAGCTTTTGTAGCAGTGCGTGCTTCAAGTCCTTTGCTAGAGTCTTCAGCAATTCGAGAAATTGTAGCACTGCCTCACGTTTGAGTGTCATCGTCAGCAGTAGCGGTACTACCTCAATTGCGTAACCAGCAAGATAACCGCAGCAAGTGTCGGGTCGAGTAGAATAGACGGGCAACGGTGCAATTCCTTACCCTGCATGGCTGCTTGAGTCTCCGGATCGGCAGTAGAATAATCCTCCTCCTCCACGCTTCCTTGTGTTTGCACGCTGTCATGCTGCTGTTAGTGTGAGAACGTTGAACGCATGCCAACCAATCCATGCAGAAATCAGAGCTGTCGTGGCCGATGTTGCGCTACACTCAACTAGCCACAAGGCCAGTGCCCGTCGTACAGCAGGGTTCATAGCTGTCAGCGCCACACCAACACCACATTTGACCTCCCGAAAGAGGCGCATATCGGATGAAAACAGCGACGCACCGAGTTTGTTGAGCTGCGCAACCTTCGCTTGACATTCGCTCAGCGATCCGGCATCAGCGGATGTGACTGCGAGATACATTGGAGTCATTCCAACAGCGTTTGAACGGTTAACTTCTTGTGCAATACTTTTGCGTACAAGTGACAACACCAACTGCAAGTCTGAAGGTGCTCCGTAGCGTGCAGCATAATGCAGCACAGTCTCTTTATTGCCCTGCATTCGGGTTTCAAGCAGTAGCTCAGCAGCTTTTGAGGCGCACAGGACCTCAACTACCTGTTTGCATTGCTTCAGTATCGCTAGATGGAGCGCCGACTCACCTCGGGCATTGACGACATCAATGCTTGAGTAGCTGCCGTCCAGTAAGAAACGAACAGTATCCACAATGCCAAGCTCCGCGGCTTGCAGGAGCATAGCACCAGCAAAGTCTTGTCTTGCGGGTGTAGCAACCAGAGAGTGATGGTTCAGAAGCAATTGTAGCGCTGTAATGTCTCCGCGTCGGACGACAATCATCAATGGGGTCTCGCCATCCTTATCCAGGAGGTCGATCGGTGCACCACGAGAAAGCAGCAAGTTTGTCACCAACACACTCTGTTCAGGAAACGTTCGCAGACACGCATGGAGCGGGGACCTACCAGTTGAGTCCTGTGCATCCATAAGCGCCCCATTTTCCAAGAGAAGTTTGGCTATTTCAAAAAGCTCGTCGTTCGTGGCGAGAAATAGTGCTGTCCTGCCTTCTTGGTCACGCATCTCCGTCCCCGCACCATGAAGAAGTAGCAGCTTTACAACGCTTAACGTATCGCTCAGTCGCTCACCGTCTTCCTTCAGGCACTATAGTAGCAGCATATACAGTCGTTATGCAAACTCCGCCATCTTTTTCAGGAATAGCGCAAAACGCATACTGACATCCATGATGGTATTGAGCTGCACGACGGCATTTCCCTGAAACACTGCGCGTAACGTCTGGACATTGTGCCGCAAAAGTGTTGCCATTAACGCCGTCACACCTCGACGGTCTTGCTCGTCTACGTGCTGGCCTTGTTCCAGCAGGAATTGTAGTTGCCATTCCAGGCAGCTGCATGGAGCGTGGACGCCCCCACAGTAGGGAGGTAGAATCCATCCCAGTCACAAAACGACGAAGCGCCATCACTACCATCGACATGGTTTGAAGTAGACGTTGTTGCAACCTGATCATTGACATGCATTAGTGGTCCCACTTGCAGACAGGCAGGCTGAACAATCGGGCAAAAGAAGCGACAAGAGTAGTACGTGCTCGTCACAATGACGGTTTACTGATATAATAGTAGCACGTACGCGATCGAGCGCGAGCCACTTTGGATGGGTTTGGAGAAGCATTTGCATCGTCTTGGTATCACCTCGTTGACCGGCCTCAAGCCACGCCTGCTCCACCTCCGAGCAAGTGGTGGTGGCCTGAGGCATTGTTGCCGCAATGACCGACTTTGTTACGATTCCTCAGGCAGGTCGATGGTTTATCCGTAGTGTTTAAGAATGATACGTAGTCATCGCTAGCGAAGGCGCGGACGGATGGAGCTTAGCCTGCCCACTCCGAACTTGCAGATGCCGCTTTATCAACTGCTAGTCAAATCACAAAAGAAGCGAGTTTGGAGCTGGAACATTGTATATTCGATGACGAAACAACTTGAGCGCTGAGTCGGCGGAGAAAAGGCACCACTACTGGCCGGTTGGCATTGCTTACAGGTCACCGCTTCCTTTTACATGCACTAACAAGAAAAGGCGAAAGCGCGTGAGCCAGCAGACTCTGACCCAGCTCCATCACTTGTCTCGTCTCTGAGATTCGACTCTGATTCACACCATCATACATTCCGGTTTCTGTACTAGACGCAGCAGCCAGTGCAACTTGCCCCTTATGGGATCACATTGCCAGCTCTTTATTACCTACCGGGGCCCAGGAAACAGTGTCGCCCCTGATAAACACTTGTCTATCACAATGTAGCGGAAGGCTTCTTGGCGTCCTACACTTGTTGACAGTGGCTTTGTTACCGAAACCATATAGATGAAGGTGCCCGTCAAAGGCATCACATCCGGAGCTGAGTCGGACCTGCTGGCAGAGAAATTTGGTACGAAAACTGGACAACGGAGATCAGGTTACCTTAAATGACGAAATAAAGCATCTCGGCCCTAATATAAGATAGGGGAGCAAGCTCTGGAGCTCGCCCTTTGATATAAGTAATTCAGTTTATAGAACTGCATTAAGTTACAAAACGCTATTCAACAGCAGCAGTCACTGAAGAAGGAGTATGATGCTATTCATGTATGTATGAACCCAGTACAGAATACTTGGGCAACGCGATCGGTCTTTTCTTATGAGCGTCCAGCATTTCCTTGTACGATAACATTCACCTTGGATCGATTTTAAGCCAATCACGTGCGTGCATCACAATACTGATCTAGCCAAAAGGAGTGACTTCGGATATGCCTATATACCTATGAGGGGGGACAGGCTAGATCGTACTTAGTACGTGCAAGGTACACCTAACCGCGTTATTTTCAGACACACACAGATAAGTACGATTTAAAAGTTCGGCATTCAACCTTGCGCACACTCACTAATAGCTTCACCCTTCGGGCTCGCAATCATAAGCCCCGATACAGTGCTCATGACTTAGCCTCATGATTTCTACCCAACATTTAACCATTGAAGAAGCCCTTATTCTGAGGTAGCCCTCCTATCCGACGAAACGACTACTTTTATCACATCCAACAAGATCAGCGCCCGCCCATAAGGTCTGCTGCAATAGGGTACATGACTTGAGGCTAGACTGGCTCGACAAACTGTCAGTAAAACCCGCGGATGCATCAGTAGGCTTGTCGATAAGTGATCAGCCTGACGGCACCTTAATCATTCGTCAGCGGCTATAAGTTGACAAAAAACAAAGTAAGCAGCTCTAGCGATACAATTTCGCGTGTGGAATGTCATTTGGACAATTTTACCGGTAAAAAAGCTCGCCCTACGCATCATATCAGACACTCACTGGTTTGTTAAAGCGAAGAAGAATTCCTCAGAAGTAGCTGCCGCTCGTTTCAGATATTCCGATTCGTTGGCTAGGTGCAACAAACGTGACCAAATTTCTGCAAAATCGTCAATTTGTGCACGAGTTTTTTTTACTGAAACTGCTTGAGTCATGAGGAGCGCATTGTGTGGTGCACCATGCTAGCAAGATTTTTGACGCTTTGCGTCAACCCATGACTTTCCCTATAACGAGCAACTGTTCGTCATCTGTGCCCTTTATTTGAGCCTTTGGCCTGGTCTGATCATCATTGAATTTTAGGATCTTCGACACATCAAACCGCCTTTACTACTTCCATCAACTGCAGCTCTGTATGACAGCTTGGTCTCCAAAATCTTGTAGACACGTCTCCTATTGTTATAGATACCCCATAGTCGTGCTTATTCCTTGCTTCTCGACGCAGGCGTTCGCTACGTCTGTACACGAATGAATATGTAACGCTGACGTCAAAGCACAATTCTCGCCACCTTGCCTTCGCTTGGAGCCACTTATTTTTTTTGCCACCACACTCTCAGCTTCGTTGGTGTAGCCGTTGGGCGAAGTACATTAACTAATTTTCTAGATCATTGTCGAGACGTGCGCGTCATTCGTATCTACTGCCGTGTCTTTATCTCAAAAACTCACAAGACCAACAATTATGTGGCATATCGGGGTCGGTTATTACTACAGCCACCCAACTTGATAACTGCCACCGAAAGTACGTCCTTCCGTTGTTCACCCTTTTATTGGTGGAAAATGAGTCATCATCACGAAACACGCTAAATTATAGCGTAACTCGTCCCCATAACAACTCTTCCCTCTCATTCGACCAAATCAAGTGGTTACGCTCGTACCCACCCTTTGCCGTCGAGTCATAATGGCTGCCAAATTTTCTATGGCCAACACCTCGGGGCTCTTCGACTCAGCGGCTCATGTGGAAGCTTCGGATCGGATGCAGAATGCGATGGAGGTATTAAAAGTGAACAATCAACGGCAAGAAAAAGCTCGTGAACAACAAATGGAGCAAGAAAATCGAGAAGAAGCGCATCAAGTGCGTCGAGTCAACGAGGCACTTGCAGCCAAATTAGTGCAGCAGAAGGAGGATCGCACTTATGTGGGAATGCACCATGAAATAGACGATCTCGATTCGGACGATGAGACGATGCTGAACGAGTTAAATGACGATCCGGAGCTAGAACGGTCTCTCTAACGAGATATTGTGTT
>JH598467.1:236903-259180 GCA_000173235.2 Hyaloperonospora arabidopsidis Emoy2 | reverse complement strand
CGATGGCTTCCACCCTACATTCCATCAATTCGACCTGACGCTTACGATCTCAAGGGAGGAATGCCCCTGGTCGACCCGATACAAACGATCCCTGATGTCTTCACAGGTGTACCTGATTCGTATTTGACAGTAGTTCCTGATGTTTTGACACGGATCCCCGATGTCCTGACGGTGATCCCTGATGTATTACCTGCCATTCCTGATGTCCCCATCCCCACGATGGTCACGGACATAGTACCGGTAGTTCCGGACATTCTAACGGCTGTGCCCGACATCTTTACGCTGGCACCTACCATCCCGGTGATACCGATCGTTGCGCCAACGCCTTTGGCACCAATTACCTTCCCACGCTTCCCGAGACGCATGAGGTCCTTGAGTGAATAGCTGCAATTCGAGGGACGCAGAGATCAAAATTTAGCTGCCATGAGACCGCTATCCGACAATGCAGTAGAAGAAGAAAAAAGACAGCTTCGCTCGTAGCCTAAAGTTAATTCCGATGGTAAAAAGGACTTGGCTCGAACAGTACAATTCCAGCGTTCATCTCATTCAATCCACCCACGCACTATTTGAACCTAAATCGAATTCGCGGATGAAGCCAAGCTGCATCGTGGCCTGCTCATTAATTTGAAGCGCTTGTGTATTCACTTTATAGTGTTTTCGGTTAGCAGACAAAAGTCCTCACATGTAGCTGCAAAGGCGTTAGTCGGCTGCTTGCACATGCTCGTAGCAGCCGTAGCTCTTCTTTGTTTGAAACAAGTTAGTCCGATGTGCACTTTGTCTTACTACGTAAGCAACAAGCAGGTCGCCCCCTACAAGAAAATTGATTGAGCTGCTGTACAAAGTAGTTAGCCTAGGCGATGTGCCATTTACATACCCGGAGTCGTTGGGTCAACGAAGTTATTGTACTGTGCTTCGAAACAGGGAATCGTTATTATCCGCTATCCTTTCAAAATGTTCTATCCACTGATTATAAACATAATATTAACATTGGTAAAATAGATGTCGCTTCTAATTAGCTCCAAAATATAATACGGTAATAATAATTGATCTCACAAGAAGAATTTGAGCGCTAATCTACCCCCTGACCACTGTATAAAATAGATAGGAAGTGGCAAGGAAGAAGTACAGAGAAGCAAATAAAAGGCGCTGGAAGTTTTTAATTCTTGTACAAGGTGCTTCAGACGCTGAATAAGATGACCGGAATGATTGCGTGGGCAGCGAATTCCTCACGGAAACGCACGGAAAATCTTTAATAAGGCATGATGGAGTCGATTATGGACACCGCTATGATAAGGTAAGTCATCGTGCGGTGGCAAATCACCAATTCCGACAAAATACATGCCCAATAGGTTGTCACGTCTATCACCGTAATAAGCTCAACACCGTGGAACGGGCCTGATCAAAGTCAAGATGTTAAGGACTTGGTTTTCCATTATATGCAAGACGTGACGAGTGTAAATTTGCTGATTGTTACATTGTGATCCATCCTTCTTGACACCAAGGGAAAGATCGGAGCGATGTTGACGCTATAGGTGTGTTAAGGCGTATGCCCAAGCCAAAATGAAATCGAAACAGCCGATTATACTTGCGCTTACCAGTTACACTAGGTATTATTGCGAGCCGAAGGGTGAAGCTATTACTGACTGTGCGCAAAGTGAATGCCGAACTTTGAAAACCTATTTTCTGTCTCTCTGTGTGTCTGCAAATGACGGCGTTACCGAGCAGGACTATCCACCATTTCCCTTTTCTCATGTACGTCTCTTAAGAACATCAACAAAATCAGCGAGTACCTCTAACACACAACAATTTATCTGCACTTTCATTTGTTAATACACGATGCACACCATTTTCCGTAGCCGTTAACCACCCGCAATGGAACGTGATTATAAAGAACTTAATTCAGTCTCTTGGATTGAATTACTTATATCAAAGGGCGGGCTCCTGAGCTTGCCCCCTATCTCATTCTTATCACTGCACCAAAGAAAGTTTTCGCAGAGGCTAAAGCTACAGAAAACGACGGGCTAGTCACTGTTATGTCTTACTGGTTCCTGATCACACACCGTTCAAGGATTGGTCGTTACTCGCTTTTCACAAAGTCAAGTAAGGACGTCGCACTCATTCGTATCGTTATCTCAACGTATTGAACTGTGGGCCGTTTTTGTGAAGGTACTCGTTGTAACTGCAGTCGGAAAGCTGATTTAAATGAGTGCGACGACTGGTGCAACATACAAATGCGCCTGTCCCCACCTTGTCTGTGTAGCAGCCGTGAATATCACTGATATGAGTTCATTCTGACACAGCAGTCAAGCGTACGAAGCGTCACCCTGATTTCCAACACGCACCGCAGTGGATGTTGCTATGACCTAATTACGAACGATAGTAGTTGAGATCGATGAACGTATTTTAAAATGGCATTTTACTCGGTCAGCTTTCGCAGTGACAAAACACTATATTCTGTTTAGACCCAGGTAATGATCGAATCGTGAAAACGTACCGAACAGTCGCACCGACTACGGGTCGTTTCGAGACTCGATTGACCGCTATTCCGTGACTAGTCGCACCGATCTCATACATCGGACTCCATTAGAAATGTCATTTTCGGACTTTCGTGCGACCGCAGACTCGACATGTTGAGCTTCGTGACGACCGCTGTGGTACTCGTGGGCTTGACTGTGGCAAAGGTGGATGTGAATCCAGGCAAAGAAACCTCCTTCTCTACCCTCTCGTGGAACAAGTGGACTAAATCGACCAAGTTGAACCCAAGGGTGCAACATATCCCACTTGATCCGGACCAGAGCCATTTACGACCGCCTCCAGCCTATATTCCCGCCACTTTCGACATGTTTATCGGCTCATCCGCCTATCGAGATGGCTATCGTTGTGGCAAGACACTCTTCACTGCGTTCAAGCGGGCTACTTATCCGGAGCGACTACACTTTGGGATCCTGGAACAGATCTACGAAGGAGATCCCACCTGTTTGGATGAATACTGCAAACTGGCAGCTGAAGAGTGGTCGGAAGATGAGAGTTGCAGATACCAGGATCTGGTTACAGTCGATACACGAGACGCTGCAGAATCTGCTGGATGCACCACGGCACGTCACCTCCAGCAAAAGCTCGTTGGGGACCAAGAGTTCTGTCTCCAGGTCGACGCCCACACCATATTCACAAACCGATGGGACGAGAACATCGTTGCAGACTGGGGCTCCATTAACAATGAGATGGCCATCATGACGATCTACCCGCACCACCCGCATGACTTTATGATCAAGGAAAATGGGGACAATGCAATCTACAACTCAATTCCTCATCTCTGTACGACGGTGAAAGGGGGGACCAGCAATTTAACTCGTATCGTTGGAGCTAGTATGATCAGCGACTCGTGGACACCTCAAATGGCAGCTCTATGGGGAGGCGGCTACTCGTTTAGCAAGTGTCACGCAGAACGCAAGGTACTGGTTGACTCGCACACGCCATGGCTTTGGGATGGCGAGGAGTTTCTGCGCTCGGCAAATTATTGGACGTACGGCTACGACTTGTACTCCCCAAGCAGACTTGGACACGTCTTGTATCACAACTACTCGGCAAAGCCCGCAAGTTTCTGGATGGCACCAGTGGATCCCGTGAAGAAGGGCATGGACGCGACGATGGCTCGTAATCGCGTACGTCTTCGCCTAGGGATGCCGTTCAAGGGACTTGTCGACACGTTTGATTTTGACAAGTATGGCTTTGGCAAGGTGCGGTCCTTCGCGCAGTATCTCAAGTTTGCCAACATCTCTTTTGAAGGCTGGATGAACGAGACGAACTCTTGTGGGCAACTGCACTGGGTTCCGTACGAGAATGCCACACAAGTCGAAATGACAGTTGGCCACGGCTGGAAGCTGCACAGCCAAGACCAAAACAAAAGGATTGCGGAATCAACGATGAAGAAGACGCAGGAGGCTGATAACTTCGATGTCGAATTGCATAAGCTACGAGGTGTACTCACTCTGATCGAAAACGCAGCATACGTCACTAGTGAGAATGCGGAAACTCTGAAAGCCAAGCTACGTCAAGGGGTCCACGAGTTTGGGTCGACATACGGTCTGCCGGCTGTTTTTTTCGTCATTGTCGTTATTGCCATGGTGTTCGTGGCACTTTCAAGCAATATCCGGTCGAACGCGATTCGTCGACGAGTGTGCTTGTATTTGAAAAACAAGGGGGACCGGAACTTTGATTAGCTCTGCATTACGGTGGCTTTGACGGCAATACATAGTGGGTTTATTGATTACTCAAATTAGTTGGATGCATTCTTAATTGCATGTCAAAGGGCATTGTAAGCGCCTCTAGTGGCGGTGTTACGATATTAATGAAGGTTGCGCGCAACCAGAGCTCCGTTCACGATAGATGTCATTTCGAACCGGCCCGCCGCAACGAAACACTCTATCGACACGATACATTGAGCAAAAAACATTTGCTGTCTTGGACCTGGTCGATGGTGCTAAATTCGGAAGTAGATACGGCTGCAACTGACTTGCTTAAGACGGCAAAACTCTATCAGCAGTGGTACGAAAGACACAGTACTAGTCCCTAACGTTTTCGAGATCTACGTTGGAACGCCCACATTCCGAGACGCTGCAACGGCTTAACTTGGGACGAAGCAGATACCAAAAACTTGTTAAGTGGGGTTCCCCCCTGGAGCCTTGGGTAAGCACCGCCGTTCCAATCAAATGATTGCCTGTTTGATCTCCCTTAGGGCGGTAGAATATGTGCGACACATAAGTCTCAGTTGTATCACCTTGGGAACCACTGAGCTCGGCCTCTCGTAGAAGCATAAACCCCTGACATCGAATAGTCGGGGGGCCAGGACTGGCTGGCCCCCAGAGATTCCAGTAAGTAGTGGTCATCCGGTTGGGGATGTTTAGGCCCTGCCGAACAGGGCAACCGTCGGTCGTTAGAAATACTAAATGTACCCACTGCACCTACAAAAAAAACATTTATCAAGTAGTAGGTGAAGGGTCATAGGTTGAAAGGCGTATAGCAAGACAGCCACTGGTGAATCTTTTGAGTTGCACCAATAGCTGATGGAGGTAAGGACCGCATTCAATGGTTCTATGACCGGTGGCTAAAGCCCGCGAAGAGCGACTACAAGAAAAATATGGCTAAAAAGACATTATGTGATCATTGGAGCAGGGCATACATCCATGACAGGTTTCTACAAATGTGGACTGCCTGTATAGGTGGCTCGTCCTTGGCAACGTTCCATGACGAATGACACTTGCATGTGGATAATAGAACACGCCTTGACTCCGGGATATTAAAGCCTTCGGCGCTCGATTGACTATTAGACGCACATTACGACTTCTGCTCTTGTAGTCAAATTTTTTGGCAACGTTCTTCAAGCAATCGCTCTATTCATCTGCTACTTTTTAGAGGCTTCTCTCGATCCTGCGGTCTCAAATGTCACGAATATGAGGCTTATGTCAATCGATATGCGTCGTGATGGGATGGGATTTATGGGAGTTGTTGACGCTTTCGAGTCGGGTAAGAACCGGATCAGTACTTCTCGATCATTTCATCAATACATGTCGATTGCAACGTAACCCCGACGAGCGAATAAATAAGACCGTCCCTGTGAACGGCTACAACTACTGGTGTCGTACTCGCACGAGCACAAGCAGTAGTTGACACTGCCAGGTATAGCAACTGGACGACCGAATCATCCTCAAGAAGATATCAGCAAGTCTCTCATATGGTCAATAAATTTCCTGAGTAGGACGCACAAGACACGACCAGAGATCAGGTTGATACGAAAGGGTGCAACCATGCAATAGGTTTGAATGGTGCGGACTACCACTCGAGATACATATTGTGTACTTTCAATGTTATCCTTTCTTATGTGAAGGTCACCTAGTAGCTTAGCGTGCGTGTTACTTGCTGTGGTGCTGATGACTTTTTTTTCGTACAGATATCATATGGAAGCAAGTCGAAGGCTATGCAGCAATGCCAATTCTTAGATCATCACGCGGGGCCACGAAGCGGACGAATGTTATACATGCCGTCTCACACACGCCTGAAGCAATCATCGTTCTGGCGACTGCTGAGAGCATAAGAAATCAATTACTGGCGGCAAGTTTAGAACGCAAAGATCACAGCGTATTCCACGTCATGGGAATATGTGGTTCAAGTAGTGAGTTCGTGCGAGCTGCCACGCGAAAACGATAGATTGGTAGCCCCCCCATGTTTTACTCATAATGGAACTATCTATTCTACACTTTATCATCTCTTAATAATCTACTTGGATTTCAACCCAAGCGCCACTCATTGACACTGGTAACAGTTTCCATATCGATCGTAATTCTACAGCGCATTATAACCCGTCGCGAGCAGTTGATTAACGGGCCTCATATGGTCACATCGACCGTCAGACAGCATATTCTGACATGACCAACCTTGCCCTCGGTGCATCAATTTCGTTTTATGTTTGCTTGGTTTACAAATAAAATTATGTCACATAATGCACGACTCGGCTTACTTGCAGAATGCAGAAGCTCATGATCATCGACTGCTTGGCCCAGCGCGATTGTAGTACTTAGAAGCTGATGCTCGTAAATTAGTCGAGCACGACGAAAGCGCAGGCCTGTAGCCGACAATACCCCCTCTAGTCACTCAGTACACTTACAGCTTTCCAACATTCTGTTGAAGGCAAAAGCACGAATGCGAAAGTTACCGTCGAGCGATTGCTATCTGTATCCATGCATTGTTATACCCCACGCCCACAATACTGCAATTTTTATTTCTTATGGACCGTTTCCTGTTTCGACCAACGAATCATCCCTAGGGCGCATGAGCGATGACTGGTTCTGCAATTACCTTCTTGTCTTCCTGCGGTCGACAATAGACTCGCATCACAAATGATTCCCGCCAGACAGCGACAAAAACCTAGCTTTACGAAGTCACAAGTATTCAACGGTAGAAGCAATTTGACAAGTTTTAGATTAAAGTCCAGGACCCCATGCCAATCGATTACGAGCGCTACAAGTTGCATGCCAAGCAACAGTTCTCGATTTTGAGCACGACAAGGCAATGTAGCACGACGATTACACGAACAGCTTGATGGATTAGCGCGGAGTTATGCACTGACTTTCGGAAAGCCCGAGTATTGATTTGAGCCTTGAGATTCGGAAAGGCGTATTTTAGCGATTACATAACGTTTGTAAGCACGCACTAAAACCTCTTTGTCTACTTGCGCCGTCGTCAATTGTGGACAAGGTGAGGTATGTGGACGTCACTCATAAAAGTGCCTGTGATATGAATAGAAGAAGGTCTGTCCATTCATTATGTTCTGACTCGTTACAAACACCTCCGTTATTCGCGCAGTCGACATACCCTAATACTGACTGTAATAGCATATCGCTAGATTGAACAAGTACTTCTACTGGCTACCGAATGATTGTGACAGATTCGACAAAGGTTGCCACCACAATACAAGTACCGAAGCTTTTACTACCTTGGCGTTGACTCCCACATGCTGCAACGTGTCCTGTACTATGCAATTTGCGATTGTACGTTTTCACGGACAGGGGGTCGTCTCGTTAGCACGACTGGGATGTATACTCGCCCATACTCACGGAAAATGAGAGCTTTACCAGCGAAACATTGTCAATACAGAAATGGTTGGATGCGCGATCGCTGGTCCGACATTACTGCAGCAAGTTTAAGAAGGACGTCGCAGCATCGCAGACACTTACTATCCATCATTGTTCTGGATAAGGCGTGTCAGTCCAGAATGCTGTAAGCCGTGATGTTCTTTTGTCACGGATCAAATTTAGAGCACAGAGATCGCCAGTCTACCGCTACGCTACCCCGATTAAATCAGGTAAAAATGCGCCGGTCCGGCAAAAAATGACACTTAAGCGATACCTAGAAGCCAGCAGTAGTCTAGATGTTGTGTTCAGACGCGCCGGTCAGGCCTGTTGTAGCACATATCCCGACTATGCACGCTCCTGGTGTGTGTGTAATAAAACCGGGAGCACCGCACAATTACACACGGGACAAGCGTTCAGTGTGCAATTTACCTTGCACCTAGTAGCATCGCTTTGGACTCTTTCCTATGAGCTTCCGGGCTCTAGTCCTCACCACGGTCGCGATTATCTTCGCTGTCGACGCTTCGCTTCCACATGACAAAATTGTGCCGCTTATTCAGCCAAAGCCAATCACCACCTCTGACAAAGCTGCCCTCAAGTATAAACCACAGTTGTACGTCGCAAACGGCTGTAGCTCGTTTCCCGCAGTAAACGCGGCTGGCAAAACCAATGGTGGGCTGAAAGGGACCAAGGGAGCGAGTAAATGCGGGGTGTCGCCAACGGGATCACAGGTTTATGGTCGATCGAAATGGTACAAAGGGGATTGGGCGATCATGTTCTCCTGGTACTTCCCCAAGGGCTTTCATGATCGGAAAGCATCCAGACGCCATGACTGGGCGAGTGTGGTAATCTGGCTTGATAATCCTGCACGGAAGACGCAGAAGATCTTGCGAGTGTCGCTGTCAATCTCAGACACCGAATACAAGAAGATTGTGCATATACCGCCGATTTTCTTCGCGGGAAATCGTGGCAACATGCGTTACGGCAACGTCGGCGGTCGTGGCTCCAACTCATCCGTCAAGGTGTATCATGGTACAAAGACCTCTTGCGGCTCGTTCTTGCGACTAAGCCAGTATGAGGGAGAGTACCAGGACCTCATCATGTGGAACCAGCTTCCCAACGTCTCACGTGCGGCGCTGGAGGATCCGAAGAATTTTGGCGATGCAAGAGTTCCATTCACTGACGCCAACTTCGACAAAAGCCTGGGCATGGCATTCTGATTCTCGTTGAATGAGATGCAAATGAAAGAGATGCAAGGCATCATCGGATCCTCGTCAAGTGCAAGTTGAGTCTTTTAGGCAACCGATCGAAGGTTGCTTGTACTATTCAAACATTTAATGCAGTTATTTTCTGCTTTCATGAATAGCACGAGTCAGTGGTAATGCCCCAAACCAAAATGCCAATTTTGCGCAAGTGCAATAATTACACGTCCAGTCGAAAACTGCATGCGTTTATGTTAGATCTCTAAGGAGCCAACAACTTTCTACGTATGTACCCACATCAATGAAAGCAAGGTGTTTGGGAAGTTTGGCCCGAGAAGTATCGCTAAACGCAGTGAGCGTTGACAGAGTTTAAAAACACACAAATGATAACGATAATATTCTCATGTTTCTTTCGAAGAATCCGCATCGCAACACCGTAGATACCGCTTTGTTGGAAAGAGAGAAAGCATGATAAAAGGCTTTTATACTAAAACGCGCGCCAGACGCGTTTCGGCCCCCCGCCGGGGGTCTCGTCAGTAGCTTATCCAATCTAGAAGTGATATCGTTCTGTATCCTGCGCTAACCAAACCAAGAAACTTCTAGAACTTAGTGTAACCACACAAATCACCCACTATAACTACCAAACCTGGCAGCTGGAGCGTTGACCGGGAAGGGAGTGTCCGCAATGACAACTCCACTTCCAACACGCTAGTTATACAAGCTAATACTAACGAGCAAAGACCACTTGTATATGCTACTCGACACATAAATCAAGATGTAGTAACCTAAAAGTTAATTTGATGATCCAAAAAGGTTCGTGTAGCACGCGTTGTGCAGTCTCATCTTTATTTTTAAACGAGCTACATATTTGCTACTTTTGTTCATCTTTAATAGATAGGTCTAAATTCATGCAACACTAAGATAGCTGAGTCAAACCGTGAGTCAGCTCCCATTGCTTGCATCAATCAGCCCCCATTATATAATAAGATAGGGGAGCAAGCTCTGGAGCTCTCGCTTTACTATAAGTAATTCAATCCAAGGAACTGAATCAAGTTCTGTATATTCACGTTCCATTTCGGTTGGTTGACGGCTAAGGATTGGGTTGTGTTTTGTGGGCTAAAAATTAAAGTGCTGATAGATCTTTGTGTGTTGAAGGTACTTGTTGATGTTGTTGATGTTATAAAGAGACTAATGTTAGAAAATGTATGCAAAGGATGATCCTGCTAGGTAACGCCGTCAACCGCAAAATGCGGTCAACGACATATAATTTAGGAGAGTTATAGGTACACACCCACCCTTTAATACCTACACACCCAATCGGACTGTCTAAATTAACCAACTGAGCCTTGCTTACCATATATACAATTCATAAGAAACAAAGTCAATACATATAGGGAAACGTTTAACGTACCGGTCGCGAGTGGGTCATTGTACCGGCGACCTGTTTTGGCCAATCAAAAAAATGATGTTACAATCTTAATCTGTCATACACAATCTAATTCTGATGATATCATCGTAATTTTGATGAGCCTACCCCACATCGAAATTTTTATCGTATCTGCTGTAACGTCGATTGCTGTAAGGCGATGATCTACGAAGGCCAATGTAATAAAGTGAAGCTGGATCCTAAAACACAAGCAACTCGCCTAAAAAAAGTAGTTAGCCTACAAGCGTGAGAACTGCCAATCCAATCATGGAATACGTAGTAGTCTGCTTAAATAGAAATAATCAGATGATTAGAAAAGCTGTAGAAACTGATCTAAGGTGGAGACTTGAATTAGTAGCCGGGCGAGGTATGCTAGTACGAGCGTGAAGGGTCGCAGCCCGCGGCAAGAATATTAGCAATTACGCCAGAGTTAGCTCCTTCACAACGACAAAGGTAGCAGCAATATAAACAGCGATACAACAGTAGATAAGAATCATGCAGCCTGGGAGCCCCAGCAAGATTGGAAAACATGGTCGCCCGAGGAGTGGTCGCTGCCGATCTCGATTCCACCTATACCTGCTGAGTGGAACTAAGCACACAGTTATGAGTACGGAACGGTAGTACACCTTTTATAGGAATCATGGTCCACTCTTCGTTTTTCGAAAGAAGGTAAACAAACACGTTAGCACAGCTCACTCGTTTTTTATCTTTGTCTGAGATCTGGTTCTTAAGGTGTCCGGATGCGATCGTGTCCTACCTGTGCACATCACATCCACACCTCCCTTATACGTGGAGTATAACTCCATTCAGCCGACCTTTAAACAGCAATCGCAAAGCCATTCTTAGATGCATAGGCGTGAGCAGCTTCCTTTGCGAGCACTAGATTGTGATAAATTTCTACTGAAAGGGGATTAGAGGAAGCCCAAATATAGAGTCACTCATTGTGGTATTTTTAGGGATGCGTTTCTAAGGCAGGTGTGTACAGAATCTGTGAATTGGATGCGGTACATCTATGGGTATTAGAAGAGTTGTGTAGGAAGGAAATATGTTTGGGAGGCTGTTTACACGGTTGTAGGCTATCCACTTATTTTGCGGCTATCCACTTGTTTTTAGGCGAGTTGCTTGTTTTTTTAGGATCCATCTAAAGTGAATAAGTGAGCTTCATTGGCGAACTGAGCATATCTCTAATGGCTAGGATGGGGTCCATACTGCCAAGCTAAGTGGAATAAAAGGGGGAGTCAGACAGCTAATCTTCAACCCTGAGGAACACACACATTTGGCGTTGAAATACTAAAGCCCCGGTTATGTGCTTCTGGACACGCCTGACACTGTTGCACGTCGTTGCGTAGATACCGTTGCAGTTCCACGATCAGTGAATGAATCTCAGCAGCGCACGTCTTCTGAGATTCTCTTAAGGTCATCGCGACATTCGCCGCCAAGTCTGCCGTCTTATTGTGTGCGCGGCAATGAGGCCAAGGTATTGAAGGAGACGCAGAGAGCCGCGATTAATAACGCTCATTAATAAAATATGCATTGTGGCTCTGTTGATGTGCTGATATTATTGCGGAGCACTCTGCGCTTGTTTAAGGCGTACATATGCGTGCCATATAACATTTATGTGTTTATTTTTTCTTTTCTATAAAGGAGAACGCCTTTAAGAACCCACCGCCGCCGAGAAATCGTTTAAAAATGCCTGTTACTCATCATCCCTTGATATTGGTTGCCTTGAAACAGACTGCACTGATGGTACTGGCGTCGTTGTTGTCATCATTGTAAGTAACGTTTTTGCTGACGACGTTATTGTTATCCGCATTATTGGCAAGCCGTGATGTGTACTAAAACTTGTTTTGGCCGTAATGACAAGTTCCCTCGATCTTGCCACCGGGAACGCAACTACCATGATGCTAATGTAGCCATTTTTGCTAAAAATAGACATGATGATTATATTGCGTAAGAATGTACGCATGAAACAAGTGTAGCGTGCCTCTCTAGAGGGTTTCCGCGTCAAAGTATCCACTCTATTTAGGCTTAGTCGACTTATTTTTATCATTGTGCTATCTCAACTTTCGCTTTGTAGACCATTGCCTGCCGCCAACTGCAATTACAGTAGATACGGTCAAAATTTGAAGTGGAGTAGGTTCATCGAAATTTGAGTGGCATCATTAAATTAGATTGTACATAACAGCCTAAGATTGCAACTTCATTTTTTGATTGGCCAAAAAAAGGTCGCCTGTACGATTCCCACTCGCGACCGGTACGTTTAACCTTTCCCTTACGTTTAAGTAAAAAGTACTACGACCTCAACAATAACCGGGACTTCTCTTGCATACTTTAAAGCTGGTATAATATCGGACTATAATACGGCGGCTTAGTAAGTACTTCGATCATTAAAATGCTGCGGGACAGCGGATTGATTTCACGTACATTAATAATTACTCAAATTGACTGCAGTAATGGCAACTGATCGATTACGGACACGTAACGAGCAGTTAAACTCCGTATGAATTACTCCGAACAGGGTATTAGAGCGATAAAGTTGAGTCAACCAAGTGCGTCTGCATTCTTGGGCGATCGCTACATTGGAGTTAAAATGCGAAAAGTGTCAAGCATCATTTAATTGTGGTTAAATTTTTAGGAGTCGCTCTTTCCACGTCGCAACTAAAAGCAGAAGAATCAACAAAAGCGACGACATCGGCATGCGCCATGCTGCCAGATTTTATGTCAATATTAGACATTGATAATTTATACGTCTAGTTCTTGCTTTTTGTAAGACATACTGTTCTTAGACAACGGCAGAATTTTAATAATGAAGCACTTACGACGCCGCCGTCCTATAATCTGCTAATACGTCAGATTTAGATAATGAAGTAGATAATTTGGTCATGGTCGAGATTGCATTGATCCCGAGATAATCGACTCAACTCAAAACGAACGTCGTAGTCAAACACACCTAACACGATGATAGGAAAGCAAGTGTAGCAGACTTTGTTGAGCCAAAGTCCCAAATTATCATATAATTTCTGGCCACCGGATCCCGTGAAGGATAGATTGTGTTGCTGCACGAGTATTATCACAATGTTCTCGTAGAACATGTATCCAACAAGAATGTCTATGATGTAAAAGCAGCTTACAAGGAGATGAAACAGCGTAACCACAAAGAGGATTAAATTCACAGCTTGCATATTTATGGCCTGAGATACAAAACACAAACATGCGCTATAGGGACGTCGTTAGAACCGTATTCGTTAGCCAGCGTTTGTGTCATTTTGTTCGGGGCACGCACTTGTGACACTACCCAGCCTTTTGGGGGGGGGTTTACACGACAGCACACCACAGCCTCGCACGAGGTGCACGCATCGTCTTTGCGTATTTCGAAGTTGTTCGTGCAATATTATAGTACACACATCTTCTGAATTATCACACTGCTGCTTTACCTTGATATGTGTCTGCTATATGTTTCTTATGCATTAACGTTACGAATTGTGGCAAATGATTAATTTGGACAGGTCTACTGGGCGTGTAGGTATCAAAATGTGGGTGTATACCTATACTTTCGCTGCCCCTGAGTGTCTAGCATTTGCTTAATAGCCCAATCTCCGCTCTTCATCACTTTTTAGCCAATCACGCGCGAGTGTGAGCATTACACACTTTGCAGTCGCAGTTGGTGACATAATCAAAGAGTAACACCTATGGAAAGGGGACAGGCTACTTAGTTCGGCACGTAAGGTACACCAAGCTTTATTTATACACACAGACAGAAACACAAGTAAGTACGATTTAAGAAGCGCGGCATGCACATTGCGCAAAATCACTAAAGGATTCACCCTTCGGGCTCGCAAATATTTAACTATCTTAAAAGTGTGGCATCTGGTTAGTAGCCATATACTTAATAAATGTTCAATTTAGGAAGAAAAAAAGAATGCCCAATTTTATCACGAAAACCAAAAGGGACTGACTAGGTAGACCCCTCTACTAACTACGTGGACACTTTTTGGATAAAAGATATAATACTTATCTTAATGGGCTGGTGCCCCCCTGAAATCTGATACAAACCTTTTCACTTCTGATAAACATTGCTGTATTCCGTATTAAACCGCAGAGAAAGCGCCGGCGCGTCCAGTGTACGATATTGTGTTCGTTCCTCTCGCACTTGTTGTGGCAGCTCCATTTTAATAACGGTGTACAAGGTAGAGTTGTCGTTTGTGTCGTCGCAGATTTGACTGCTGCACCGGCGGCTTTACAAACGCTAAATCTCGGCCTGAACATTTGAATAGAAACTTGACACTGATGCATATATCTGACTGCTTCACCATATATTTCTCTTTTATTTATACTGATGTAGATATATTGGCGGTGTGTTATGGTACGCTATTTCAGCGTCTCCAGGTACGTAGCAGAGCGAAGATAACTAATGATACATGATGCTGTTCTGTGAACAAGGATATTTCTTTGCGCTCTACGAATGGAATTGAAAATGTCAAAGATCGTGCGCTCGAAGATGAGATGATCACATATAGCAGTATCGTGGGACCACAGGACCGTCGACTCCACATGATGATAAAGCCACCTGCGTCGGCACTGCAGTATTCTTTAAGCAAGGTACTAATATTTAATGCTACCACGAGCGCTTATAAAGGGCTAACAAGAAGTGTATGTGTATCAGGTGGATTCTGAAGACCATAATAGACACACCCACCCACGCCTTCAAATTTTGTGTGGCGGTGCATGTCTACGAAGGCTAATTGTGCTACTCGTTTCGTAGTCCACGATGCTGCAGATGAATATTCGTTCTTGTAACAGTGCTGTAGGCCTCTGAATATAATTTTTGGAATAGTTTGTTAATCAGCTAAAGGAATTGTGCATTTTAAGAACTTTTCAGGACTGCGTTGTCATCTTCTACATAGTCATAAGAGTACAGGTCACGGCAAGTAGTGGTTTCCACTCTCGCACGTCTTCTGTTAACCTGTTTTGGTGGTTCAGAACTTTTGCCAGCGCTCCTTGAGACACCACGACTACGTCGATTACTGTAGCCGCGTGTAATGCCACTTCCTCGAGGTACTTGCTTTGGTTCTTGAACAACAAAAATTGATTGATCTTGGGAGCGTACCTCAATTTTATCAAAAATGATCTTTTGCTGGTGTGGTAGGCAGCGTATTAAGCCGTTCTCTCTACCTTTCGATTGCATGATCAATAGTTTAATCAGCTCTCTCTGTTTATTGAACTGTTCATACATTTGGATTTTAAAAACACCATTGTATATAAAGTCCTCAGTCTTGAATTTACCCACCGTCCAGTGAGAAAAGTATCTTGTGTGAACAGAGAACACTCATGGTTGTAGTGTAGGCATTTTGATAAGTTGATGCAGCATCATGAACTTTCTTACCCGAAATTGCTCATAGGCAAGTGTAGCTCATAATGTCTAATGTTTCGGCGAACTTCATCCCATTCTACACCGAGCTGCGATAGCTGCATATGCAATCGATCTCACACCAGATGTTTTCTTATTTCTGCATGTTATTGATCGAATGCGAGGTTCGGACGCCTAGTCTCGTTGAGAGGGTCGCGAGTAGAAGAAGTTATATACGATTCGACTGCGCTGTAGAACCCTCAACCCGAGCGGAGGATATGCTGTTGAAGTGTAGATGGTGCTGTCCACACTGCAACAAATCGCTCTTTATGTGTCTCTAACACGCAGGTTTCACATAGGCTTGCAGGCCTTAGTACGTTGAGAACGCTGTAACGTGGATCCACCGATTACTGGATTCTTTTTCTACAAGCTTGCAAACAAATGCACCCATCCATCAGAAAGTTGTCCCAATATTCCACAAAACCAAAGGGCTTCCGGCACTTGCAAGCAACTTCTTCTGAATATGCCATGTGCATAACGTGTTTTTCCCTCTGATAATAGTTGCATCAATACACCGTAAAAGAGCAAGCTCGCAGTCTGTAACAATTACAATATGCCGGCGATCGGAGAAAATAATCGAAATATCTAGCTTAGAGCTCACGAATAATCCATTTCCGTCTCCCATCTCATGAAGCAAAAAGCCATCCAAAAAGTACTGGTTGATTGCTATCATACCAACTGTATGTAGAAGAGGCAGGCGAAGAAAGTTTTATTTCGTAGGTGTTATCGATCAAAAAAATTAGAAACTCCTGAATCAACTGCGCCAACTTTGTAGAGACAGAAAAGAGATAATTTATCTGGCCTTTCTACATTGAGTTGGTACGCATGCAAAACATTGCTTGCACGGAGGTTATCGAGAGGCATTTGAATGGGAGTGCGTCCGTCATGCTCGAGATTTTGGAGGAGTGCTTTTTCGATATGGATGTCCTTCATTATCAACGGACAATCTGCATCCTGCTGCCTTAGGGCAGAAGATTATTTTTTGTTGCACATACAGTTCTTATCATGGCCGAAATGGTTGCCTTCTGATCTGCTCAAAGATTCCCCAAGGAAGCAAGGACTGTGGCATCCTTGCAGGCTTCATAATTGTGGCTTCCATAAACTATTGAGACGCTCCATGCAGATATCTGAGGGTCACGCTTTGGCGGTTCGCGTTGAATGGTGACATAAAATGGGCGCTCGTTTCTGTGTGTGGAAGTTTTCAGCTTCCTGGTTGCATCAGTCAAATGTTCTCGAGCACTTTCATACTTTCGTCCATGGGCACGTGCAAGCCACACGTTTCGCACCGGTCCTCCAACTTACTTCGATGATTTTGACCTCAATCGCTGTTTTTCATATCCTTAAACACTACCATGAGCATTGATTGCACTCTCTGTAGCCTCGACGGCCTCATAGGCCGCGTTCGAAGTCGGTGGCACAATCATCTGCGCATTATGTATCGAGATATTTACAACGCGGGTCAAACCATAAGAATACATATTCAGCAAGTTTTAAATTGTCGACAAGAGTTCAGGGCTCGAATCGATGTCTGGTCGGTACATCATCACCATCCACCTTTTGCTCTCACATATGATTTTTAGGGCCACGCACCTTTTGTCCTGTGTGTATCTGGATACAACTGAAACACGATATCAGGAAGGAGGCTATGCCAAATATGGTCAAGATCATAATAACTTTTATACAACGTACGTGAGGTGTGGTGAGGTAAGGAGAGGAGTGAAGAGGGTATTACATTCTATGTTGCACTGTAATTGGCTCCCTTTCGTATCCTTCGTAGGGAGCACCAGCCTAGTACGATAAAATACTACATCGTTTACCAAGGGGTGTCCACCGTAAGTAGGAGGTGTCTACGTAGTCCGTCCTTTTTTAATTATTGTCTACATACTTGGTACATGATTTAACCTATTATCGATGTTGTCGTATTGTCACCGCAAATTATATAATATATAGATGAATATGATCACAAGTCCGACAAACAATATTCACATGCTTTCAGTATGCGATGATAGACCAAAAAAAGATCGCCATATAATTATAGCCAATGTGTGATTCATCATTTAGCAATTTCAGCGAATCGAACTGATAGGGGTAGGGCCAATTCATTCTGACATCATTCCGACATATTTTGTCGGAATGAAGTTGGAAATATGTGTGATCTCCATACAAATGCCAAGTACAAGGCACACTATGTTGCATATTGTAAAAGATTCCGACAAAATAGGGCACCTATCTATTCTATTAACTGTATAACTTATCATATTTATATAGTAGCGATAAACAACCGCAAAGTTAATTCCACGATAACATAATCAATAAGCTTGTGCTTTAGCATGTCTGTCCAGCATACAAATGCTAAGTCATAGCTGCTGCAAACTGAATATTAGATTTTATACACGCTTGTGCACTTCAATAACAAGACAGTACAGGAACATGAGCATTCAGTCGTTAGTGCCAGCCAACACCAAGTCGGCCATGTCCACAGCTGTGAACAACTTCAAGAAATATCTCGCGTCGGAGTCCGTCACGGTTGAACAGATGAACATGTCTATTCTCAGTGACCCGTCTGGTGCGTGATTCGTCGCAGTAATGGAGAAGTTCGCCATGCACCTCGCCTATATCAAGGGCAGCAATGGCTAATTTTTGGCGAAGAACTCTGTGATTTCCTATTACATACAAGTGAAGAAGTGGCTGCTCGGGTTCCTTGCGTCACAGATACTACTCGTGGAAGACAGGCTACTCGAGATGGCGCGCACTCTGGAGAGACATTGCATGACGAGAGTGAAGGGAGGACTCGTAAAGAAAGCTGCATCGTGCACTATTACTTATGAATTACCTTAAGTGATGAAGTATGGAAACCTTGCAGAGGCAAGTGTAAATGAACTTCTTCGGCAACAAGGTATTGCGTCACACGGTACCGGCTCAGTTATAAAGCATATGCGCGTTTCTCACAGAGAAGGAGCTTTGAACGAAAGAGTTTTGTCGTAAAATGCATTGCTTGCAACTGACGCTATCACCTATCCATCACCGCCAAAATCACAAAACATATCGAACATTGTATAAGACATTGAAAGTATACAGTCACCAATTTTTCTAGTTCGTATGCGTTTTATATACTAACAATACGCAGCAAATTTTTTCTTGAGTTCAGTGCCTTCGTCTTTTCAAGCGTCCTCCGAACTCTTCGTGTTCAGCCAGAGACTGCACATGAGACACAGAAACAAATTAGCAGCAACAACAGCGTCAGACCGCACTGCACACGCGACACAGACAAAAATTAGCAGCAGCAACAACAGCGTCAGACTGCACATGCCAACTCTTCGACTAAAAGGTACTCCTCTTACCGCACGGGCGCTTGTATTCTCTTTGCAACTGAGTTTGTATATTAACAAAGGCAATAACAAATCATTAAGCTTAAACTGGACAATGGAACGGAATGCCCCACACGTCCATGCCTGAATGTAGTCTTTTATGTTAGAATGATAGTATCATAGCATTGGACTTACCCTTTAGTCGCACTTCATCGTCCCAGCTGCCAATTTATACCACAGGAAAAGCAACGTACTTCTACAGTATTTTGCTCTTCCTGTATCAGCGTCCAGCGAAGATTGTGCCTCACTTGGTCTTAGCGCACGGTCTGTACTGATGCCAACACAGTCCAAAACGTAATACAGTGAGTAAGTTCTTAGCGTCCAATATTATATATATAGCTTCCTTTGTGTCAGGCACATCATCGTTCAGTATCAAGTACCTGGTACTAGTGAGTGCATGTTGTGCTCAAACTTAGCAATCGGTAGTTGCTTGACAACACCAGCTCGCAAAGACTTTCCATCCCAGTGGAAGATCACCGACGAGAGCAAGCTCAGCCACCTAAAACACGCTGTCAATAGAAATAGGAAAAACTGTAGGCAAACAAGCGCTTTACCAAGCAATCTGACGTTGACACTTGCGGCACTGCATCCATCACAACCACATAAACGAACAGCCGCTTGTCAACATATTCTATAGTTAACGACCTCCCACATGCCGAATACTACGACGTATCGTTAAATTACATTCGCTCTTTATAATCAATCGATACTCGTAGTGGATGTAACGGAACCGCGCGACTTATGGCATCTAGAAGCCACTCGCCAAATCTGTACGAGATCAACACTGATAAGATGTGAATATCACTAGCCACGTCATCATTTATCATGATAATGTGGCACGGAGGTATATAGCAGTAGCAGCAGCAGCGATTTCAACCAGCAATAACAGAGTCAAATGCACCACATGAAACACATGCTCAATCCAGTAATACACGACACCGTACTTACTTGTGTCGAAGCTCACTGTCACCCACCAACACATCAGCTGCAAGCGCACGTTCACGGTGGCATATTTCTGCGCAAAGTTACACTCCCCACGGAGTACGAGCGCCACAATTCCGTCAAGTTCTGCCCACACAGCGGCTCCCAAGCTGTGAGCGGCAGCCCTGCATTGCAAAACGACCACATCGAGCGACGTCAGATCCTGCAACCTGCCCACCTTCTCTGTCAGCATAGGAGTACCTACCTGGTACAATGGCAACGTTCCGTAGTCTGCTAGCTTCCAGCAGCGTAACATCCGTTGACTCGCTGAACCTAAGTCGAATAACAAGTGCCGACACAGGCCAAAATATAATACAGTAAGTAGAATAAAAGTTGAAATGCATTATAGGTGCAGCTCTATCATTAGGTTAGTCACACACACGCACCAATGCCCGCACATGATTGGCTCAAAAGTGACCAAGGGCGGATAGACGACTGACAAGCAAATGTTCGACACTTAAATGGCGGCGAAAGTCTCGCACCTCCGGCTAACCGTATATGTGAAGCGGTTTTCATCTTAGTTCTTACGATACTTAATAGTAAGTGGTCTGGTACCTTTCTTCTTCCTGTAGCAGAGGAAGCTACCGCAATTTCATTTCTCTTTTTATCATGGATAAATTATATGTCGTCGGCTGCACTTTTTGGTTGACTGCGATACCAAACATAATCATCTTCCGTCTTTCTTTTCTCATATTCGTCTCTTTAGAACATCAACGACATCAACGAGTACCCTTTACACACAACGATCATTCTGTACTTTCCTTTTGTAATGCACGACGCACAACCCAATCCTTAGCCGTCAACCAACCGAAATGGAACGTGGATACACAAAACTTGATTCGGTTCCTTGGACTGAATTACTTATATCAAAGGGCGAGCTTTTAGAGCTTGCTCCCCTATCTAACAGCAATTAGAGGGTAGGTTAGTGCTGAAATTCTTCTTGTGAGATCAATTATTATTACCGTATTATATTTTGGAGCTAATTAGAAGCGACATCTATTTTAC
This sequence comes from Hyaloperonospora arabidopsidis Emoy2, assembly GCA_000173235.2. NCBI lineage: Eukaryota > Oomycota > Peronosporomycetes > Peronosporales > Peronosporaceae > Hyaloperonospora > Hyaloperonospora arabidopsidis. The sequence goes on along the minus strand of JH598467.1, from coordinate 238,166 downwards.
CAATGTTAATATTATGTTTATAATCAGTGGATAGAACATTTTGAAAGGATAGCGGATAATAACGATTCCCTGTTTTGAAGCACAGTACAATAACTTCGTTGACCCAACGACTCCGGGTATGTAAATGGCACATCGCCTAGGCTAACTACTTTGTATAGCAGCTCAATCAATTTTCTTGTAGGGGGCGACCTGCTTGTTGCTTACGTAGTAAGACAAAGCGCACATCGGACTAACTTGTTTCAAACAAAGAAGAGCTACGGCTGCTACGAGCATGTGCAAGCAGCCGACTAACGCCTTTGCAGCTACATGTGAGGACTTTTGTCTGCTAACCGAAAACACTATAAAGTGAATACACAAGCGCTTCAAATTAATGAGCAGGCCACGATGCAGCTTGGCTTCATCCGCGAATTCGATTTAGGTTCAAATAGTGCGTGGGTGGATTGAATGAGATGAACGCTGGAATTGTACTATTCGAGCCAAGTCCTTTTTACCATGGGAATTAACTTTAGGCTACGAGCGAAGCTGTCTTTTTTCTTCTTCTACTGCATTGTCGGATAGCGGTCTCATGGCAGCTAAATTTTGATCTCTGCGTCCCTCGAATTGCAGCTATTCACTCAAGGACCTCATGCGTCTCGGGAAGCGTGGGAAGGTAATTGGTGCCAAAGGCGTTGGCGCAACGATCGGTATCACCGGGATGGTAGGTGCCAGCGTAAAGATGTCGGGCACAGCCGTTAGAATGTCCGGAACTACCGGTACTATGTCCGTGACCATCGTGGGGATGGGGACATCAGGAATGGCAGGTAATACATCAGGGATCACCGTCAGGACATCGGGGATCCGTGTCAAAACATCAGGAACTACTGTCAAATACGAATCAGGTACACCTGTGAAGACATCAGGGATCGTTTGTATCGGGTCGACCAGGGGCATTCCTCCCTTGAGATCGTAAGCGTCAGGTCGAATTGATGGAATGTAGGGTTGGAAGCCATCGTAGACATGGTGAGTAGGGTAGGTCTCATCGATTGAGTCGACGTCTTCGATCAAGTCGTCTATGTCAGCCGGATAAACCTCGTCAGCTGAGAAGCCGCCTACTGAACCCATAGTAGGAGTCACCGAGCCGCCGGTATATCCCCCATTTTGAAAGCCCTACGCCTAATCACCGAGCCGCCTACTGAAACCCATAGTAGAGTCACGAGCCGCGGTATATCCCCATTTGATCCGGCCTGGGTTGTACTTTGACCGTACATACTAGCTGTACCGCTG